>OX411309.1:18680079-19181856 GCA_948150685.1 Rhaphigaster nebulosa
GCCAAAGGCATGCCTCCTGAGTTCATGGGTGTTCCAACGCAGCTACGGATTGTACAGCAGATCAGAAAAAATAAATGAGCCATGCAACACGTTATCAACCAAGGTGAAAGATGAAACCCCGCCTTGTCTATCTTCAAGGGGAAAATCAAAAAGAGTTTGGAAATGAGGAAAACCTTCTCGATAGACTTTTCTATACGCGCCATGATAAGTATTTAACCACGACTCCGGGGAAACGGCTATTACTTGGCATTAACAATCCATTAATAGTTCTAGTTCTATCGAATTTATTTGAAAGGCTTTTAGTCACGTCTATTATTACACCTTGAATAACTCTAGTCTATGTTTTAATGAAGACTTTTAGTCTAACAACCTAAACTATCGACGCAATATTATTTATGTTAACAGAGATGGACTGTAAAAGTAATTGTTAACACGGGATAGTTGCTTGGGATTAGAAAACTGTGTTATCAATTATTACAAGACATTTTTGTTCCCAATGTTGTAACGCGGATTTGTATGAGATATATATAAAGATTAGATATCAATATAATGCCTTATATTACTATTAAGGAAACTCCTTTAAAAAAATATCAACCTGCGATAATAAATTTAAAATTTCCGGATACATTTAATATATACCGACAAATACGAAACATTTTTTATATCTATTCTTCGCGATCTTCAAGTACCTCAATAAAATTACAAATCTTATCAATCGATTTTCTTTGATATAATTAATTAATTCATTTTAATTCGAGTGGTTCACAAGTTTGTATAAAATAATCAGAACAACTTTCTCGTCAGGTGATAGAAATAATCTACAGGTAAGTCATTGTCTCTCAATCATATCGTCATAGGCCTATGTTAAACTTACGAATGTGAAAAATTAGATTTTTTATTTTTGCTATATTTGGATAGCATTTCGATTGATACAAGTAAAGTCTGTATTAAAGTTACGAATCTGTTAAGGCATTAGAAAGTATTGACATCATTGTTGCATTTTTGCGAAAAACGTCTGAAAGTCTGAAACCTCCAGGTTACATTAATGAATTAGCATATTATTATAAAGAAAACAATTATTAAGAAAACATAAGAAATGATGAGATAAAAGAAATACAACACAAAAAAATAAAATAATCTAAATTGGCCTTTATAAAAAGAAGAATGTAATTGTTTTTACTTCCTTGTACGAAGTAAAGGAAGTATTGTAATCGCGAAAATTTTCGGTTTTCAGATTTCAACGGAAATATCCATTTTGACCATTCCTGAATCCATTTTGACTAGTTTCGTCATGGCGTCTGTACGTTCGTTCTTATTTCGCATAACTCAAAAACGGTTATCCATAGAAAGTTGAAATTTTGTATTTAGGATTGTTGTAAAATCTAGTTGTGAACCTTCCTTTTTGGTCACTGCTTAATCACCGGAAGTGGTACTTAAATTGAAGGTCATAATTGATTTCCATAAAAAATTATATTAAAATACTTTGCAAAACTTCTCAAATTTGGTATTTATAACTTATATATTGATTTAAATAACATACTAGATTTTGGTCTAAATTGGAAAACCGGGAGTGGTACTTTACTTGAAGGTCATATTGGACTTTCATCAAAAATTATGCTAAAATATAATGTAAAACATCTCAAATTTGGTAAATAGGACTTTTATATTGATGTGAATGTATTTACTATATTTTGGTTAAAATTGGTGAGCCGAATCCAATTAAACATTTTTATTACTTTTTTTAAGTGTTAAAATTTAGTGTAAAATAGTGGTTTTCCTCCCTATTTGTGTGTTTGTGTGTCAATAGATAGATGTCGCGACGCCGAGGGTTGTTTTTGAGATACTGCGATCTTTGGAAACTAGTAACCAAATTGAGGATCACTTTTTGAGCCACCGATTTATAGTTTAATAGGCGTACAAGGATGTCATGTGTTGTCCACATCAGATATTTTGTTCTTCATAAAGGTAGTGATTTTCACATTCGTAAGTTTACCAAGGTGACGACGATATATATTACCTATTTCATCATTTAAAACATTATAAACTGAAACTTCTTTCTATACATATGCCTATTTTTTTTTTAATTTGCTTCACTTATAGCAATGAAATATTTCATTATATTAGTATTTTCTACTGCCACCTGTGCGGTGCCTTTGGAAGAATGGAATTTATTTAAGGTAGGTATATTAACATATATATTTTAATTAATAAGATTTGAATTTTTGGCGCAAGTTATGATTCATAACGAATTTATAAGTATGTAATTATTATCTCATTTGATATAGGCCAAATATGGAAAGAGATACGAAACAAAGATTGAAGATCAGAAAAGAATGGAAATTTTCCTACAGAAAATAAAGATGATCCAGGAACACAATGAGAATTACAAAAATGGACTAGAGACCTACCAGATGAAAATGAATCGTTTTGGAGATATGGTAAATGTCTAAAATTAATTTTATTGTTTTGTTTTAAATTTTGAGTAACTGGAGCATTGCATGTTTGCAGGCGGAGGAAGAGTTGAGAGAAAATTTAAACAGATCACATGAAAGCAATCAAGGGGAGAACCGAAGCAAGACCTTCGTCAAGTCAAAGAGACTAAAAGAGCTTCCAGACAGTATTGATTGGAGGAAAACAGGTGCAGTGAGTCCAGTCCAAGATCAGGGAAATTGCTGGTCGTCCTGGGCAATCAGTGCTGTACGTAGGCAGGGTTAAGTTGGACTTAGCTAATTTTCTAATACCAATACTTCATTGGTGTATTATTTGATAATAGCGTAGAACCAAAAAAACCGTTTTCATCCCTTTCCTCCCTCCCCCTTCTCTATAAAAATGCTTAATAATTAATAATTAATAAAAATAACTATAAAAGTAATTTATTCATTAGTCAAGCTAACTCTTTCAAGATTTCTTATTCGATTTCTATTCGTGAATCCTTCTCTACACCAATTTGTTCCTAAATATTATTATTCCGCACCATGTAAAAAATATTTATTTACGTTAACAATAATTATTTACTGATGATTTAAATTACATGAATTTGAATAAATAGAAGTTGAGATTGATTGTTTGCTTCACATATAAACCTTAAAAAAAAAAAAAAAAAAATTGTTATTACTTTTATTCTTTATATAAAAATAAGAATTTTAATATAGGATACTTACGGTTAGATATAACAGCATTTTAAAAATGTTAATAAATCGAATATTTTTCGCAAATTATTAGTCTTATTGGTTTATTATTTTCAATAATAGAACTTTCTAATTGACCAAGAAAAAAAATTTTGTAACCCTCCTCAAAATCTGATTTTTTAAGTTTCAAGATAAGTAGAATCCAAATATCGAATTTTTAAAAAAATCCGTCCGTCCGCCGTCCGCGGCTTTTCTCCCAGACTACTGGACCGATTTTCTTGAGATTCGGCACCCATGTCACAGGTCACCCCATGTTGATCCGATGATGTGGCCGATTAGAGAGCTTAGAAGCCCATAACTCGACCATTTGTAAAGAGAGAGGGGAAATGTAACGTGTTTTGGAAGCAGCATAACAAGGCATTAAAAAATCCGTGAGCAGTAGAACTCCGTCACTAAAGTCGTATTTTCACGTTAAAAAAATATAAAAACGGGAGAGTAAGAAACACATTGAGACCCAAAAAAGACAGTTAGTTCCCTAACATACCGAAATTTACCCCTACTTTTATTATATGGAAGTCCTGCATAAACAATGTCAGCTCATTTGACCCAAAGGGGGCCGCTGGAGGTGCTCAAACGTAGCGGGAAATATATATATATATATATATATATATATATATATATATATATATATATATATATATATATATATATATATATATCAGACATCTCCAAAACTTCCATAATCGTGCTCTAGGGGTTATGAAACGGATAGAAAACGCAGTCCCGCCCCTCACCGCCGGCCTTCGACCCACTGCAATAGTCTATTGCACGATACGACTAAAAAGGCATTGAAACAGTTGAAATATCTTTGCTAATACTGGTCCGATTTCGATGAAACTTCTTTTGTTAATAGGTAATTTAATTTCCTTTTAAATGTTTTGAGCCCTCACTCGATTTGGAGGAGTTTTAAAGGTGCGCAAATCTTTTAAAAAATCGGAAAACCCGGGAGGGTGGGGGAACCAAGTTGAGACTCCCAAAAGATACTTTCCTAATACCAACCCAATTTACATACAAATTTTCAGCCCTATAAACTAATATGGTAGAGCTGTAGAGATGCGCAAAACTCTAAAAACGCCGAAATTTCAGGTAAACATACCGAAATTTTGACTGGAATTTATCAATTCTTTAATGAAATCGTTCTGCCTGAAAGAAAATCCGAATTTTAGCTCATTCCACCCAAAGGGGGCCGCTGGAGGTGATGAAATGTAGCGGGAGGAAAAAAAAAAAAAATTATATATATATATATATATATATATATATATATATATATATATATATATATATATATCAGACATCACCAAAACTTCCATAATCGTGCTCTAGGGGTTATGAAACGGATAGAAAATGCAGTCCCGTCTCTCACCGCTGACCTTCGACCCACTGCAATAGTCTATTTTTTTCGGGGAAAATACGACTAATAAATAAACAAATAAAATCTATATAAATGCTTTTGGTTTATTATTTTCAATAATAGACCTTTGTAATCGACCAAGAAATAAAATTTTGTAACCCTCCCCTCCTCAAAATTTGAGGTTTTACGTTTCAAGATACGTACAATCCAAATATCGAATAAAAAAAAATCCGTCCGCAAAAATTTGAAATATTACTATTTGGAAATAATAAACCATTGTGTAATAATTTGCAGCGTTTATTTTTATTAGGTATAATAGATATTAGTTGTGTTTATGCTATTCGGTATGCTAAAAACTTTCCTCAGATGTACTAATTCCTGGTATTATAAAAATTAGCGCTCTACTCTTTAATGACAGGAAAGCTTGCATCACTTTTTGCTTAGATAAACGGAAACTAAAATATTTCCTGTCATATATCCTTTAATAAGTATTGCAATGATGTCTTATCACACAAATACGAATAGATACTTCAACTAAATTAAATTTAATCAATATTATAAGAATCTTTTGAAGAAAATTGGTATTCTCGGTATCACCGGTTAATCTTTTTCTCAAAAATTTTATATTACTTACTTTTTTACTTTAAAATCACAATTAAGTGACCGCATCTTCATTGTGTATGCAATTTAAATGTACGAAAACAGTGGCCAGTTGTAGGTTACAATCTATACTATAACCTTTCTTATAAGTTCAGTGTAAGTTGTTTTGGGTCTAATTTTTCTTATTTTTTTTTGTAAAAAAAATATTCAAATCTAGAAATTAGTCTAAACAGAAGAAAATGCAGTAAAGTATGTAGCGGTGTTTTCATAAAGAAGACCGATTTGTTGTGATTTTGAATATTATTAGGGAATAGCATAGGGAATTTATATCATTAGGCCACCGAAACAATGTAATTGCGCGATTCAATCAAAACTGGACATTTTGAATTGGAATTTCATTGAATAAAATGTTATTATTAAGCGGTTTTTCACAAAATAGTTTCTTACCACGTTCACTAAAATTAACTACCAAATTTCATTGATAGAAGTTTTTCGTCTTGTCTGAAATGTTGAAATTTTATTCCAAAATATAATTTTTTACTTCAACTAAAAAATAATAGATATCTTTTTTCTTTGGGACAATTTTATTGTTTGATATTTGTGATATCCTTCTTAAAAAATCCTTAAATAGTATATTTTGAGCCACTTGGACTGTTTAAAAGTTGTTAACCAGTTATGTTTCAATTAAAATGCTTTTAAAATAAGTAGACCCTCATAAGGAGTAACCCTCATAAGTAGACCAAGTAAATAAGGAGACCCTCCCATCCAAGGTTGGGTCTCCTTTACGCGGTGGCTGCAGAGGTGGTTGTTATGGTCCTAGATTTTTGTAGAAAATTTTTTTTGTCGGGTATCTCATTTTTTACTGGCTGTTAAAATAAAAATGACAAAGGAATGGGACACAGAGGAATGAAGATTTTGCCTTCAACGAGTGATAATCCAGTTAGTTATCTTTTACTTAGAAAAAGAAAACTGCCTATAGATTACTAGGTCATCCACTAAAAAAAGACAAAATAATATTTGAAACATACTTAAAAGATGATGTTGTAAGGCGCAAATAAATGCGGAGAATAAACGCACATACCACAAATTACTTTCCGTAATTCGGTTCTAAGATTACTTATTGTTAATAAAAAATAAAAATAAAATAACAGTAAAAACACTTTGGGCGGGAACCATGGAGGCGGGAACAACCAGTGTTACCTGGGTAAGAATAATGGAATAATGAACTTAACAATTCAAGCGTTGGCAAAGGAATGAGAATTGGATTGTGGGACAAAGATGAAATGAGTCGTAGATAACAAGCGTATTGCATTAGAGGATTTTCCTTACCTTAAAAAACTTTCAAAACGTACAAATATCATCTTGCAAAATATAGCCTAGACGTATCATTGCCTACCACACAGGCTGGTGGAAGTAACAAAGAACGACCTCGGACAGGCCATAGGAATTAGAATTGGTTGGTTTATGATCAATTAAAATAATGGTGTTAAGCGATTTCGAGATTACAAAATAAATATAATTAGGGATTGATAAATTATTTGCCACTTTTATAATTTAGTTTTTATTGAAAACTAGTTTCGAATGTTATACATTCATTTTCAGTTCTAGGTTTAAGTAGATTATATCAAACAGAAAAGTTTGTTCTCGCACTGAACTAGCAATGATTGCTTATGTTGATTGCTTGAAGGTTATGGAATCAAGTTATAACTCACAACTGACCGATGGAGTAATAAATAAGTAATTATCCTCTCCCCCCCTTCACAAAAATAAATAAATTAACAATATTTTGACTTAAAAAACAATGCTAGAAGAAAATTTATATCAATATAGAGATCATTAAATCAGAGCTTAAAATTTATTTACATCGTCGTCGTTTTTTGGAAAACGCGTAAGCGCCATTTAACAAACTTTGTATTCTTCATTGTATACAGTAGGAGTTTATTTAGATACAAAACCTTTATAACTACTATATTTTTTATCCAATTTTTTTCTCGATATATCGTGAGAGATAATTAATATATATGGTTTTAACGTCATATACATAATGAGTTGAAACTTAAATTTCGAATTTTTGGCGTTTAAGCCTTTTTCAAAAAACGACGTCGATATGATTTACAATTATGTTTAACTGACAGTTGAGTTCTCTACGTCAGAGTGACGGTGTGGTTCTTTTATTAGAGCTTTAATTAATTAACTTTAAACTTAATTAACTTTAACTTTATTAAAGTTTTAATTCCTATCTGCATTTCCATTACTGTGATATAATAGGTTTTGAAGAATGTCATTGATTACTTCATTTTTATAATGTAATTAGTTTGTCTATCTGTTATCATTGCATTAGAGATTTTATTTAATTAGTTCTCTCTGAGGCATTCTAGTCTGATTTGATGATGAAAAACAAACAGTATCCTGGCAACCACCATCCAGTGAGGTTGAGATATAATTCTTTTTGTTTTTAATATAATGTTATTAGAAACAAACAGAATTTTAGGTAATGTAATTTAATGTTGTTTATTAATATAATGTAAATGTTATCATTTTAGGTAGGGTCATTGGAAGGACAGCAGTTTAAGAAGGAGAATAAGCTGGTCCAACTGAGCGTTCAGAATTTAGTAGATTGTTCGAAGGCTTACGGCAACTTAGGATGCAGAGGAGGGAGAGCAGCCTATGCATTTAACTACATTAGGGACAATGGCGGTATCGATGTTGAACAATTTTATCCCTATGAAGCGAACGTAAATAGGATCTAGCATTTATAGTTTTACAATGATAATAATAAATTAAATACAAACTATCTTGATTCAATATTTCCGCAGGACGGACCATGCAGATTCAAATCAGCTTACGTGGGTGCACAAGACTCCGGTTATATCAATATACCGAGGGGAGATGAAGATGCACTCGAAGAAGCCGTAGCCAGCGTAGGCCCAATAGCTGTAACAGTGGATGGAAGTCAATCTTCTTTCGCACATTACAGCGGAGGTTGATATTTCTTTTTTATATTAGTTTAGAAAATGTAATTGAGACAATGTGGTTCAAGTGCGAAATTGTCTCGTTACATTCAAACCGTAAACTGGTAAGAGCTGCTCTTTAAGGAGCATGAATTTAAAAAATACTGAAGTGTCACAAATTAACCACGAGAGTTTGCTAATGTAAAGTATAACGAGTTATAAAGATATAATTTCCAACATTTTGATTAAGTTGGACCTTTTTTAGGCATTTTTAATTTTTGCTATTAGTGGAACCTTTGGAAGCTCTTCTTCAAACTTCGTGATTTACATTTTTCCTAAACCGTTTTATAGTTTTTAAGCGCTAGTTCTTAATTTCCTCGACAAAACATGAAAGTAGTGGTAAGTGCAAATCTCTCTTGTGAGACAAGTGTGTGTATGTACACTTGCCGCTATTATCATGTTTGCTGGGGCAACTGCAGACTAGCGCATTGAAATAAATGTTTTTTTTTTCAATACATTTATTCACTTATGTTCCACATACCACTTTCATGCCTCAGTGAATATTGTAAAATGTGAATCTCAGAAAATTTTTTAACTTTTTTCGATGGATACATCAGTATAATAATCGTTTGGAAATGAACTATTTTCCACATACCCCACAACCACGTCTGTTTGAATTATGAGTACTCCAGATACCTCTTACGCAATTATCCCTCAAAGTAGGGGCAAATGCGTTCTAGTTAGTATTAAATTGAATTATTAATCTCATAAAAATGGACGTGATTGAACGTAATGTTTAAACATAATCGTTATTTCTTTGTGCGTACTTGCCCCCATTATCTTTCTGTGCACCTATATGCGAACAGAACCCATAAAATAATCTCAGTTTTTGAGTTGGTACTGTTTTGATCAACATGTCCGATAGGATAACCATCTGAGGATTGTATGCAACGTCTTTCATATCTTCCTGATCTTCCCTTTCTTGGTTTTGAAGAGTAAAAAAAAAAAAATGCAAATTTCGTAAGCAATAATTCTAATAATTGTTTCCTAAGTCATAAGAATCATTATTGTTTTTCTTTTGAGGGTAAGTTTCTCTTAACATTGAAATCAGGTAAAATTATTATTTTCTCCTACATTGCTTCCAAAATAACAAAGGCCAACAAAAAAAAACTTTTTTAACTTTAATAGTTGATCTTTATAGATTTTTATGTGCTGAATCTAAATCTGGCCTTAGTTTTTTTGTATCACCCATAGTTTTCCAGCAATATGCTTTGTATTATATAGTATAAACCCCTATACGGTATACGGGGGCATTAATGAAACACTATGTTACATCATAAGCATGGTTTGTATTTACAGTGGCTACTTAAAACAGTGATATAATGTGCTAATACAGATTTCACTTGTCAACTGGAATTGGTCTATACTTTCTTTATCTTTTTTCTTTGAAGCTTCTTGTGTAGCTTTTTCTATGATGAGTCGCTTGTTGAACTACTCGTTGAAGTGACCAACAGTAGTCCCCATCATGTTGGTGTTCATGTCCTGGTAGCGTTTTTCCATCACTTTAACTTCCTGGTGAAAACCGTCACCTTGCTCCTCACTAACATCTCCCAAATTGTCCGGGAAGTAATTAAGGTGGCTGTTCAAAAAGTGAACTTTCAGGCTCATCAACATCCTAACTTTTTAAACTTCTATAACATGTTAGCTACAATAGAAACATACTCTGAGTCTTTTTCATTTCTCAAGAACCATTTTCTTAGATCTTCGACACATACATAACATACCTTATGCGTGGCCCAAGATTTATCCTGATCACCAAGTTTAGTTCCAAAGTATGATAGATAAACCTTTTTGACAAAGTCTGTAATTTTTCTTTGGTATTTTTTAATCACAAACTCACCACAAATATAACAAAAACTGTCAGCAGAGTTTTTACAACCGCGATTAGACATAGTACTGAGCACATGTGAGGTTAGGTGACATCTGCAAGTGAGGTTAGGTTGACATTAAACAAAACATCAGCTGTTAACAGAAAAAAGAATCAACCTTTTTTGGCTAGCTTTTTTTGGCTTTTTTTTAGCTTTTTTTGGCTAGCAAATATTTTTCAACAGTGCTACCAACTTCATCCACACCAATAGACCTAGTTTTTCAGTTATTTATTTTAAATATTAAAGCTGTTCAATTCTTTAAAAATCGCTTAATTTAATAAATGTAAGTATAAAATGTGAAGACATTGTGGGTGATACAGCTTTTTTAATATCATATTTGGATTCAGCACCTTAAAAACTATAGGAATAATGTATTTTCAGTACAAAAGTTTTTTCAACGTTGGCCTGTATAATTGAAGGCTAGAGTGTTTTAAAAATAAGTAAATTTGTTTCTACAGAACTTTATGTGTTGTACGTTGTAATGAGGTAATAACTTTTGATTACCTCTTTAATAATTTGGTTTTTCTAGGTATATACTACTCAAAAGACTGCAGTAAAGAACTAGTCAATCACTCCATGCTAGTCGTGGGCTATGGAGTTGAGAATGGACAAGAGTACTGGTTGGTCAAGAATAGTTTGGGTACTGACTGGGGTGAGGCAGGCTACATCAAGATGGCTAAGAACAAGAATAACAACTGTGGTATAGCCTCACAAGGATCTTATCCAATTGTCGAATAGTTAACTCAAGATGTATGTGAATATATTGTCTAAATAAACAAATAGCAAGTTTTGATTTTGTACAACAAAACTGAACCGTCTACTAGTTTAGAAAGTAATTTAAATTTTTAGGTAAAACAAAATGTCGAATGTTCAATATATAATTAAAAATCTATTCTATTCTTATGGTTATCTATTTGGAATAGATAAAAATTTAAATTGAAGATGATGCAGGAAATATAGTTTCACTATTTAAATTTGATTATAACATTCGATTTCGATAATTGAAAAATAACTCGAAGAACAAAGAATGTTATCACATAATATAGTATTTGTATGGTATAGTATCACATTTGAACTTATATTCTTAGTCTAGTAGTAGTTAAAACATAGATTTAACCAGTGAGTTGCAAAACAAAAGGAAAAAATAGAACATTTCACAAAGGAAAATATTTTGTTGTTGCTATAGATGTATACATTTTATTGACTATCAGTAATATGACAATGGGAGCAAATTATAACACTGCTCTTTATTTTGAAAAATATTTTGGTTTTGAATGTCGTTTCCCTCTAATTTTATGGCACTGATTCCAAATGTGTAGTCAGTTTTCTTCTATTACGTCCAGATTCTTTAAAAATTTAAAACAAAAATTTCATGTTCACCCATTAACAGTATATATTTATAGCCTTCTAAAGATCATTGTAATGCTTAAGAACATGGTGTGTAAAAAGATTTATGTAATTGTAAACACAATGTAAGTACATTTTACAAGAACTACCAACAATTGATATAATTACAGTGATCTAACTAAGCAAAAGTTTTCTTCTTTTTGCACTTCTACCAAATGCATGGAAAGTACTATTCCCTTTCAGGGACCAATAGTAGTCTGGCGTCATATTAACAATCCAACCACCATGGTGCCTTCTTTCAATGTCTTCCAAATCTTGGTGGAAACGTTCACTGTATACCTAGGCTATAACACTATGCATCCCTGCGTGGAGTGGTGAGTAGTGAAGTTCAATAAGAGCATGCAGGAATTGCAGCTCCAACCTCATGTTACAACCTATTTTTCTCAATTTTTCAAGCATTGTATTCGCAACGGTTTTGTAGTCTGAACCCTTTCCTTTTCTGTTTGTATCCACAAAATTGGGGTCACATATTAATTTCCAGATCTGTGATCCAGTTAAAATACCTTCCTTCAGCTTATCTTCATTCATTATAAACACTACCCACATATGTATTTGGCACACTCAATGTCCATGTCTAGAACGCGTATGCATACTTTCATGTCCTAATATGGTATTTAAACCGAATTTTTACGAAACACAAATTCTTGATTTTCACGAAAACTTGACCTGATAAGAAAAAACGGATCGCATCATTCAACTCAGCGCGAAAAATCCGATTCGGAACACTCATTCATTAGAAAGCATTATTTTTGGTATAGTGCAGTGTAATTACTTCATACTTCCTTATATAAGTGCCCGGAAATAATTTGGCTTCTATAGCTCAATGTTTTCTACTGACTTCAATAGCCAACCGTCAAAATTAGCTCTTTAAAATTTTCTTCAAATTTACTTCTTCCTTTGAGCTAAGTTTTAAGAAATTCCTCGCTTGATTCCTGGAATGGGAGGACAGCAAACAGAATGTTTTCCAGAGACTTCTATCAGGGCCAGATCTAGGATTTTCCCCAAGGGAGGCAAGCTTAATTTTGCCGCCCCCTCTCTCATTCTTCCTTCCTTCTTGTTACTGTTGTATTTATATTATAACTATGAACACTTTATATATTTGGGTCAGCTCTTCGATAAATATTTTTTTCTTGATAGGATTTTATATTAGATTTCAAACACAAAACCGCGAGTCTGTAAGTTTGAGCTTTGTTCTTTTGTATAAATTAAAATTCTATATTAACGAATATAAAAAATGATTTAAAAAAAATTAAATACAATTTCGCACGAAATGCTGCCACCTAAATGCTGCCATCTGGGGCAAGTGGCCATTTTACCCCACAAAGGAAGCAACCTACACAGATTTTTTTTCGAAGGGAGGTTATAATTTTTTTTTTTTCGTGGTGATGTAATATTTTGGTGCAAGATTTAAGGATAAGCATGAACATGAGATCAGAAACTATTGTTAAAATTACCAAAAATATTATTCAAAAGATTAATTTTATGTTGGTGGATGTGAAAATTAAATGTTTTCGTACATTTAGGGGTTACATATCTCCTGATACCTTATAGGATAAATACACCTGATCTCCCCCCTTGCCTATCCCCTGCCACTGGTCCAATATAGGCATACGTATAGCTGACGGACATACAAATACATGATCGGCTTCCGTTTCTTTTTTTTTTCAAAGGACACATTGTGATGATTCACCTATTCCTATTCTGTTTAAATGGTGTCGCAAATAGTCGTGTCCAGTGGCTAGCCTAAAACATACTACTGCTACCGCTGTTGATAAATTGTCATTACCCCACATACAGATATGTTTACATATTATCTCGCAATACAAGAAAAATGGCCTAGCGTGACAGGGGTATGAATTATTGTCAACTACCCTAACGTTTAACTTTTTCAATAATATTTCAAAAGAACACTTTTAAAGATTATAATGAATCGATTTGTGGCACACCATAAAATGTATATTTCAAACCTACGATTAATAAATAAAAATCAGAGATATTGTCTGTAACTGAAATGAAGATAATTGAAATTTCCTTCCATTATTTTTAGTACTAATTAAAGAAAACAGTAAGAAACTAAATTATAACTATAACTTGTTCTAGACCTTTGTCGGTTTCTGAGAGTTTTAAAATAGAAAAATTATTATTGTATGCGATAACTTACCAGAGAAACACTTCTGTCTCTGAGAGTCATAACAGATATGTTCGTTCTGATTGAAGTACTCGTTAGCGATCTGTTTTGTTGGTAGCGGTATCAGCATTGAAATTATTAAATCAAATTTTCTTATAGCCCATAAGAAGAATTCCTTCTTATAAATGTTTGGTTGTTTATGACCATTTATATTTAACGATGAGAAGCTAATAACATAACACTTTGCAGTAATAAACAACTTTTGTTTGTAAATATGAAATCTTTTTCAGGTAATGAAGTATTGGCAATAACTAAAAAACTAAAATTAAAAAAAAAGTTCATCGTCATTTACACATTTTTTTTTATTTTAAAGGAACCAGCCTAGAATTGTTGAAGATTCTTAAAAATTCCAAGAGTTTGAACCAATCATGGTATTCTAATTTTGCAAAAGCTAAAAGAACTAGCGAAGCAAATCCTGTAAGATTATCCCGTTTTTAGAGAAATGCTAGAAACAATATTTTTTACACTAATCACATTTTTTGTGGCAGGCTCTTCACAATGCTGATCAAATTGGCTTATTTTATACAATAAGTGAAGATGATAGGAAAAAGATATTTTCATTTGGTGGTTTCCCCAAACCTTTTATGAATAATGTAAACACTTTTACTGAATCAAGCGTAATGATACGGGAGCCTGCTCTGGAAATAATGGATTATATGAAGAGAGCAGATTACAATAGGCCTACTATCCGATATGTTCTCTGTATCCTTTCAGTTTTTGCATATAATAAAAAATTTCTTAAGGTTATAATGATTGTCAAGTGGAATTATTTTGTGTTTGTTTTCACTAAATAAATATTTAAATTATGCTGAGCTTAGTTTATGCCCACACCATTATTTGTGGGCTGATTTATAAATTTTATTTTGTAAACTATGCTTATTTGTATTGAGAAAATTTTAATTAATAATATCAATTATACATTCGTTATAAGTAAATATAAATCTGTGTAATTTCCTAAATCCATGACTTTAGATGGTAAAGCAGGTCTAGGGAAGTCACTGACGCTTGTTCACTTACTTCATTATGCCTACTGTAATGGCTTTTATCTTCTACATGTTCCTTGGGGTATGTTACTTTTCTTTTTTAAGTTAGTTATCCTAAGTAAAATTATTCTAATTATTTTATTTGTTAGAAACTATCCTATTTCTCATGTTGAGTTTCAAGTGATGGTGTATTATATCCACTGCTGAGTATAAAACTAGAACCTACATAATATTGTTAATATTTATGTAAAGAAAGAAAAGGAAAGTGTTACATTAATGTGAATATTAATGTTGACAATAGGCTTTTGTATACTAATTTACACAGGAGTAGGGGATTTTTAGTTGCATTTCTCAAGTTAAGCTTTACATTTTAACCTATAATGATCCAGATTAAAAGTAATTAATGTTGTAATTTAACACTGTAATTTAAATTCCACACCACTGCTTGATGTTTGATTTTAACTATTTAAATCTTATATAAAGTTAATATTAACAGCACTTTGCTCAGTAGACTGAAAGTGGGATTTAACTTACTCTTACTGTTGTACTCAAATATTTCTTCCCATGGCTACTTAAAATTCATACAATTTAGACATTTTATAATAATCTTAAATGTTAACTTGTTGCAGTTTGGGATTGGTTTAGGACCAACAGGATAGAGTCAGCACCATCAACTTTTGCCGAAGGGCTTCTGGATTTCCCTGTGATATCAGCGAACTGGCTTAAGCACTTTCAATCTCAAAATGAGCACTTCCTCTCTGGTGATGACAAGGTAATGTGTTTTCTGAAAAGTTTTCTCTATTAATCAATTTAATTTTAGCTTTAAATATATATCTTAACTTTCTCCTTGCTAATGGTTATTAGTAGTATGTTTATTTTCTTGTTTGGGGCGTTTATGTAATCTAATGGTATATAATTGAAAAGGTATTGTAGTTAATAAGTTAAAAATAATAACTTAAAAACGCGAGGTGATTAGAAGAAAAGAATCAGTATTCCACAAATGAGATGCTTTTTGCATCACGACCCTTAACAATTTTTTTTACTTTTGAATGAAAGTTATTGAGGCTGTTAGTAAAATTATAAATTCAAAGTTTTAAATTTATTTGATTGATTTAACACATAATTACCTTTTATACTAGCACTAGGTTGTGCAGACATTATTATTATAATCAATAAATTTATTTGTATGCAGTAATTGCTGAAGCATTGAAAAAACTCAAATTTTGTACTTTGATTGTTTTATTCACTAAAAACTTTATCAAAATTGTTCAAACTGTACTTTAACCATTTTTCTAACTAGTACATATACTTTTATTAATTAAATTTACCTGACATTTATTATTTAGGGTCGGATAACATAATAATCAGATGTTTTTTTTAAAAATTCTCATTAGGGATTGATAAATTATTTGCCACTTCTATAATTTTGTTTTATTGAAAACTATGTAGTTTCGAATGTTATAAACAAAATTTTTGTGTGTTTTTAGAACTGAAGATGAATTTATAACATTCGAAACTAGTTTTAAATATAAACAAAATTATAGAGGTGGCAAATAATTTATCAATCCCTAATTAGATTGATCCTTTTATACTATCATGTGGCCATCAACTGACTAAAATTCTCCATTATTTTTAATTATGAAAAAATGTATTTTGCCCAATATTTCAATTAAAACAACTGTAACGTTTTACTAGCATTTAGTTGGCCTATTGTATATGTCAGGCACTCTTAAATGCTTTGACCATGCAAATGAAATTGTATTTATACATTGGATCCCCATTAAAATGCGATTTGGATATAAAGCAGGTTTAGACCTTGTTCCAATCTCTGATTATTCATAAACTATAGGATAATATCGCCAACGATCGACTTTAAAAGCCATATTTCGAAAGCCGTATGACATTCATGCTGATGCGGATATCGTAAAAACTGTTGCACATGTTCAACAACCAATCGAAGAATAAGACTATATTGGACTAAATATATTCTGAATAAGGATATATTGGACTTACAACAATGTCTACCACCAACTGAGCGCTTTGAATAAATAAATAAATTGAAATCTTATTGACTTGGATGTAGAAGAATAAATCATTTATTGAGCCTATATAATTCCTGCAAGTCCATTAAACCAGTAATTATGAAGGAGGAGCATAAGCAACTTAAAATAATTGATTCTTTTAAGAAAAACAATAGCACAAATTAGCAAAGTATATATTTATAGACAATTTTATTTTTTCACTGTGCTTTTCATGACTTATTGTGATTGATGTACAGTAGGTATTTCTTTTTTTAATAAAGCATTTATAATTATGCATTTGTGTATATAGTTTTTCTAATGATTTATATTTTTCTATCCTCACTATAACATGGGTGCTTTCATTTCCTCTTTACCGGTGTTATAGCGAGGTTCCATTGTGTATGCAAATTGATGCGTTTAAATAATTTTCCCCTCACTGTTTGCATAGGCTCACTGAAGCTAGTAGGAGATGCTCCTTAGTTCTAACCTTTGAAAGCTGCTTTTTATTTCATATCGAACCCATGAATTACTTTGACCCCAGCCTGTGGGGATGGTAGCCTATAGGATAACCTCCTCGCAAGTACTGAATAACAAATAAACCCAATAAACAACAAATATGTATCTATTAGTATACCCATGCCAGAGTTCTTCCATTTGATATGCATTCTTCTTCTCCCTATTACATTCGAAGCATAACCGATATTAGGGAAATGTCAGTTGACATTCGCAAAATGGTATAGAAGGATCAATCTAATTAGAGATTGATAAATTATTTGTCACTTCTATAATTTTATAATAGAAGTATTTTAGTATTTGATTTCTTGTCTTAATTAAATTCATAATTCATTAATGTTTTATAGTACTAATTTATATTACATTTAATTTAATATGTACAATAATACCAAACTGTATTTTGAATTGCTTATTGCTTATATACTGAAGATGAGCGTATAACATTCGAAACTAGTTTTCAATAAAAACAAAGTTATAGAAGTGGTAAATAATTTATCAATCCCTAATTAGGGAAATATATTTCTTTGTATAAACTAGATATAATATTACTAATAAAGCTTATTTGAAACACATTTGGTGAAGCTACATAGTTCATAATGATATGTTGAAATAACAGTTTAGTTAATAAGTAGTTCATTTGCCATTTTAAATGCTATGTTTCGGGCGAACTGCTTTTCTAAGGCAGGTGGGGGTTTCAGAAACCGAATTTACTTAATATACTTATTTAATATACTCTGTATTTGCTTTGGGGGCTGTATCCAGAGGGGGAAGCAATCAATCAAACTGTACTTTAACTTAAAAGGCTAGAGATGGCTAGACCCCTCTGCTATGGCCACTAGATTGGGATATTATAAATACCATTGGAGATCCTTTCCAAGATTGTCGCTTTTACCTATTCATTTAATTAAGCTGAATTATGGCATGCAGGATAAATAGAATAATAGAAGATCTTACTTAAACTGTTGGTTTACTAATTTACGTTCTAAATTACTCTCATTATAAAAGAACCCTTGACTATAGCATATGTATTTGAGGATACTTGGAGAACTTGCTTGTTTAAAATCTTACTCTGGTGCCACATAATATTAAACAATAATGCACACATTTGAATAAAAGGCGTCTTGGATACAGACCACTTCGCCACTCGATGGTCTGATTTTCTCTCATGCAGCGGTCTTCTTCTCTGCCGCCAGACTCACGGACTCCGTCTCGGATGAATTGCTCAGCTGGACCCTCTACTTCTACTCTTAGAACCTTTTTTTTTTTTTTTTTCCAGCATATATGCACCTCGGCCTATTGTGCACTAGCCTAAACCGTTTAAAACAGGCCAGTAGCCTTTGCAAATCTGAGTAGACTCATTGGGTCCATCATCTCACAGAGCTTAGGGTCAGTGATCCGGTCACAACCAAAGTGGAGGTACTGCACCCTTGCCAAAGCATCGCATCCACAGATTATGTGGAAAGCCGTTTTGTCCTCCATCCCACAGTCTACATGTCGATGACTCAGTTAGTCCCATGTTGTGGAGGTGCTTGTTCAGTTGACAGTGTCCTGTATACAGTCCCATCACTCTCCTAAGGTTACACCTATCCATAAACAGAAGAATCTCACTTCTTTTGGGGCAGGGTCCATCTAAAAACAGTTTGGAGTATATCTGTTTCCTAGTACAGCAGAGCGTCGATTATCCGAACTAATGTTGTCAGTGGTGGTTCGGATAATCAAAAGTTCGGATAATCGAAATTCACGTACTCGCACACTATATATATATTTGTATATATATATATATATATATATATATATATATATATATATATATATATAAATTAATTCATTTTTTATTTTTTATATATAATAAGGAAAAGGGAGATCTAAAATAACAACTTTGTAAAAAAAAACATGTTTGTTTATTTATATAAATATAGTATGTATGTGCATAGTGAAAAAACCAGTGTCATGAAGTACATATAAATTGTTTAACTTAATCAAATGTACATAATGAAATGAACAAAAATATGTATTTACGTGTTTGCAAAAAATTATCAAAGTGTATCTAATCTAAGCTTTATCAAAATTAATGCTGTGGCATTTAAAATGTCATGACCAAATTAATTAAAATTACACACATAAAAAAAAAAAAAAAAACGTTCCGATAATCGAACATTCGGATAACTGACGTTCGGATAATCGACGCTCCACTGTATTTTCCCAGTAGTTCTTAACTTTATTGCCTACAACCACTGAAATATGCCTTTTGGCATAGCTAAGGCTTATGCCACATGTGGGCTCTGGTGTAGAACCTTATTCTTCTCCCTTCTAGCTAGAAATTCCTGAACCTCACTCTTCTACCTTCTCTCTAGAACTGGAAAATATCCCTAACAGTTTAGCAATAAGACTCAGCCTTTTTCTATTTGTAGTATTCTTATTTAATAGTGTTTCAGAGCTAAACATGGGGAAGAATACATAACTCCTCATCTTTCACTGTTAGAAACCTAAGAACCTTTTAGAATAGAAAAAACTGACATTTTCAAGGAACAGGATCAAATCGACAATATTTTTTTATATTTTATAAATGGCAATAAAGTTTCACACTTTTTTTTTCTTTTTACTATCATCACATTTTATTTACAAAATAATGTTGTCACTCAATAATTTCACACTTATTAAAAAGTTTGTGTAGTCAACTTGTTTTCACAGGTATGAAGTTGTCATAACTACGGCACGCAAGTTGGCATAGGGTCTGCGTAGCCTTATAGCGTGCATTATCTCAAAAACATTAGGATTATCTCAAAATTGCAGAACCAACAGAAATTTCTTTCGGATCTTGATCCTCATGTTGAAATTTTTAAAACCTGGCCTCTCCCGTCTCAATCCATTAACTTACTGCCATAGGAGTTTTGAAATCTCTTGATTAAAATATTGAAATTAATGAAACTATTTATTGTTGGTTGTTGGTTATTTATGAAGAATTGAAAATGCAATAGTACAAAAGAATTTATTAATAAAAAATTATACCTTTAAATTATGAAAAATGAACATCAAATCGTCAAAAATTAAAATAAAATGCTACACTTATAAATAAACAATTGAATTGATTTAATTCAGTGCAATGTTCAAAACAAAAAAAATGTATAGATAATCTTAAGATTAAATGTATCAACTCTTGACTGAAAAATTATTTAAGTTAAATATAATGTAATAAAAAAAATATATTAACATGATACTTCATTTAAAGTCTTCATAACTCCTTCTTCTAAGTATTCATCTTCTTTCTTCATGATTCTCTAGTCAAATATATATTACCAGCTGGGAAACGGTAGATTTTTATTTGGCCTTGAATCACTGACCTTCACAACAGTCTTAACCTTCAACTTTGAACTGTACTTATCAACGTCTAGATTTGCATCTCGACAACACATCTGATCACTGGACAGAAAATAGTCGGTCATTATTTCTTTTAAATATCCATACTTATATTTTACTCTTCAGTTCAAACAAGATCTATTTTCATGCTGAGAGAATAAATTTATTTTTTTAATATGTGTACAAAATTTTGCTCTTTAGCACTTAAATAAGCATTTGTTCCATTGCTTATTTTTAATATTAACAGTTTTTCTTTTAATAATAAAATTGTTTCAAGTCAATTTCTTTTACTTAAATTAATAAATACCTTTTAAATTATCGTTATCCTGTTTCTAATAATATTTCACTTTCATATTTAAATATTATACACCATTTTGAATTATAATCTAACTTCACTCTTACCAATGCCACCTTTTAAATGCTTTTAATATGAAATTGCCAAATATCACCAAACTAAGATTTAGCTAAAATTTCACCTTTCCACTATAATTATTATATTCAATTACGCCATTGATTTAAATTTAATACTAAATAAATTTTATCTTTACATTATACTGCTAATTCTTTGCTTACTGTTATCAGCTAAAGACTAGCAAAGATTATGTGTGGAATCAGAGAGAAACCACACCTGCTGGTAGCCCTCTTTCAGAGCTGGTCATCCACGGCATCAACAGAGTCAAGTATGCTGGAGCCGTGGTTTCAGCTATCATAGATGAGCTCAAGTCAGCTGCATCCGATGGAAGGTGAACTTAAGTCATGTTTTCACTTTATAATAAGGATATAGAACCAATTTCTTGCAGTATTAATCCTTTTAATTTATTATAACTTAAGTTACTCTTGTTTTACTTTCTCGATTCCTTAAACTTCTCAATCTGTTGATGTCTCCTATTTTTAAAGACCTATTGTTATCATAAATGACTGATACATTTTGATGAGTGCTCAGTTCATTCGTGAGGTACACAAAGGGTTTTGCAAAAATCTTCTATTGTGGAATTATAGGCAGTCAAACATCATCTAGTAAATCAAAAATAAATGATCAAGCAGAAGATGTTGAGAATTGTGATCAATATTATAACAAAATATTTAAAAATGCTGCAAATTATTACACTATGGTTTACCGTTTCCAAATAATTCTGGGTTATATATCCAATTTTTTTTCTTTCTTTTCTTAGACTTTAGTATAATGGTTCGAAAACACTTAATAATTTTTCTCAATCTTCACAAATGACTGATATATAGGTTTATAAAACCTTTAATCAGCAGCCATTTTGAAACAAAGCAAATGGTAATGTCGAGTTACAAAGATCATCCTGGAGTGACCTGTGACTTTGGTGCCAAATCTCAAAAATCTACCCGATAGTATTGGAGAAAAGCTCTGGATGGACTGATTTTTTTTTTTAAATTTAATTTTTGGATTCTAAATATCTTGAAATGCAAAACCTCAAATTTTGAAGAGAGGTTAATTTTTTTTTTTGTCAATTACAAAGGTTTATTAAAACTAGAAACTAGAAATGTGGGCAAGGCAAAACGCGATGATAGTAAATGCTTCAAAAACCACTTTTCAGCTCTTCTCTTTGTTAACAAAAATACCACAGATCCATCTACAGTACAAGGGATTGGTATTGAAGGAAAGCGATATTTCCAACTACTTAGAGGTTCAACTAGATTGACATTTAATGTGGAAGCCTCATGTAGACCATTATGCGGAAAAATCAGAGAAATGAACCCGCTTATGAAGAAGACTGACAGCTACAAAGTGGGGTGCAAATCAGGATGTTCTGAAAACAATCTATAAGTCGTATATAAGACCTATGCTAGAACAGGGGAGTGACGTAACTGTCACTGCTAGCGCTAGCACAATAAGCAAGCTCGAACTCTTACAAAATACGGCCTTAAGGATAATTGCAGGCACTGCTAAGCTAAGTCCAATCCTATTGCAGCCATGGAGGCACAGACTCAGATTGAACCTCTTCAATCATACCGAGAAAAGGCAGTATTGAGATTTTGGGGCGAGTATATAAGCATCAATGGGCAAATTATCAGCAGGCTACATTGAGGCTGAAAACACAAATGGCTCCACTCATTGCATATGAAAAACTCCTGCGAAAATATGATACCCCACCGATGGATACTGCACCACTATAATTGTGCCAGAACTTCTTTAACCACCTACCTCTAGCTCCCTTTAGTAACTATGATGGAAAAGTTGAAGCAGTGTATGCCGCTGCAGCCAAACTGAAAAGTTTTGCTTCTTCTTCAAAAGCAGTTTTTTGGTTGATGCGCAAATAAAATATATATTTTGTTTTGTTATGTAAAATAAGTTTGTGCATAAAATTGATTCCAATAAGTGAAAATTACTTATTTACACTTGAAATTATTGTTTCTATGCTGCATTTTCGAATTGTTTTAATTTTTTGCGATGTGATAAGTTCTCAGTGTAAGAAATAAGGTAACCATTTTTCATTATCTAACAGAGATAACAACCTTTATAATTATTCAAATTCATTCTCAAGTCCTAATTGTCATTTTATCAAGAGGAGACCAAGCACTACAGTTGACATCCGCATGATGGTATAGAAGGATCAATCTAATTAGGGATTGATAAATTATTTCTATAAATTTGTTTTATTGAAAACTAGTTTCGAATGTTATACATTCATCCTCAGTTCTAAACACACTCAAAAAATTCAAAAATAAGCAATTCAAAATATATTTGGTATCATTATACATATTAAATTATATAAATCAGTATTATAAAATAATTATGAATTATGAATTTAATTAAGACAAGAAATCAAATACATGTTAGTACTCACCAAGGTTTAAATGGATTATATCAAACAGAAAAGTTTGTACTGGTTTCTTCTCGCATTGAACTAACAATGAACGAAAGATAGGCAGGATGTTTTTAGGTAAACGGTTTAAGGGTCAGGGTTTTTCCAGTAATGGGAGGTTTTCCCTGTTATAGATGGGAATAAATTTAAGATTATCTTAAATTTATTACCATTATCTTAAATTTATTAAGATTATCTTAAATTTATTACCATCTATAACAGAAAAAACAATTACTCACCAGCATTACTGGAAAAACCCTGACCCTTAAACCGTTTACCTAAAAACATCATACCTACCTTTCGTTCATTGTTAGTTCAATGCGAGAAGAAACCAGTACAAACTTTTCTGTTTGATATAATCCATTTAAACCTTGGTGAGTACCTACATGTATTTGATTTCTTGTCTTAATTAAATTCATAATTGTTTTATAATACTGATTTATATTAATCTAATTTAATATGTATAATAATACCAAACTATATTTTTAATTGCTTATTTTTGAATTTTTTGTGTGTTTTTAGAACTGAGGATGTATAACATTCGAAACTAGTTTTCAATAAAACAAATTTATAGAAGTGGCAAATAATTTATCAATCCCTAACTAATACTGCACCCTAAACTCAATGGTTCCAATTTTGTTTCAAATTTAATCCAATAAATTGACAAAAAGCGCCTTGAATTTTAAAGTTCACAGCCTTGAATTTTTGCATGCCTTATCGCTGGACACCCTGATTAAATCTTTTTATGATTCATTGTTTTAATTTTGACACATGCACTCACCAACTTTTCTTTGATTAGGTAATTACTATGAGCAACTATTCAATATTTTTTTGCAGAATTCATTGTTTTTAAAATTCAAATGCATTTGTTTGAAGTAGTAATAGATTTTTAAAAAGTTTGATTAAAATGTATCATCGCTAGAGTAAGTAGTTGAGGAACCATTCTTATAATAGAGACCAACTTTTTTATTCCTTTTATCTTTTTCAAAAAATAATTGAAGTGAACAGCCTTCAAAAACATTAAATGGTTGTAATAATTTGATTTTGGGTTGTAAGGTTAATATGCAAGTTTCAGTGTTTTCATACATAGCACTGCCTAATGTTAACATAATAACATATAGTTGTGGAGAGGCAAATTTTTTTTATTCGTTATGAATCTCTCCACTTTCACTATAAATAACATTACTGGAATTAGTAATGCAAACACTGCATGACCAAAATATTCTACTATTCAATAAGGGCTGGTCCCTAATAACATTTTTTTTGTTAACTTTACAATGATTGACAAATAATAGGATAAAAAATCATTTATAAACTTTCTTGTTTAGATGTAAGGTATTGGTCGCAGTTGACGGGTTTAACGGATTCTATAGTACTGAATCTAAAGTTAAGGCCGAAGACAGGAGTATCGTACCTCCGAACAAATGTTCCTTGGTGCACTGTTTCTTGGAAGCTACCAAGCAGGATTGGGTGAGTTTAAGTGTCTCTATAATCCTTAAAATAGTAGTTAATATTATCTGTAAGCCTTTTTTAACATTACTGTAAACTTCTTACTTAATGTTATGCTATTAAAGAACAAAATTTCTTGAAAATTGTTGAAGATTTTGCTGAAATAAGATTAATCTGATTTTTTATGTTAGCATAAATTGCTTGCTTTAATTGCACCCGATAAGAGCACAGATAACTTGTAATTTCTTTTTGAAATTTTTATTCTGCAGCTATTTGATTTTAGCTGTAAAGATGTTTAAATAATAAATTTATAAAATCTACCAGTTAAATTACTATTTTGCACTTTAAGGATATATTCATCATCTGAATGGCTTTTGTCAAAATGTTCTTTAAATTCTTTATTATCCGTTATTATATAAAATGTTTTGGTTTAAGTGCTACTTTATGAAGGTCTTTAATATTATAAACATACTTACTTTCCATAAAAGAGAAAAATAAAAATGTATCCAATATCTTATTTTATTTTTAAATAAATAAAATCAATTTTGTTATTTACGTAACTATGATTTATAGAAAGGGGGAGCAGTAGTCGTCACGGTTGATCAAAAATATGGCTGGCCTCCTGCTAATAAGTCTCCTTTGCCTCTCTACCTCCTCACCAGGAAGGTAAGATTGTGATTTTTAATTTATGCTATAGATTTTGTAGTCCGTGTAGTATTGTGAATGTGATAAGTATCTCTGAAAATCCCAAAAATAAATGAAAAAAAACTAGTCAAAGTACAATTCTTGTTTACTGGTAACTCAAGAACTATTCTATAAATCATATGCAACTATTCTAAATCACACAAAGTTTGTTGAAATGATGAATGATAAAAAATATTTAAATTTAATAAAATTTTATCGAAAGTTTTTTGGAAGAATTCATTAGTCTTTTCTGAAAATTTCATTACACTTGTTTTAATAAAAAAAAAAAAAAAAGTCAAATGAATCACCAACATATTTATTTTGTAATAAGCAGATACATACATTTGAATATTTTGATTTTAATGTAAACACTTTGGAATTTGAAGTTATATGATGAGAGAAATAAAAAGTTTTTATCACAAAGCAGGCATAGAGGAAAACTAACCTATTTCATCAGTTTTGAGTGTTTATATTTATACTGCTCTGCTCACTTCAATTGAAATTCATTATGAATTTTAAAAACTCTTTCAAGAGGCCGATTGTTAAAGTTAATAAAAGTTAAGTTCAAAATATGCTTAGAAATCGTCTTTGTATATAATACGGTACTATAGATCCCTTTTCCGCGACTCTCAGGAGTGATGGATTTTGATGAATAAGGTATCAAAAGAAAGGGAATTTCATGGAGAAGTGACGAAGTCTAATTTTAATTGCTAAATTCTTCCTAGGGTTTAAATAAAACTGATGGAAAAACTGGGAGGTTTCAAAATTCTGAAGGTGGTGGGTCTGTGGATCGAGATGGGATGGGCTGCATTTTAAAGATTTCGGCGTGGGCATCACGACTATAGATTGGCCCAGCGTTTAAAAGCTCTAAAACCTACAGTTTTCGAGACAACGCACGGTATAGGTCCACACAGACCTTATGCCATCTTGCATATGTGCCATTGTCATGGCAACTTTATACCTGTAAAAGCAAGTTGAGATTGTATACAAATTTTTTATAAATTTTAAATTATTATTTAAAATGGTGTTTTTAGATTTCTATGAATGATAGAGATTATGTATTTTTTCCCATGTCTAACTCTAAAGGAACTGTTAAGTATGAACACTACGCTTGAATGATATAGCTGAGTCTTATTGCTTAACACTCAAACTGAAGGGATATTTTCCAGTGGGGCAAACTAATTACTTGTTAAGTACAAACTGTTACTTTAAAACATAATCATTTTAAATTATGTAGTTTCACCAAATGTGTGAGTTAAATTAACTATCGTGAGTAGGTATATTCTGTTGTTTATATGAATAAACATGTTTCACTAATGTCGCTTAAAATTTGAATGTATTAGAGAAAAGATATCTAATGCAAGAGTTCTCGCTCAGGTATACTAGACTGTATACAAAAACTTTTTAATAAGTGTGAAAAGGTTATTTTGCAAATCAAATATTGTTTTGTTCAATATAAATACTCAACTTTTTCGGTAATATTATGTATATGTATAGATAATAGTTTGTGGATTGAGACGGGATGGGTCGGGTTTTAAAGATATCAACACGGGCTTTAAGATATCAATATCACTTATGTTCCTGCAGGACGTATTGGTTCAGGATTTTAAAGCCCAAAACCTACCGTTTTCAAGATAACAATTCAAGATGGTATAGAGCCGGACGGACGTTGCGTACATGTCGTTTTCATGACGCCATATCTATGGAAGCAATTCGAGACTATACAAAAACTTTTTAATAAGAGTGAAAACATGGTTTTGTTAATAAAATGTTGTTTTTAGGTTTCTATGAATGATAGAGGAGATTTTGTATTGTGCCTAAAGGGCACTGTTAAACATGAATACTACACATAGAAAATGGTATAGCTGGGTCTTATTGCTTAACTGTTAAACTGAAGGGATGTTTTTCCAGTAGGGCAAACTTATTAAGTATAAACTGTTACTTTAACATAGTCATTATAAACTTTGTGTCATTATACATACATTATAGTGATTATGAGCTTCGCCAAATGTATGTGCTAAATAAACTTTCTTGGTAATATTATATTATTTCTATGAATAAACATGTTTCTCTGATATCGCTTATACTTCAAAAGTATTAGAGATTAGAAGAAGGATAGATATCTAATGTGAGATTTCTTGGTCGGGTATACTAGTTAAATTTAATAGAGAATTTAAAAAAAAAAAAAAAAAAAAAAAGCAATATTTTTTTGAAGATGGTTTGTGTACTAGGGGTTAGAAGAGATATATAGAGTAAGGCAATGTACTACTTTAATACCCCATACTGACAATTGATAGTTCCTCTTCTATTGCCGATTCAACTCTGATAAATGCCTGAAACTGAGCACAAATTAAAGCAGTATATTTCCTCAATGTCTCTTTCCTAACTGCACCATAACCAATCTACTTATTAATTTCATCTATTATCAACTATATTTCCACCAGTAATATTTTTTTGTTTAATTATCTATAATCTACATATTTAGTCTTTAATGCATACTGACAATTGATAGTTCCCCTTCTGTTGCCGATTCAATCCTAATAGATGCCTGTTACTTAGGCACAAATTAAATGAAAATATTTATTAAATAAAGGGCAATTTAAATCTTCCAATATAATATTCAATTTTATTATATATTCTTCCTTGTTAAGTTTCGGAGAAAACCATTCCCATCTTCAGAACTTTCATTCTCTGATTGAATACCCTCCTGTTGTGATCATAAGCCTTAACAGTGCCATTAACCAACAATCTATTGTAAAACTATTGGTCAATGGATCATCTCCTGACAATATGAAGAATATAAAAAAAAAATTGAATAATATTAGTTATGACAACTGGTGGGGATGCAATCAGAGAATGTAAGTTCTGAAGATAGAGGTGGTTTTCCCTGAAATATGAACAACAGTGAATATGAATTAAAATTTAATGTCTATTAAATTTGAATGTTGGAAGTTTTAAATTGCCCTTTATTTATTAAAAAGACTTCCCAAGAAATTAAAATAAAATATTTATAGTTGAAATGAAACAAAAACATATAAATACCAAGACTTATTTTTTGTTTACTACTAATGATAATATTTATTTCAATTTTTTTTTTTACCTTTACTCATAGAGGCCGTGTACGTTGGAGAGAGGGTTCCGAAGTAATCAGTCTGGAACAGTGTGTGTTCAATTCTCAGCTGGGTCAGATAATATTATAATTTATAATATAGTCCCAAGAAATTAATCTTGATATTCTCTCTATAGTTAGTACGGGGCGGCGATCTAAAGGTCCTATGGCAACTTAAACCAGGGTTGGCAAAAAGGACGACATGGCCCATTTTCCAGACTAGTTCCCTACCAATACCTGTGCTAGTATCTTAACTCATTATTTATTCTGTTATTGAAATTTTGAAAAATAATTGTTTTATGATTTATTTTATTACTAAGGGTTTTCACCATAACTTTATGATATTGTTTATTTGGGTTTTTTTTTCTGTATTAAAACCCCATTTCTGTTAATCACCAATGAAAGCTACTAAAGTGATCAATATATTTTAGCTGTATAATTCCTGTCAAAACTTTTGTATTTATCCATTTCGATTAAGCATAAAAATTAACTTAAGAACTCATACTGCTAATCATGCAAATAATTTATGACTAATTACTTGAATTAGTGTCTATATATAACATTACTCAACAACTCCTTTTGCTTAGGGTTTCGAGCACTTAGACCCTTTCATCCCTGTGGAAGTGAAGGAGCTGACACCTGAAGAGTTCCATAGCATGTTGGATTATTACGAAGACCGATTATGGTTCCAAAAAAGCAAAGGTAGAGATGAGCTTGCCTTTTTAAGCAACCGTAATGCTGGAACACTCATGAATCTTTGTGCTTCATTATAGTTTCTTATGTATTCTTAGTATTGTATATATCCACCTTTTAATACCATTGAAGTGTTATGTTATATCGATTGTTCTTGTTTGTTATTGAAATAATACTGGAAAATATAAAGATTTTTAAACAAACTAGTATTGCTGAGTTTTTGCTTACCTTATAAATTTGACCCAATAGGAAATATTTCTTTGGTACTTTGGTACATAGTTACAATTTTGGCTTAATAATCGAGTGTTAGTCCTATGAATTATAATTTTAGATCATGCTATGAATGAACTAATGAATTCTGATGATCACTTGAATGACACAGTATACAAAAAAATTAATAAATTGTAAATATGCTAAGGTAATTGAACAGAGACCTGTCTTTTTATTTAGTATAAAAACTAAGGTACTACTTTACTTTAGCTGCCCTTACATGACAGGTGACACGAGATCTTAGAGCCTCAATGCACATCGAATGCCAAAAGTAGCCGAGGGAGTCAGAAAGGAGGAGAAATTTTTGTTCCATACACTTCCCTTCTTCCTATTAATAAATATAAATGAACAAACTTTTAAGTTATATTAGATGTCTTAATGGAGACAAACATTCAAATTTTTCTAGGAAATAAATACAATATTTATTTTTCCAAATGATGATAATCACACTCTCCTGTACATTTTAGGATTACTAAGCATAATCGATTATAAAGTTTAGAATTCAATTAAAATAATAGTGACTAAATTGCTGAAACAAATAGAAAGTTAAAATAGAAAAGAACAAGTTAATAATGTAACAACAAATATTTATATATCAAATGATCAACATTAAAAGAATAAATAAAATCCATAAATTCCATGTATTAATTGATTAAGTAATTAATTGTGTTAAATAAATAAGTTAACAAATGTGTTTAAGTTCATATAATTATTGTTATTAAAACCCTAACATATCTGATCTCTATAAATAGGTTAATATAATCCGTTTTTATTGAATTAAATTATGATCAATCAAAGCTTGCAGCCATATAGAGCCTAAGGCTATATTACGTATCTAGATGCTCTTATTTCTGGTCTGTCATTGCATGCGAATATATCAATACCATTGAATCTTTTTAACTACATTTTAATCATTCTTTGCCCCAAATAAGTGCATAATGCTGCAATAATCAACTTTTTTTTTATTTGGGATATAACGTCCTTACCAACAACAATAAATGCCTCTGTCTACTTTTGGCCTTCAAGCTCAAAGATCTTGTGACACCTGTCACATTGGGACAGCTGAAATGAAAATAATTAATAAATATATGTTTTGGCTATTTCTTGGATTTAATTCCTTTCAGCACTCCAGGTTACTCTGCAAGTTAGCAACTCAATCGATTTAAGATTTGAAATTTATATTGCTTTAAAATAGCAGTAAATTTTCACACAGTGAAAAAAGTGAACCAGCAACCACTTGCAATATTATTTATAACAATGCTATTTGATTACATTAAATTTGGATGTGATCAGACTTAGTGAATTGTGATTACAGACATATTCGTATACAATATTTTATACTGATTACGGATAATTTCAATATTAGGAAAAATGATTTTTCATAAGGGGAACGAACAGTGCATGTTTGTGTATACGTACAAGCAGGGCCCTATTCCATAATAAAGTACAAGTGCAAATAGACTTATAATTTACTACGCATATGACAAACTGGAATATTGAAACATGTTAAAATTTCACAGTGTGCCATATGCGTAGTAAATCATAGGTCTACTTGCGCTTGTACTTTATAATGAAATAGGGTCCAGATATATAAAATAGAATAACAGACATTAAATTAGATTGTTTTTTAATAATGGAGGTGCTTCAATAAATATGGAAAGTAAATAAATAAATATTTAATAATATAAATAAAATAACAAACTAATACAAAATAAATCATCACTTTTTTTAATTGCTTATCATTTTGGATTCACCTGGAGAACTGTTGCGTAAAATCAGGCTCATCTTTTTAACTTTGAAATTATTTGCCTTAAATGGATTTTTGATCAGACCAAACATTTGTTCAAATAAACCGACACAGTTTCCTGATGTATTGTGAAGAGTTCCATACACCATAACTATAACCAACCCATGTGGTTCGACAATGGTCTTTATTCCATCGGGGCTTAGATTGGGTGCAAAAAGCAACCTATATTGCGACTGTAAATCCTTCAACAGTGACAACGTATCTTCGGCCGAGTTCGCCTCAGAATTATGTGATTCATCCTCAGATAATGGAATAATAATTGTTGTGTGACAGTCATTCCAAAAGTCCTCCTCAGAAAGTGTCTTGTCTTCTGTTTCATTAAAAACCACATTTAATCGATTGTAGAACCATTCAGTAAATTGGTATCCCAGAATTTTTGCTTCGGCCGGTCCCAATGGAACTATCTGCAAAAATAATACTTTAAACACAAAATGAAAGAAAAATTTAAACAAACAAAAATTCCTTGGAAAAAAAAACTACAGCTGTACCTCAGACTCAGATTTTTGAAGATCGCAAAACCTAATGGCTAAATCTATTAAAGTATTTTTATCTGCAGTACTCTCAAAAGTGACATCTTTGTTATGCAAAAATTTAAAAAGCACATTTCTTGTAATTTTTTTTCTTGTCAACAAAGACTTTAAAGAAGGTACATGAAGCAACGCTTTAATAGCATCTAAAACAAAATTGATGACATTTTAATCCTTTTATAAAATAAATAAATTTAAAAAATATGACTAAATATTGCACACTTACCTTCCTTTGTTTTTATTTCAACAGAATTGTTAGTCACAGTGACACCTAATGATAACAGGTCATTAAGTTGAAGGAGTTCAGCAATTTCACAAACACACTTCTGCTCATTAGCTGATAACATTTTCTAACCCATATTAGTTAAATTTAAATTAAGTCAAAAATACAACACATCCTAATATATATGACAGATGGACAGACTGCCAAGTTCAACTTTACGGCATGTCCCTCCAGTACAGCTAATATAAATAAACATTCTAATTTCCAAAGAGGTAAAATGTGTTGACGACACAAGGTGATTAATTTTCATTCTTATCTATAGCAAACTGGTGGATTAAACTTTGCCGTACAATTTTATCAAGTTGATTTGTATTCATTGCTTTCCTAATTGATTGGTTTCTGCAATAGTGGCTGTTATTTATACCTTAATGGTTCATGTTGATGGAAATTTAAGGAAGCTTATTTGTTTGGGTATTGAATGATCTTTTCTTTTGCTACACAACTATTCTCTTCTTGAATTTATTTTAGTTCTGTGGAATGTAAATTTGTTTATCTATGTTGTGTATTCAGGAGGAAGAACAGTTTTCAAATATAAAAGGGGGAACAATTTGAAAAGATTTTTTTTAATATTTTATTTTTTATAGCCACACCTGTCGCTCAGCCCGTGACAATTAGCGGATATGATGGTAGGTAATATAATTGGCATGAGGAAGAATACAGAAGCCTCAATCGATTGTTTAGGGCTAGACATTTCTATTTAATGTGTGGCCCCTAAGTCTGAGATTAGTGATAAAATTCTATCGAATATGAGTCCAAAATAATGAACTGTGTTAGTCTGTTGAATAGGAACACTGTAAATGTAAACTGCAGCGCAGTTGTCGCTTCGGAGCGGGAAAGTGATGCATTGTGATTGGTCGTTGTTGGGTTTAATTTTCGATGTTGCAAACCAGTCTTGTAATTGCTGTAAATAGTATTAAAGGATCAGTGAAGCCTGAGTGATATCTGTATGCCTGGTGGGAATAGCTGTGTCATCTGCCTAGGTTGCTATTGTGTCAGGATAAGTTCTTATGTGTATATGTATATATCCGTATATGTATATAAAATGCAAAACAAAATTGGGAGGGCACTCCAGCCCTTACTCGAGGCATAGAAGAGGTATCTTAGCCCTGTCGGACAGAGAAAAACCTGTTGGAAAGGAAAGAGAAAAGGATAAGATAGTAAGTAGAAGGAGTAAATGATTTAAGTTTAAAAATCTGCCCATTTTGCCGACTCTGTCGAAGGCTTGTGCTACATCCAGAAATACGCTAGCAGCGTATAATCTGTCCTCTAGTGCAAGTGAAATGCAGTTTGTGACTCTGTGCAGTTGGTGTATGGTTGAAGGCAGTGAACGGAATCCGAATTTGTGATCAGATAATATTTGGTTGTCTGTCACTATGCCAAGTATACGTCTGTAAAGTAATTTTTTTTTTAAATTTGGGCAAACCGTAAGTAGACTAATGGGTCTGTATGAAAAAGGGCTACTAGTATTTTCGCTAGGTTTTGTATCATTAGTACGTATGAAAATATCCATTGCAATGGAAACTTTGTTGTATTCAATATGGCGTTGAAGAGTGTCGTTAAAAAGACTATCGCTTATCTGAGCGATTCTATGTTGGAATAGATCAGCAGTGATCAGGTCATACTCAGAGGCTTTCCTTTTGGATAATTTACGGATTTCTAGCAAAACCTCAGATGGAGTAAAAGCTGGAAGAGGCAATGCTAATGGTAGAGGGTAAGAAGAGAATCTAGTAAAAAAAATTCATGTTTTTATGTGGGGTGAAAACAGTCGATAGGTGGCCGGCAAAGAGCTCAGATTTTTCACTTTCCGACGATGTCCAAGAACCTCTTTTCGGAGGGCACAGACACCTCACGATACTCTACCTGCTGTTTAGTTTGCCTCTGTAAGCTTTCGTCGTCAGTACTGAGATTAGTGAAAAATGTATCAAAGTTAGTCTGATTACCATGCCTATTTTAGGCTGAGTGGAAAGGTCGAAATTTATCTGTGAATCCGCCACGAAGTAAATCTAGCCGTCCAGACTGGATTCGCTTCAAACTCAAAAATACTGAGGTGTTGCCACAACGCGTATAAAAATGAATTATGTTGCGCCTCAGAACAATGATATACAAAATTTGAAATGCTAAGTATGCATTTTCGGAGCAATGCAACTATGACAAATTTCAGCACCAATGTACCTGTTGTTTAATCTTATCCTTTAGTAGGAGCGATAATTGTTTTTCCGAAAGGTTACTGATAGATCACATTCGAGTTCATTGACTTTGATTAATGGTATAGTATCGTAGTGATTCAAGAGGTAAGCAATTGAACCTAAACATAAAACGATTTTCTGAAATATCTCCAGTTTTTAAGCCATCAATATAAGATCTTACGTTAATGGAAGATGCTCTGTCGATATTTACAAAGAAAAAATCGTCTTATGTTATTCGTTTTCGCGTAACATAGCGTGATTCGAATTTTTAAACTTATCAGTGCACATAAGGACGTTGCTACAAACATTTTTGGGTGACTGGATTTTCAAACTGACCGGGAATTCCGGGAACCCTCCTGAAAATTTTGAAAACTGTCTTCTCTAAATTCTCTAAATTCATATTTTGAGTATGATAACCTCTGAAAATTTTTGAATTTTATTTTTGAAACATGTTTAACACATTATTGAATCTATAAAAAGGAAATAATAAAACACCAGACCATCTTATTGTTAAGAATCAAACATAGGCATGCATACGCAAGGGGGATGCCACAGGTTCACAGGCACCTACTAATATCTCAGATTTTTTCCCCTATAAAACAGTAGATAGAAGCATATTTTAAAGATATTAACTAAAAAAAAAAAATGTTGATTAGAACTAAAGTTCAAAAAATTCAACTAAAACTTTTTTGTATGGTAGAATCCCCGGTACTATGGTTCATGCACTCCCTAATAAAAAATGCTGCTCATACTTATGGTGTCAAACTATTTATTATGAAAATAACAGTACTTAGTTTTACATAACATAGTGTAGTTAATTCATCGACATCACTTCAGAGTTGAAAGTTGTATTATTGCATGGCTTTTTCTTTATCAGTATGTGCTGCCTCCCTGTCTACTGTCAATGAATGTGATTGTTGAGTATTTACTTCACATCTCAATTGTGTACTCTGACTCCCCTTTTCTTTAAGCTGGCCCATTATACTGTAAATCGGTCTAATTCTATGATTTCACAAATATGTTTTACACGCTTGAGTAATATCAGATTGTCTAACCAATCATCAGCCGTTCTATTTCTCAGAACTGATTTTAAAATTCTTAATTGACTAAAATCATCTTCATTTGTTGCTACACCATAAGCAGCAGTTGTTACAGATAAGCAAAACTAGTGTGTTTTTCCTTAGTTGGTTCATTACATTAGCAGCATTATCTTTCATATTTTCAACTGATTCAGTTGTAGTCAGTTTTTTGCCGTTGCTAATGCCAAAACGTCTTTACAACCGAGTCTCGAGGGAAGAAACATATCACTTATTACCTTTAGATCTTGGAGGAAATATACATTTTCCTAGAGGATCTTTTTAATGTTATCTTTGTTAAGATTTTAAGTATTTAGTGGAAGTTTGAAAATCTCACTTATTGGGGTAAACAATTGCTTGATCACTTTTAAGTTGTCAAGAAGTCAAATGCCAAGGGTGTTCAAGACCTCTAATTCTTTCCTGAATAATCTTTTCATCACAAATTTTTCATGATGGTGTCCTGTGAAATCCTCTTCTGGATCAATTCCAACTTTAGCAGAAAACATGACCACAATTTAAACTAAGTAATTCAGTTCATTATTATTACTACAAATTTCCAAAAGCCCATTTGCGACGCCTTCGATGACGGATATGCCGTTGAAAGGGCTCTCCAAGATCCCTTTCATTATCTTTATTTTATAACGATATTCTTCGTGAAATAATGATCCAGAATGAAGTTAAAGGTATTGATCTTCTTTAACAGTTCAAATTATTTTGTTCTGGTAGTCCAATATTTTGTCCCCGAAATTTCTTGGTGGAGATCCAGGATTGCTGTAAGAGATATGCAAAAGGCTCTTATGGCAGAAGCTCTAATAAAAACTAACAAAAGCCATTAATTCACCTGCAGGTACAAATAATATGCAAAGGAATTAAAAAAAGCCTGAAGAAGGAGAGAGTGGTATATTCAGCGAGTAAACATTTTGCCAATTATGGTGCTGCAAGAGCAGCAATATTTAGAACAAATTTTCCCTGAACATTAATTTATTAATTACGATGTATTTATTTTGTACAGAAATATTTAAATTTTACTCACTTTCGGATTTTGGACCTATTCCTGTCCAGATTCTCAAGACTTCCAACTTTTTGGGTTTTCAAATTACCAGGGGGTATCTCTTCCACACTCCTCATGTTGAGTCTCTGAGTGCTTATGAAATTAGTTAAAGAAATAAATAAAAATTCTATCAAAAAAGGAGGGACTTTCGTAAGAAAAGGAAGTGAGGATAAAGAAAGTAATATTGCTAACGCTTAAACTGGATTAAGCTGCCAGAGCAAAAAAATGTTGGACTAAGATTAAAAAAAAGGAGAATATTAATTAATACTCAATATGTATATGAATTTATACATTCTTCAGAGAATTGTTCGTAATGATACCAGTTACGTCGTAAAAGATATTAATTCCATTTGTTACGTCTTAGAACTTTCAAAGGTTTAATAATTGGTTGAGGTGTTATAAAGCAATACAAGCGTTGCATTTTAAGTTATATACAACTTCTACATCTTTACGAAATTTATAAAAAGGAATGTTCAACTGAATATGCACCAGGCTGTACAGAGCACTCTGGCGACGGGCTTGAGATTGACAGTTCTATTAACTCGCACTTATCCAGACCTTCAGGCAGTCTTAACAAACTCCCTGACCACCACCTTCCCATAGCGCAGTTGAAAAATGTGATCAGTTTCTGTTAATAATTAATAAAATTTTGTTTTGTCTATTAACTTTCTCCGTTTTGAAGTTTTAACATTGGTTGACATAGTAGCCAGCTGTGAATATGCCTAGGAATGGCCTAATTCAGTGATTTTAAAATTTCCAAGTTGCAAGTGGTGATATACCGTTCTCTCCTATTAAATAAATCAATATGTGTTAAACCGTTAGTTTAGATTAAAATGCAAGCCATTACCTGGACTGGAAGGATTTTATCTCGTGCTATATGGAACGGAATTAATAATTATTCCTCAAATTGCACTGAACCCAGCCCTCCTCTAAAGAAATATGAACCCCACATCCTTTCCGTTGTTTCGGGTTTTCCAAAAGAAATATCTCAAACTAAACTGAAGAAAGGACAGTTTGGAGATGATGCATGGTTTACTGCAAAGTTTAAAACTGCTGATGTTTTAGGTATGTATAAATAGAAGTTTGCATGTGCATCCTTCGCTTTAATATTATAAATTTAAATGACAAATGTTAAAACAAAATTATCCTCATCTTTGTTATGAACTATTAGTATAGTTTGTGACAACTTTGTTATTATCAGAAGTTTGTATCATTAATCTAGTGAGGTTATTATTGTGTTTCTTTCAAATGCATTTCAGTAAATAAATAACTACGTTATTAGCACAGTTAATTTAATCAACCCAGTATTTTTTAGTCTAATAATGTGCCATTGAGGTTTAGTCTTACTCTTCTTTGATCATCTCTTAAATGCTATTGGGTTTTTTTTTTTTAATACTGAGTTTCTCTTCTTAGGATGTACACATATAAATATCTTTGGTTCAATGTAAATTGTTCTGTATGCTGATCTTGTTTCAATATATCTTCTGCTGTAATTATGACTCCATAACATTTAAGGATTGACAATTCTGTATGTTAGGTAGTATAAATTCTGTTTTGGTTCACTTTTATTTAACTTATTTATCGTTTAAACAGTTATATAATCTGTTATTTTTCGTGAAAACCCTTTCTTAGCATATTAAAAACTATCAAGTAAATTTTAAAGGTCACTAATTTACTATCGGGAGTAAGAAGAAATAAAATGCTATAAGTTGCACGTAGAGTTTATATTTCATAATGTGATTGATTATATTGTTGATGTTAGGTCACTAATAATTTTCAAAAAGAAATTCAGCGTCTTCCTCTGACACAGATTACCATTCGTCCTTCAATCAATGCCAGAAAGAGGCACATCTTAAAGTAATTAATTTGACTAGTGTGTATCGGAAGGATTTTTTAAACTATAAATGTAGTTCGATTTAGAATTAGACTTACGTGTATATTTTATTGTCTAACTATTAAGGGACTGACAATTAGAATTAATAAAGAGTTCTTTCTGATAATCATATTAATTGTTGATGTATCGCATTTATTGTTTTAATACAAGTATGTTGTCACCTTAAGATATATCAGTTTACCCTGAGTCTCTTACACTTAGTAAATTTAAAATTTGATTTCGCTCTAATTAAATAAACCACAAAACAGTTGATTTTTTTATGTTTATTATTGGTAAATAAATGAACATTTGTTGTTGCTCCCTATTTATATTTATTTACTCTTGATTGTTTCATTTAATAGAGCCTTAGAGGTTGGTTCCTGTTCTAATTTTTATGATGCAATTTCACTTCCTTTTTTTCTGTTAGAGAATGATCTTTGATCTATGACATTATATTTTCTATTAATTTAAAACATGTTTTTATCTTTCATAGAAATAAATACATATTTGTTTATCAGCAGATAGAAAAGTTTTAATTGCACCTAATATATATTCAATATTTGTAACTCATAATAATATTTAATAGATGAATAAAATAAAATTTATTCGAAAATGTACATATTATGTAAAGGAAACAAAAGACAATTAAATATGATGTTGACAGACCAACCTTTGACCATGGCAGACCTTGTACTCTTATCCCCTCTCAGTCATTGCCTCTTCATTATCTTCTTCCAGTTATATCTTCCATAATATATAATTCATAATTTTGTTGGATCAAAGTTCTTTTTTGGAAGTCTTCAAACAAATATTCATTATATTTTTATTTGTATGAAGAATATTTTGCTCATATTACATTTTTTTTTTAAAACAAGAATAAGTTTATACTTGATTTTTTGCCCCTTATCTGAATTACAAAAAATAATAATATAGTGAGGTTTGGTCAAATTAAAAACTTCCCTAAAAATTTTATTAATTTTTTACCAATGCTCCAATGGCACAAGAATGGTTCCTCAACAACTTACTCTAACAATGATTCATTTTAATCTAATCCTTTAAAAATCTATTAGTACTAAAACAAGACCATTTGAATTTTAAAACATCAGTGAATTCTACAAATTCAAGTTCTACCATATCCACCATATTCACCTGACTTGTCTCCAACTGACTACCATTTTTTTCAGAGCGCTTGACGCATTTAAAAAAAAAAGTCCCAAAATGAAAACGAGGTAAAATTTTCATTTTTTGAGTTCATTAATTCAAAGTCAAAACGTTTCTTTGAACCAGAGCAGGGGTATAAAAACTTTGCTGGGTATTGGAGAAACCTTGGGAGAAAAGTATTGAAAACAACGGAAGTTATTTAGAATAAAAATAACACTGTTATAGTTTGTTTTACTTTTATTTGCCTCATACCAGAGAAACTGAAACTTCATATTTTCCAATGCAATACTATATTTCTTTGTTATGTTTGCGGAATAATTTCTTCCTTTATCTCTTTATATTCATTTATTCCTTTTTTCTCATTATTGCCCCAACGTTTCGAGGTATTCCCCCATTCTCAAGGTGTTCTTTTTTATTATATCCCTCATGCATCTCCCTCTATGCTGTTGCTCTAACTTTACTTTTTATATCATACATATATATAAATTACATATCTAGTATTGGATGTTATTCTTAATATTTTATTTGGTTGCCTTCTTTTAATATCTATTTTAATGTCTATTTTGTATGTATCCTCATTATTTTAAATGTTGTTATTTAATATTCAATTTGTTAATAATGTCAGAATAGTGACAATTTAGATTTTTTGTGCTAGTCTTATAATTTTCTGTATTATCTATATTTTTTGTTATGTGGATTGCTTCCATTGTTCTTCTGTTTTTTTTGTATTTTTCTCTTTTTAATATTTTGGGATTCTTGTAATCAAAGCTGTGGTTATTTTCAATGTTATGTTGTGCTAATGCTATTGTGTTCTTGTTCTTATTATTTTTACATTTGCTTATATGCTGCTTGATTTAAAAGATAGATTTAAAACATAGTTTTTACGGTCAAAGTAAATTTAATAACTAACAGACAAAATCAATAGATGGCTTTAGACAACAGGAGTATTGAGGTAATTATAATATGATATGAATTCTGTGCAATAGTGTTATATGATTAATTCTGACTGTTGTTTATGTTGTGATATTTGTAGTGTATAATAAAAAAGAACATCTTGAGAATGGGGGAGTACCCCGAAACATTGGTGTAACAATGAGAAAAAATGAATATAAAGAGATAAAGAAAGAAATTATTCCACAAACATAACCATTGAATTCTCCTTCTTCCCACTATTAGTATATAATATATACTATATTTCTTTATCCAGTACGAATTTATTTTCAATATTCAGTTCTAACCACACAGATTTAAGCTCTTGATTTATTATATGTTATTATTATCTTTTCTTTTTATTCTAATATTTGCTTATTTTTTGTAATCATTTATTATATCTTGTTTTTGTATATAGTTTACATCAACTTTTTGTCAATATTTTTTAAGTTATTTGGTTTATTATTTTCAATAATGAACCTTTGCAATCAAGAAATAAATTTTTTAACCCCTCTTCAAAATTTGAGGCTTTACGTTTCAAGATACATAGAATTCAAAGATTGAATGTATAAAATCTGTCCGTCCGCAGCGTTTCTCCGAGACCATATTGTAGATTTTTTGATATTTGCACCAAAGTTACAGATCATTCCAGGATGATCCTCGGAATTCTACATTAGTCTCCGCCTTTTCGTTTCAAAATGGCGCCTGGTTAGAAATTTTATAGGCCCATAACTCTCCCATTTATAAAGATATAGGAAAAAAATGTTTTAGAATCAGTATATCAAGTTCTTAAAAAAAATTAGATTAAATAAATGCTTTTGGCTTATTATTTCCAATAATGACCTTTTCCAATCGACCAAGAAATTTTTTATTTAATCCCTCTCCCCTCAAAATTTGAGGTTTTACGTTTCAAGATATGTAGAATCCAAATTTTTGGTTTTTGTTATGATCAATCAAAAGGTAATAAAATTTCCTACAAAAAATAAATAAAAATCATTGAAATTGGACTAGTATTAACTGAGATGTAGCGTATTGAATTTAATAGACTAACTTCTCGATGCTACAGGTCAGCATGTCTCCATGCCCCTTGACCTTCTGAGTTATCAATTGTGGACTCCCAGCTTCCTCTCTCCTATCCTCTAATTCCACCAGCTTTTTGGTTTTTCCCACTGAAGTCTCCAACATTTTCCTCTGTACTTTCACCATCAGTTCTTATTGCATGCCCTGCTCAGATTAGCCTAATTGCTTTGATACGGTTTCTTTCAAACATTCAGTTTACGGCTATCATTATGGAATGGACACCAATTTACTGCTCCTTAGGTGATTGCTGGTTTCATAAGAGATTTTTATATAATTTTCATTGTTCAAGACAATAGTTGAGACTTGAGAAGTTTCAGATTTGCGATGAAGTATCTATTACCCATCATTATTCTGCTGTTATTTCTCGGCTGAACTTGGTAGATATGTTTTAAAAAGTATTCTACACATGTTTTTATAGAAACTGGTTCACATTTATTTAGTTATTTGATAACTTAAATACGTTACATCTCCCGGAACATTCCAGATGCTCATTTAAAAGATTATCTAATTGTCTTAAATCTAAACCAAAGCGATAAGGAAAGTCAGTCGTGTGACCGGACATGGCAGATATTTTTGAAAAATAACATAACAACTTCAAAATAATAAACTATTTAGTAATAATTTGCAGCGTTTTTATTTTATTTCACAATCTTTCATAAAGTTCTAAAATTACATGATTGTTTCTGAGTTATAACTGCCATTTTCTTTGGACATATCTGATGTATAAAATATTTTACTTTAATGATATTTTGATAATTCATCAAAATATCCAATTGTCAGTTTATTCAAAAACCAATTACAAAATGTTTTTATTCCATCAAACACTGGTTATGTTTTTATCTTTTAAATAGTTGTGTCATTATGTTCTTTTTCCTTTTCTATTGTTATTATGTATGTATGTAAACTATTAACATATTATCTTGGGTTTATGTTTAAGGAGTCGCTGATGGAGTGGGTGGATGGCGAAATTATGGCATAGATCCTGGTGAGTTTTCTTCATTCCTGATGCGAACATGTGAACGCCTGGTCATTAGTGGTCGATTTCGTTCTGCTGAACCTGCAAACCTTTTAGCCCATAGCTATTATGAGCTGCTCGAAAACAAACAACCTGTTTTAGGTAAGATTTGTCTATCTTTTCAGTATAATTTTATCAGCACAATAATTTTTAAAATGGTATGCTAATTGTAGTCAGTAAGGAATCTTTATGACTGAATTGAAAAGGACCATCTAAATATGTTTTTGCCAGTTTTGGCCAGGAGAGCATAATATTTGAAAATTTATCATAAGATCTTAAAAAAAAAAAAAAAAAAAAAACCTGTACCACTACAACCCATGAAGTGTCAAGGACCGTACTGTTTCTAAGCCAATGACTATGCAAGAAGGTGATTCGGCCGAGATCACGCTCAGCCGCCAGGTTTTTCCTCCAATTAAGGGTACTCACTTTATAGAGGCTGGGCGATCCCCAGGAGGGTCTCCCGATCCACGGCTAGTAACAGAATAAATAATTATCTGCCTCAGCCGGAAAAATAGTGCCTTACCACTAAACTAATCCGCTCCCTTCATAAGATCATAAGTGATTATAAAAATTATATTACTGCTTTGATTAGATTACGCTGTCTACTTCCACTTATTACTCTTGCTTTAACATGTTATGGAACAGTTAAATTATGTATTAGTTCCAACTGTTCCAGTTCTGCCGGCTTATTAGGTTTTCTTAAGCGTTCCAGTTCCAAACAGTTCTGAATTCTTATTTACTTTTCAGTATCAGAATAATCATCAATGTATCGATGATTTATTCTCATCATTTAATAATCGTAATCATAATATTATTGAAAAATTAAAATATTAAGAATAATAACAAATCAATCTGTAAAATGTTTTATTAAATTATGTTTTATTTCAACTTTTTACACTTTAACAAAAAAAAAAATTTTTTAATCTTCCATATTAGCATTTAAAAAATGCAAAATTTTTGCCTTTTCTCCTGTAAGTCTGGATCGTTGTTCGCACAATATCATCCCTGCTTTTGAAAATATTTGTTCATAAGGAACAGTGGTCAGGACAACCTGAAGACAAGATTACAAATTAGCACAGGTGTTAATTAGAGACAAATTTAAATCATTATTATTTGAAAATCGAGATCAGGATTAATATTAATTCCTACCGAAAACCATTCTTTGGCAATCTCGCTGATTATATTTATGGTCTTACCACCATCTTTGTGTCATTCCAAGTATCCATCTTCCAGATACCTTTAAATTTTAATTATAGCTTTGTTCTTGTTGCTACCTACGATTGCCAATAAATATATTTCAATTAATAGTATCGATTCAAAGAATTTATATGCTAAATATATTTACTGTTTGGAGTTCAATGTCCGATTTCTTTTTCAAAACTCGCCCAAAGGTATGGACGTTTTCTTGTAGGTTCTGAACTTTCAGTCAAGAACATCGTGGAAGAGCTCGTGGAGGCAGTGGGTAATGGAGCCTGTTTCTTTTTTATTCTTTGGACCATTAACCTTTTTAATTTTTCAAATATTTTGGTACCAGTAGTTTGGTTATGGAATGGTAAAGTTTTGAAACCGGGTATCCAAATATGGGCTAAGTCAAATGTCTTACTTTGCTCCAATGACGCAGAGCGGTCTGTCTGGAAGATTTCAGTTTCAATAAACTTAATAATTTCTTTTATATTTTTTCCAAATCTCCATATTCATCAAAGTTAAGGTAAACTCTTAATAAGTCCAGCAACCCATTTATGAGGACAATCAGGGACAAAGCAGATTTCAACTTTTTTCCACTCAAATCCCTTGTAAGAACTTCAAATGGCTCTTATATGACACAGAGGTCTTTGGCGATTTTCTATTCTGTTTGCTTTAGTGTTGGTAGTTCTTGGTTCAACAAAGCGATTGTCATTTTTAAAGGTACTTCCGATTCAATAAATCTTTCTACCATATGATATGTGGAATTTCACTGTGTCTGAAAAGAAAGTATTAATTTTTTAGGATTCTCTTTTGAATTTTGTTTTTGGTTATTCATTAGTTTTCAGTAGACTTGGTGCTTTTTTTTGGTGCATCACATTAATTTTAATATTATGAATAATTTCTTGAATTGTATCATTTTTTTGTAATTAGTTGACATCCGCATGATGGTATAGAAGGATCAATCTAATTAGGGATTGATAAATTATTTGCTACTTCTATAATTTTGTTTTATTGAAAACTAGTTTCGAATGTTATACATTCATCTTCAGTTCTAAAAATACACAAAAAATTCAAAAATAAGCAATTCAAAATATAGTATTATTATATATATTAAATTAGATGTAATATAAATCAGTATTATAAAACATTTATGAATTTAATTAAGACAAGAAATCAAATACATGTTGGTACTCACCAAGGTTATTATGGATTATATACAAACAGAAAAGTTTGTACTGGTTTCTTCTCGCATTGAACAGTTATTTCCGAGGGCTTTAATAGGCCTCATGCATTCCAGATTGACTACGGTGGAGCCAATAAGCTAAGAGTTCCGATCGGATTCAATAATTTTACTTAACGTCATTATGCCTCGTATTTCATTCTCTCTTGTGCATGATAATAATATTGAAAAAAATTAAGGTAAATAATAGCAATATATAAATTTGTAATAATTTTTATTCTTTCTACTTTTTTTCACTTAAAAAAAATTTTTTATTTTAACCTTCCATATTAGCATTTAGAAACAATAACATTTTTGTCTTTTCAACTAAAAGCTAAATGTCATTATCGATATAAGATGTTTAATTTAATAATTTAGCCAGCCAATTAAAACCTACCTTCAACCAGAATCAGAACAATTGATAAAAACATTCTATTTTTAAAAATAGAATAAAAAACAATTTGACTTTTTAGGACAACATTAATTTTAGATTATTGAAAATTTTAAAATACTTTATAAGTTTATCGATTTTATAACTTCCCAATTTTTTATTGCTTTATCCAGCAAATAGTAGTAACAAAAAGTAACAAGCAGTTACTTTTTGTCAAACACTTTGCTATTGAGAAATAAGAAGTTCATAGTAAAAAAAAAGAAAATTAATAAATAAAAAAAATTAAATAGCTATAATTTTATTCTAAATTTTATTTAAAACATTTCTGTAAAAGCCCGTGGAAGGTAGTCAGATTATTAAAAAAAAAAAATAAAATGAATTTTCTCTATAAAAATACTCAAATAGCTGGTGCTAAGCTAAATACATGCGAGGTGGAAATTCTTGCCCTTGTTCTAGAGCTCACAAACAGATGGCTCGACTCAAGCACACCAATTCTTGGAGAAGGGATATAAATTTTTAATTACTCTTTCATCCGTCTAGCTCCTACTATCCAATTGAGTGAAAGTTGGTTACCGGAATGGTTACGGGTCCTTTGTTGGAACTGTTCCAAACCATTCCGAGTGTGCATTAGGTTCTGTGGAACGGTTACACTAATTCCGAACCATCCCTGTTGAACATCATAACTTGTCTCTTGAAGAGTTACTTTTTTTATCCATATATTTATTATTTTTTACCATTGATTTACCATATATATGCACATATTTTTCGTGCATTTATTCCAATAAGAATGCAAAAGTGAATTTTCATAAACCTCTTTTGCATTAGTTTATATTGTCCTCATACAGTATTGACCACATCAGAAATATAATTAAAAATCACTATGTCAAAAAATGGCCAGAAATCGACAAGATTCGAGTTAAAGATATCAAAGAAAATTTACAAATAATCTCTAAATCCATTATACAATTGATCAATAATTTTTCAAAATTTGTTATAATTGTTAATTATTTGATTTTGTTTTTCCTTCACCAACCAGACCACTGAGTAAAAAAATAAATAAAAAAATGTAAAATTAAAAAAAAAAAAAATTGACTCATGAAATAAAAGTTGTTTTAAATGCCTTCAATGAATATTTATGTCAAATTTAAAGAAAATTGAACAACACTTTTGGTCATGACTGTGAAACAAATATATTTTTGATGATATAGGTTTATTAATATGACTGTTATCTTGGATCGGAATTAAAAAATAAAAATACTTACACATGACTCGTTTTTCCTGACTTCCAAGAATATCGAACAACGCGTTTGGTCGTAATCGCGTAACAGACAGATATACAGATAAAATGATGTACAGTTGAAACAGGATCCCACTTACGATCAGTCAATTATGGGTACCTAAACTTTGTTATACTTTTTGTTTTTGCGATTATGTGTAAGATTTGTAATATTTTACAGGTAGCAGCACAGCTTGTGTGGTTGTCTTGAATCGTGATACCAGCACTGTCTACACTGCCAACATTGGAGACAGTGGATTTGTAATAGTACGCCACGGTGAGGTAGTCCACAGATCTGAGGAACAACAGCACTATTTCAATACCCCTTATCAGCTATCCCTTCCTCCACCTGGACACAGCAGGCTCGTGCTCAACGACAGGTCTGTTATTCAAAACTGTTATTCTATTATAAAAAAAAGTATGATCAAGTTCAACATATTATTTATTGTAATTTTTATCATCTCAGTGTTAAAGATTTTATTGAACCCCAATTTATATTGAATAAAAACACATAAAAATAAAAGAAACCTATGGTGCCTACCACCTGATGGATAACCTATAAATATTTCCCCATACAGAAAAGGTCGCAGACTCCTGTACTATGGTTTATAATTTACAAATAGTTATGGATCCTAAATTAAAAAAAAATGAGCAGTTCTAAAAATTTTAACTTAATAAATAAAAAAATTTGAATTTGTTTTATTGAACTTTTTCAGAATACTTTGGTATCTTTGAAAGTTTCAATATACTGTTTAAAAAAGTAACAAGTTAAAATGGCTGATAATTGTTTTATACTATTAGATGAGGAAGCTCATAGATAACCTCAGACAGTTTTCTGATATCAATATCAAATTTGAATTTTTTTTTTTTAAAGTTAATAAGAATGCTTGGTTGTTTGTTTATGGGAAATATTTATTTTTCAATGACCTAGTTCTGCTATCTGTTACAGGCCTGAGTCTGCAAATACTACCAACTTCCGAGTACAGGATGGTGACGTAATCTTATTAGCGACTGATGGGGTTTTCGATAATGTCCCTGACCAAATCCTACTCAATGAGCTGAAAAGTGTGGAAGGGGAACGTGACCCCCTCCGCCTCCAGTCTGTGGCCAACTCCATCGCCTTGATGGCAAGGAAGCTAGCGTTCGATCAGACCTTTATGTCCCCCTTTGCTAAAGCAGCCCGTGCTAATGGCATTAACATTATTGGTAAGTACTATAAAAAGTAAGGAATCCTTTTGAATTTTTATCTCGTCAGGCCATTCCTAATGTTATTTATTATCTTTAAAATGAATTGTAACTGTATTTATATTTATATATATTATAGTTTGTTTTATTTATATATTTATTGATGCCATCATTTTAGAAAGCTTTAATGTTTTTTTCATCTTTCTTAAGGCTGTTTTAAAAAAATATTGTCTCTAAAACGGCTTGGTTTTTGATAAAATAAAAGCATTCCAACTTTTATTGTGAATGATAGCCATTCAAATTTGAATCATATAGTAATGTAAATCATTCTTTTGTTGCATGATTTCACCCCCAAGAGGGCGACATTGTGGCAATGGAATTTTTGAGTACTTTATAAAAAGAAGAATTAACAGTTGTATCCCAGACTGAAATTATCCATAATAAATAATTACAAACTGTGATAAAAAACAAATTGTTTACATTTGACTACTTGCCTGTTTTGGAATATCAAATTTTAAAAATTTGTGCTGACCATTTCAATCAATTTCCGCTTTTCGGTATAGTAGAAACAGAGCCGGTCCTACTTCGTTAGCAAAAGATACCCCGCATCAGTATGTCCCAAAATAAACTTTTCATAAAAAAAAAAAATGTTACAACTTATTGTATCACTTCTATATACGAGTATATAATACGGTAGTATAGATCTCTTTTACAGCTCTAAGGAGCGATGAATTTTGAAGTGAGGTATCAGAAGAAAGGAAATTTCATTGAGATTTGACGAATCATAATTTTGATTCTTTTATTCTTACTAAGGCTTTGTGCCAACTTCTTGGCCTAAGTTTTAGGCCATCATCAGGGCTAAAATAAAAAACAAAATAACAACATTGAAAACGACAGAGGCAGTACCAATAACAGCAAAAAATGGTAATAAACAGAAATGACAATCATGATAGAAATATATGAAGTATAAAAAGAAAAATGTATTAATAATATTGTAAATAATGAAAAATTAAAGCAAAGTGACAAGAGTTAAGGAAGGATTACGAATTACATAAAACAATAAAATACATTATACATGATATAATAAAATACAATAATAAAAATACTTCTTCTTCTTCTTCGATGGCGCTACAACTCGTGAAGAGTCCGGGCCTCCCTTAGTCTGAGCCACCAGTCTTCTCTGTTTTGTGCTGCTGCTCTCCAATTTCTAGTCCCCAGCATTTTTTGCGCGTCTGCAGCCACACAATCCTCCCAACGCAGGCGAGGTCTACCCACTTTTCTGCGTCCGAAGATCTTTTCCTCAAGGAGTCTTTTGGGGATTTCGTTACTACTCATTCTTGCAATATGCCCTGCCCATCTCAGACGTCCAGATTTTATAAAATGCATAATATCCTGATCTTTATAGAGATGCATAAGTTCAGCATTTTTTCTCAATCTCCATATACCGTTGTCACACACAGGCCCCAAAATCCTTCTCAGAATCTTCCTTTCAAATCTTAATCGGGACGATTCTAGGGCTTTCGTTATCGTCCAGCACTCCGACGAATATGTGAGAACCGGCCTGATTAGGGTCTTATATATTCGTATCTTCGTTGTCCTGGACAGAGACTTGCTTCTTAGATGTTTCTGAAGTCCATAGTAGCACCTATTGGCCGCTATAATCCGGCGCTGAATCTTCAGTTGCTTGTCATTGGTTGAGTTTAGCTGTGTTCCAAGGTATATGAATTCCTCTACACAATCAAAGCTGAAATCTCCTATTTTTACTACTCCTCCTAGGTGCTCTCCTCTGTTAGGATTACAGAGCATATACTTTGTTTTTTTCTCATTCACTTGCAATCCAGCTTTAGCAGCTGCTCTTTGAAGATTTATAAGGGCACTCTTCATGCTGGAAAAACTGCATCCAATAATATCCAGATCATCGGCGTAGGCTAAGATTTGGCACGAATTGTTGAAAATCGTCCCTCCTACCTGGATTCCCGACTTCCTGATGGCACCTTCCAGGGCAATATTGAACAGCAAGCATGCTAAACAATCACCTTGCCTGAGTCCTTTGTGGCTATGAAAAAAATCCGATGTGGTTCCGGACACTCTCACCGAGCACTGAGTAGCCTTCATTGTCATCCTGACAAGGTGGACCAGCTTCGGAGGGATATCGAGAGCAATCATTCCCTCATACAGTTCCTCTCGGATCACGCTGCCATAGGCAGCTCGGAAATCTACAAAGAGATGGTGGGTCTGGATATTGTATTCAGCCGCTCTCTCCATTATCATCCTAACTGAGAAGATCTGGATATAATATAAAAATAAAAAAATGGATATAATATAATAAAAAACAAAATAACAACATTGAAAACGACAGAGGCAGTACCAATAACAGCAAAAAATGGTAATAAACAGAAATGACAATCATGATAGAAATATATGAAGTATAAAAAGAAAAATGTATTAATAATATTGTAAATAATGAAAAATTAAAGCAAAGTGACAAGAGTTAAGGAAGGATTACGAATTACATAAAACAATAAAATACATTATACATGATATAATAAAATATACGAACACTATTAATTAAAATGACTACTAGTATGAAGATTTGGAAGTATACAAAGCATATCAAGATAATTATGATACTGTAAGTTTTGTAAAGGATTACAATGATGTTAAATATGTTAACAAGTGACTAATGATAATAAAAATGAAATCAATGTAAAAATTAATTGAAATTAAAATAATGCGTTAGTTACACATGTTATAATAAAATATATGAAAACTATTAATTAAAAAAAATACTTGTATGAAGATTTTGAACTATGCAAAGAATATCGAGATAATTATGATGTAACAAGTTATGTAAAAGATTACAATGATGTTAAAAAAGTTGACATTTTTATAATTAAAATAATTTTAAATTAAAGGAGTAAAATATAAAGTAATGCAAGCCCAAAAAATAGAGTATTACAATTGTTGTCAAAATCATATGTGGTGAAGAAACAAGGAGGAAGAGAAAATACAAATAATAATAATAATAATTACATACCAGAGAGGTATAAAGCCGACTGCCAACTGAATCGTAATAGAGTTCTTAGAATTAGAAAAACGGGTAAACATTGTTACCAACTCACTGATTTGACAGAAACTAATCCTAAATTTAAATACCCTTTGATTAAAACGCATTACTATTGATTTAAAAAATGGTAAAACGTATTGAGTTAAGGCCAAAAAAAATTAATATTTCAAAATTAATGTAAAAAAAAATTAATATCTCATCCAAAATTATTATTACTATTCATATTTTACTATGTTAATATGATTCATTATACAATATATATTAACACCTTTTTCTTCATATATTATATATACTTCATATATTTCTATCATGTTTGTCATTTCCGTTTATTACCATTTCTTATTGTTACTGCCTCTGTCGTTTTCAATGTTGTTATTTTGATTTTTATTTTAGCCCTGATGATGGCCTAAAACTATAGGCCGAAATGTTGGCACGAAATAAATGAATCATACTTATTAGTGCTAGTCTTTGACTGCACCCCCTTCCCCCACAACCAAATTTTTCCTTAATTACTTATTTAGTATTACTTATTAACTGCTACTTCAACATAGTCATGATAAACTATGATGCTTCACCAAATGTGTGTGCTAAATAGACTTTTTTGGTAATATTATATTATTATATTTTAATAAATAGAAATGTTTCTCTATCGCTAAATATCGCTTATACTTCGAATGTATTAGAAGATAGATACCTACCTATCTTATATCTATCCCCTCGGTTATACTAGTTTTTATTATATTCATATAAAAATATGTATATAATATGGTACTTATATACAAATAAAAGAAATTGAAAGATTTAAAAAAATTGCAAGGGCGCCCAGCAGAAAGTTGTATGCGGCCGGCATTGGTAGAAACTTTCTAGTCAACTTCAGTATTTTTGTTGAATTTTTTTTTTTAGGTAGCAAAGCCTTCTATATTTCGAATTACCGCTGTGAGGACTGATTGTCTGCTCATCTGATCATCTCCTTCTTGTACTAAACTGTTGATTTAACCTTTCAGAAAGCTGTCATTTTCATCGTTCCTATAAAATTCAATTGTCTCCTCATATATTTCATTTTTCACCTCCCCTGGATTGATTTTCCTGCTTCATTTTTAAACTAATTTTTCTGACCCTGTTTTATTTTATTTGCGTTGTGTGAAATTTTCACAAATTCTTTCCATGACTTCCATAGCTTCATTCTGTTTACTGGAAAAATACTGCATGATTTTAACTCGATCTAAAGACCTTTAGATCCAATAACTCCCAAGGGTTGTTTCAAAAATTAGTTATTTTTTCCAAAAATTAAAATTTCTAAAAGATAAATATTGTTTAACATTTCAATATAAAATAAAGTATAAAGGTGACTTTAGTAGATTTTTTCAGAAAGGTTTTAGTACATTTTTTGAATGAGAACAAATGAACTTTAAACTGTGTGATTTAAATTATTTTGATATCGGTGTTTGATTTATTAAGGGTCTTTCAGCTCATTTTTCTATGTAGACGCGAGGTGGTGCTCCTAGAGAAAGTCTCCTTCCTAGAAGGAAGGGACAGTTGATCGTGATTTTCATTTCAAAAATACAAAAAAAAAATGCAAATGTTTTTGTTTATGCAAATGGTTTTTTTTTGCAAATATCTCAGAGCACGTCAGGGAATTTTGTTATATATGATCAAAATGAGTCCAAACAATGCCTGAGAAGTATATTGGGTACTGTGAATCACACTGACTGGAGGAAGATATAAGAGCTGGTGGCACAGGTGTTCCATTGCATTATAGAAGACACTTAAAAATGTACGTTTCTGATTTCTCAGATCTGCCGCAACTAATGTTGGGTTAAATAACTATAGTAGCGGACATGAAAGTGGAAGGTTGACATTTCACATGTCAACTGTTAGATCAGTTCAACATTCAAATTGCTAGTAGGTGGCAAAGTTACGCACATTGTTCATTAAATGGGTAAGTTAGGTTGTGGAGCGAGAATTAGCAACGCTGAAATTTCTCAAACTATTTAAAAAATATTTTTTACTTATTATTAGTTAGACTAATTTATTAAAAAAAGTGAAGCTAAAATCTCAATTCAAAAAGTAAACATTTAATTCCTTGTTTTAACTGACACCTGTGTGATGAAAGTTGAAAATTTACTAAACCTGAACAAATTGAATTCACTAACCAAATATCAATGTCAACAGCCATGAAAAATTATACTTTTTCATGTAACACTAAAATTCTGAGGAACATTATTTGATCTTGTTTATAATTTAAAATTGTTTTTATTTTTATCAATTGTTGGCCAAAGGATTATGTTAATTCTGTAATTTTTGTTTAGGAGGTAAGCCTGACGATATCACCGTGCTTCTAGCAACAGTTGCCATGTAAATTTGTGCCTCTGCTGTCGCTGGGAGACATCACTGTCAATAACAGTTCTCCTTCCTAGTCCTCTCTTCTAACTTAGTCGCATACACGTTTGTGTACGCTCATTTGTATGTATGTATACGTTAAGCTTGTAGTAATGATTCCAGTCTAATAAACATTAACATTATATGTTCAGAAGAATTATATGTCGGCTGGTTTAAAAACAAACTTTGTTTTTTTTTTTTTATTGAAATGCCAAGACATGTAATAATGAAGTTTTGGTGTTGATATAATTTTTAGTGATTAATACATTTGTTAAGAAAAAAAGAACAGCCATAATTGTTTTAACCAAAGTTGAAAGAGGAAGGATATTTAAATAAAATTAATGATATACATGTATCATTATTGTGTATTAGTAATGTAATTAGGTGTAATTAATATTGTGAGTGGTAGCGTCTACAAAACAACTAAAGATTTATATGTTTGTATATTGTATGACTACCATGCCTATATTGTGTAAATATATTTTATTGAGTTGTTTGCTACTCAAAATAAATACAAGATATTATCTGTAGTTTTTAATTTGAAACCTTGTAATTTATATCTAGCTTACTGCATGCACTCTAGTTATTATTACTCTTTATTTATTGGTTTGCCTTATACTGATCAAAGTAAAGATGGCAAGGGATCAATCAAGAGTTAAATAAAATACGTACTTTTTCTATAATGTAACTGCATCAAGCCTACATATTTCAACCCAAGTTGGTAAGTCTTGATTGAACATTTTCACATCCTGTTATAGACAATAGGGTATTGCAATTTTTAAAATTATTATACTGGCCCATTTTGAATTCTGGACATTATAGACTCCCGTATAATTCTTCCCCTTGTAAAGGAAAACATTAATACAAGAGCATAAAAGGTGGAAACTAAGAAAAGGCGTATCAAAGGAATTTTTTTTTTTATTAGTGAGAAAAATAATGCCATCGAAAAATGCAAAAAACAATAGAAATAATTAATAAATATGCATTTAAAAATGTAATAGTAATTTGTATTGCTTCTTGAGTTAGAATGTCAGTGTCCAGCCTCATTGGTATGCTCTGGATGATGATAGTAACTCATTCCTGAGGTATCTGGTTCCATTCTTAAACCACCGCTTTGAAGCTGATCCAGACTATTCTCATCGAATGTCTTTTGAGCTTGTCTGAGCTCGATCAGATTAAGGTCCAGACTTCAAGCTGGCAAGTTCATTGTTTGAATTTCAACTTCCTTCAAGCACTGCAGTCACTTAAGTGATGTGTTGGTAGGTGTTCTGCTTCAAAATTAAATTATTTCCAATAAAAGGGCTAAATGGGAACCCATACTCCTCTAGGATATCCCTTACTTACATGCAGGCATTCATGAACGACTTGCAGAATAATGGAGGGACTTGCAGAATACATTATCGGTTTTTGCCTCCCTACACCATATTGAACGCATAGAGTTATGTTGTATTGAATGTATACCCTTATCACTCTCCTTGTCTTCTCCATACCTTTGCAAGATTGTCAGAGTTGAATAGGTTCATTTTGCACTCATCTGAGAACATTACATTAGCCTACTCTGCATCAGTCAAAGTTGGATGTGCCTGAGCGAAATTCAAGCGGGCTCTGCGGTGGCTGCCACCCTTGAATGTACCAGTTTCTGCAAGCAGTCTTTGCACCATTTCCACACTAACCATCCACTTGGGTGATTTGATTGATCTGTATTGCTGATTGTTGAAGGTTCCTTAGGTCCTGGATCACCACATAATGATTGTCAGATGGGTTTGTTGCCCTAGACCATCCAGAAGCTGGCCTTCTCGTGTACAGCCCAGTATTCCTGTTCCTTTGGATGGCCCTTCGTGCAGTTGCTCTGGGAACATCCAAAACCCTACCTGCATAAAACTCGCTTCTAACATCTTCAATTAGAGCCTAAATTCTCACCACTATTTCCAAATTCAAAACGATGATTGGTTATTAGAAAACTTTAAACAAAAATGAAGATAATTATAAAAAATGGAGAAATGTGTTCTCATTAACTTTTACATTTCAACTGACTTTAAGTCTAGCAGGCCCTTAGCACTAATCCTTTAGAGGACTGCTGGCAGTGATTAAAGGAATAACTTTTCATGTAATAACAAATTTTTTACATAGGACACTAAGAATCCTCATTATTGAGCTTAATAAATAGAAAAATCTATGTGTGCCAGTGTAGTTTTTATTAGATAATTTTGGTTATTATGACCTCCCCCATGTTAAATGTTCCTAATTGCTACATTTCAACTTTTATGTCAATTTTCAAATTTGACCATATTAGTCTTAAATTTGTAATATTTCAGCATCTCATTACCTTTTTCCTTGCCAGTTTGAAATTAGATCAATTTCCAAACAGCAAGGAATAAGAGCAGAATAATGTATGCATAAGACCATGGGATATAATCCAAGAATATTACAAATTTTCAAATAATAACAGAGATTAAGTTTGGATTGAAAAAAAAAATAAACAAAACAAATCAAAAAAATAAAAGTAAATATTAAATGAAGTAAATATTAACAGGTAGTTGAAGAAGCACATTTGCAAAAAAAGACAGTTTCTTTTTTTTAAATACACAATTATACATTTATGATACAATTCTCTTAATACTTAATGACTGCTATAATTAATTATGGAACTATCTAAACCAACTTGAGGAGATAACCAAAAGAGGCATTGAAACAATAATTTGTATGTGTTTATTAAAAAGCACAATATTTCTCCTTTGTACAAGATATATATTGAGCACTAGCGACCATCAGTTCTGGTTAGGAGCATCAGCCTGCCAGTCGAAACCACCAGGCTGCTCTTCGGGCAGCGGAGAGTAGCCCCTCTCCTCTACAGGTCGGTCAAACATTCTCTTCCTGTGTAACCAATATAATTTGCATTTAAGACAATTATCACAAAAATAGAGTAATAAACAATTATTTTTCAATTTGAATGACTTAAATATACGAGTGGGAGTGCCTGTTAGAAGGACAGTTTTCATCTCTGAGAAAAATACAAAAAATAATATTTATTTATTTATTACAATTCATTTCAATGAACAGATAATAAAACATGAGAAACAGATAGCAGCAAACAATAGCTGCACAAAAAATAATTAAAAACAATAACAATTATGATAAAACTAATGTGTACTTTTTAACATTATTAACCTTAAACCATAAAATAACCTTATAAATCAAGTTAAAAACTTATTTTTCCCTCTCATCCACCAAAAATGAGTAATAATAGCAAGAATTAATAAACTTTAACCTAATAAAGTGAGTGTTGTGAACTTGATTCCACGGGTATGAAGCTGTCATGACGATTACGTATGTACGCAAGAATTTTATTAAAAAGATAATTTATTCTAGAAACAAATAGGACAAATAAGTTGGCTTACACTAAAAAGAAAAATCCAGCAAAGGTTTTAATAGGTAACTTCAAATTTTTAGATAATAATATTTATTAATGCTATGGGTCTAATATCATATATTAAATTATTTTAAAGTAAATAATGTGAATTAACTATTATAAAAGTCAAATAGTATAGTTCTTCTTAATCTTGAATATCTGTATTATAATGTTTATAAGAATGTACAATGTATTGTTTTTAGGGAAATGATAATTTGAAAATGGGCAAACAGCCCGAAACATAGGTGTAAAATTTTAAAAGGGTAAGTATATACCTCACACTTTCTGAAATAAGAAGCAAAATGCATAAATAATTAATTGCTTACAATGCTTTGATAACAATAAATAGATGACAAAACAAATTCATAATTTTAAAGCTATTTTTTAATTGATTGAAAAAACAATCAACTTAGTAAGGATCAAAAGAATGTAAAATAAATCAAAATGCTAAAAAAAATTGAAAATCGTGCAACCTGGTGAAAACTTTCCCCTCATTTAGCATAACATCCGGGCCTAAGCTCCACCCACAAGGTCATTCTTTAAGTTGTTGGCTTATAGATAATATAACTGAAGGCTGATATTGAAGAATTAAGAATGAACATTCATAAAAATCCAGATATTCTGAAATCCCACCATCTGTGGATTACATTCATTATTACTTTGAACTAGATCAGAGTCTTGGTTAATCGTCCTTTAAAAAAAACCTTCCAGTGCTGCGAGAAATGAATAATACTCATTATTTGGATAACACTAAAGGGTCTGATTTTAATAATATTTAATGAATTGCTGCCAATGTGATAAAATAATTAATGTAAAATGCTAGAATCATAGAGTAAAATATAACAAAAGAAGTACTAACTGAAGATTAGAATAGTTATAATTAATGGTATCCAAAACAATTAAAATATAAACATGCCAGAAGGCACCGATACTCATTCGGCCAAAGAGGATTGATTTTTATTTCATGATGGGACTAAGTAATGAATCTCGACTTTCTCACAAGGGTTAAAATAGATTGATAACCAGTAGGAGAAACACGTCTTTTCCAGAAAGAATATATAGGGACTTTAATTCTACAAACAACAAAAATTATTAGAATATAAAATCAATGATAGAAACAGATAGACAGATTATTTAATTTAATTATTTGATGTTCCTTTCCTTCTACGAGTCTATTTGACTGGGAATTAAACAGGTAAAGGACAAGATGGGAATTGAAAATAGGAAGTATAGGTGAGGGGTTAACTCAGGTTGTGTTGGTGCTCCGAAAGTTAGAAGTTTGGGTAGGCACAATTGAGTTATGAGATAATAAAAATTGATCAACACAAATAATTGTGTGCGAAATCACTAAAGGATTATTTTTTAGGGAAGAAATTTAAAAGAAAATTTTAAAAATAAGTTATAACCACTTACAAAAATTGAGGCGTCTTCAGAATCCTGATACCACCACTCTGGAGTGGGAAAACGTCCTCCATTACATAATAGGTGTGCCCAACAGCCATTCCCATTAAATCAACCAACACTGTGTTACCGAGGAGCACCGAGAAACCAAGTAGTACCCATGGCAGGTATGGTGCCTAAAATAAAACAGTTTGTTACCTAACATTACGTCTTAAAGAAGTTTTGAATTCTGGATTAGAATATTTCTATTCAGACTCTAAATTTTGATATTTGAATCTGAATTGAAAATTCCAATTAATGTCCCAAAGCTTAAATTCTATACATTTCTATTAAATATATTCAAATTTTTAATTATTTTGTAAAAACATACATTTTATTCAAACACATGCATTCCCTCCATCAAGTCATGTCTCAAGAAAAAATGCATACAATTTTTTCTGTAAAACTACAGTTGATAGATTAGAAGTATTTTATTAGAAAATTAGCTAAATTTATCTGTACAAATATTTTAGAAACATGATCAACTAATTTAAATTTTAATTAATAATAATAAAATTTTGAAATGCTTATATATAAGTAATATTGGTTTGATAGATTCATTACTATTTGCAATTCATTAGACAAAAAATTAAAATGGCTTTCACAAAAAAGAAAAAGAAAAGTTTTTCTTATTTTTTCAGAGAACTTAAGTAGGTCTAGCTTACATATATTTGTTTCATTAGAAGAAAAGATGATTATGCAATATTTATAATATTTTTAAATACAAATAAAGTTAAAAAAACAACATTAAAGTGATGCAATGGCTCAACTGTTTTATAAAATAAAAGGAAAAATTATACCTGAAAATTTAGAAGGCCGAAAAAGTTCATTCTGATCAATGGGTTACGCCTGGACCAGACATACACTAGCATGATTGTGAATGCCTGTCCTAGGAATAGAAGATTAACAAAAAAAGCACAAATCTTTACAGGAACAAGTTAAGGAACATTTATGACAAAATATCAGAAAACAATACAATGACTGTTAAATTAATAAAACCTCCATTAAATTCATAAAAATCAAAGAAACTTAGAAGATAAATAAAGACAAAAATAATACTCCAGAAAAACATCTTTGGACCCACAGTGCACTAAAACTTGTATCAATAATTGTTAAGAGTTTCACTCTATTGTTCAGATAATTTCTGTGAGTTGGATAAGACTGTTTGTTCCCCATCATTAATTTTAGTAATAAAGCCTTTTTTATTAATTTAATTATCTCTAATCGATCTGTCGAAGATGCAAAATATATATTTTTTTTCTTTTGTTTTTAAACATTACTTATATAATCATCTCTCAGATTTATGCGTTTCAATGGATTAACATAAATCCACATTTATACAATTTAAGCATTGACACTCTTCCTCAGATTTGTGCAGTCTGGTTTCGGTTTTACGGTATCTTCAATCAGTGAAGAAAAAACAAGTTCCATGTTTCACTAAAACATGGAACTTAGATCACTCACTACCTTACCTCATCAGGAAGAAAAGTGTTAACAAAAGTTTTTGTTTGGGTTATTTTTGTTTATTTATTAGATCCTATTTAACTTGGAAAAAAATGCCACATAGGATCAAATTTGAGAGCTTGAAAACAAGATACTCTTAAACAGATAAGGGCTCGATTTAAGCGATATTTTGAGCACATCAAACAAACCGAGGGAAGGGAGTATTCATTACTACAGAGTATTGGGAAGCATGTAAAGTGACCATCTTAAAAAAAGAGATACTTCATAGGTTTATTAATGTCACCTTCCCTGATGAGGTGTTTGAAAATTCCTTGATAGAGCATTACTATGGAAAATTGACAGCTCTGATTTACCTAAAGCTATGATAACAAATACTATAGTTAATATATTTTGTGTGTAGAAAGAAAAAAATATTGCCTGTTAATATCAAATGAGTATAAATGTACAAAAACCAAAAGACATGCCTAATAAAGTAGGTAAAAAAAAAAAATGTATTTTAGGAACAAGCATAGGATGGTGGAGCACTCAGGAGTTGTTGCATTGAGCAAGTTTTTTAAGAAATGAATTTTAAAAATGAGTTATGCTAAAATCTATATGCCAAAAAAATTTGGGCTTTTACATATTTTGTATTCACAGTTACCTAGAAGAAACATCAATAAAGGGACTTTAAACATATCTAATAAAGGATACAACCATACAAACACCACCAAAAATAAACATCATAACAAAGTCAGCTGTACGCCTTCTGAAACTTCCTTCTTCTAACATTCGACAATAGCGATATGTGAAGATCATGTTGAAGAAAAAGTTGAAACCAAATGTTCCAAAGTATAAAAATGTAGTCACCAGACGCCATACCTACAAAATTAAAGAAAAATTCATGAGTTTAAATATTTATCTACTGCAAACGGCTTCGAAAAGGTGCTCTCTTTACCTGATACTGCTTCATAATCAGTATTGGATTGAAATATAGCTGGAATGGAGATACGATCTCGAGTTGCTAAAACAGTAGTCATTTAAACATATGTATAAAAGAAAGATGAAATTGGTAAAGCACTTTAAAAATCTACAGAACTTACCACTGCCAATGTCGTTAATACACATGCTGTTGTGTAGGCTCTAGTAACAACAGGCGTTTGCATATATTCTTGAATTAAAGACTGGTGAGCCATGATAAGAGAGCACTTAAAATTCGAAAATTAGAAGCGCATAGGATAATGATGTATCACAAACACTGTACACTTACAAAATATTTTTTTACAAAAATGATAAAATAATGTATCTCATATTGAACAGTCTTTTTGAAAGACATTAAATTAGTACCCTGACTCCCATCACATTTAGGAATCACGATAGAAAACTAAGAAAACGATTTGACATCTGTGATCTCTGTTATCAATTCACATTATAGCAATCAAAATTAAAACGTTATCAACTTAAAGGAATGATGGATTGCCATGAAACATCTATCGAAATCGCTCATACAGATTTAAACTACTGGTTCCTTTAAAAATTAAAGACACTTAAACATTATTTATGTTTTAATCACAATCTCTACGAATCACCGACAAACCATGACAAGTGTTACTAATTAGCATATGATTAGGCCACTGCCATCAACATAATCTAACTGACTTTTGAAGAACCTCAAATTCAAATATTGAAAGAATCTTCACTTTAAATCAATCTTTTCCTATTTATAATTTTTAATGTTTTAAATGTAATTGTTTAAAAAAAAAAAATCATCCTCTATTCTCTGAAAGTTATCTTGTTCCACCGTGATCTAGCTCACTTTACTCACTCAATACTTAAATTCACTTATAGTGAATGGAATCACGTAATATGTAATTTACTTTGAGCGTTTTAGTTTTTCCTTTACCAAGAACTCAATAATATTGAATATGATATAAAAGAAATCCACAGAACACGAATTCGAAAAAGTACCTTCGAATCAGAAAATGTGTGTTTTATGAAATTAAAATTAAAGAAAAAATATAACTAAAGTTTTATAATGTCGGGAAACTAATTAAAACCAAACTATCAATTATAGTAATCGATAGCTTACCTCTGAAAATCGGACTGTTCATTACTGATTGTTAGAGTGAGCTTACGGTACAAATGTATAAGCAGTGTTGAGCAAAACGTAATTTCAATTACTTACCAATTCCAAGTAATTGTAATTGGTAATTGCAAATAGTCAACGCCGAAATGACACGAAAAAAATTTCCACAAATGTGCTGAGAAACATGTTTCAAAATGGCGAGTTTAAATTAATCGAATGCAAATTTGCAAATAATACGACAAAATCAAATGAAGAGTAAATATTGCTATGACTTCAATTACAGGTAATTGTAATTGCAATTACTTAGCCTCAAGAAGTAATAATGGTACAACTTAAGAATTCAGCCGCCTTATCAGTAGTGGTCCTTGCACTGACGCTTTCTAGCGCCATTTGTGCTAACTGCTTTGAATTGATTTGTAAAATTCGTATTCATTGGTATCATTAAAATTAATAGTGCAGTCGATTTCCGCTTGCTCAACAGATAAACAAAATCCCAACGGATTCTTTTTGGTAAGGCTGGGACCTTATCATAATTTAATTTAATAATAATTTATTATTATTTAATAATTTAAATAATGTGATTAAATATGAATGGCGACCATTTTGAATCCTATTTTTGTGTAATTAAATGTTCATCTCTAATTTATCTTGTTTTAAGTTTGCTTGTAATCATTAATTTGACTTGATGTTTCAACCAATATAACTAATTTCAGTTGTATGGAATTAAAGTGATACGAAAATCTATAAACGTTTTAAATAAAAACGTATAACAAATATAAAGCTTAATCTATAATCTTTTATATCTATAATTTAATCTATAATTTTAAATCAATCTATTATTTAGTCTTAATCTATAATTTTTTATCAGTTATCCTTATCTTATACTAGAGGGATGATTTTGTTATCCATTCTTAAGTAATTTTTATAATCCTTCTTATCAATTTCATTTAACATTTTCAAATCACTGTCATTTATTCGGTTAATAAACATTTTTTTCGTCCAAACTTTCTTTTTCCTCTTTTCCAATAACGCCAAAGCAAGACCAATTGCCGACATTTTCCTATTTTATAAAACATTGATAAGCTATGAGTACAGGTTAGAATAGCTGATCGGATCCCGTGTAGGGTCGGGAGTGGACAAATGAATCCAAGTGTAGTCCAACAATGTAGTCCTACTAAGTTGGACCGTGCATGGCAAAACAGCTTAAGCTTAAGCTTAACACTAGCTTAAGCGCTAGTGTTACATCCACATCTTGATATATTTATATTAATTATATATTTATGTTCTTATTTTATATTTTTAAATGTGTCTTTATAAAATGAAAATAGTTTAAACCGAAATTAACAACCGAAAATGTTGGTATAGCCGGAACAGTAGCGTGTGGATTGGTTGGCTTGCTAAGCTTGTGTAAGCCGCTTTACACGTTTGACGTTCTGCTTGCCAAGGCTTGGCAAAGGTGTGAACCCGCTTTAGAAGTTTAAGTAAACCTTCAGATTTTTTGCACTTCTAGCCCACAGCACAAAAAAAGGAGCTAGGCAGTAATTGATATGAATTGCTGCTTGCTATAGGGATGGTATAGCTGTTGTTCATATTCCATATATCGTAATATCAATATTTAAATTTGAATATCGAAAACCTCTATTTAAAAAAAAAAAACTTACAAACCAAAACCGAGAACCATAAATGCTAGTGGTGTGGTGTGTTCGAGTTACTATCTATAGTGGCTGTTCAAGTTAGCCATCTTCCTAAAGCCTCGTACGCACTTGTATCAAACTGCCGTACCGTTTCTCCGTACTGTACCACCGATCCGAACATTGTTTCGAACAAGACAAGAAGAACAAGACAGCGTTCCGAGCATCGTTCCATTCGTTCAATCAATCAATTGGTTACGGGAAGGCGATCGGGAGAATCGAGCGTTCTTCGGAAGTTGTGGTCGAGTTCTCGCCCCAGTATCAATCACGGCATCTCACCAGCAAGTGGCAGCCGCCGCGTACATTTTGATATATTATCTTTTGAAAAAAAGGAAGAAAAACCGCGTTGGTGGACAGCGAACTTATATTTAAACCGAGAAAAATTTGGTGGGAGCAGCCTATTGGCTGAGTTGAAGTTCCAGGAGGTCAGCGGCCTGTACAAAAATTTTACCCGGATGCATCCAACGGATTTTGAATTCTTGCTACAGAAAGTAAGTCCGAAAATCGTGAAACAGGGCAGGACCTTTCGAAGACCAAGTTCTGTGCAGGAAAGGCTCGCGGTGAGCCTACGGTTTTTGGCCACGGGTGACTCCTTTACAAGCTTGCTATACCCGTTCAGGATGCCAAAACAGGCAATCAGCGACATCGTCCCGAAAGTATGTCAAGTGATAGTGGAAGAGTTGCTTGAAGACTAGATGCCGGTAAGTCTATTTTTATTAGCATTCTAGCATGTTGTTTAACATTAAATCTTTAAATTTAGCATTTAAGTTTTATTTTTGTTTCTTAAGGCTACTGCTCTGAATCCCAAGTTAATTTGTTCGGCCATTTTAATACCACAAGAATATCAAAATCGTATAAAGTTTATTGTAAAAGTTATTCGTAACATAAAAATATTAATTAATAATTGTTTTAAAATGTTTACTAAAGACTGGAATGATGATCATTGTAGATTTTACGGATGCATTGAAAACTTTAATATTTTTCTTCAAATAAAAAAATAGATAAAAAGAATCTTATTAAAATGAATCATTACAGAAGTTACTCAACAAGTCGGGAAATCACGTACCAATTTTACAGGAACCTAAGTTTTTTTATTCATTGATGAGATTAATATTTTTCATATTAATATTCATTGATCGTATGTTATTATTATTTTTTAGTTTCCAATAAATGTTATTAATTTTTTTGCTATTTAAGGAAACTTATATTGGTCTTTCAGAAAATTAAAAAAAATAGTGTATATTTTTCATATGTTTCATTGCCAGAAGAATGAACACACTTTTTAATAGTTTCTTTAGAAATAGTGACTACCATAGTGCCGTATCGTTTCTTTCTTATTATCCTTTCCCATTCTCAGCGACTGAACCTTAAACTGAACATTGCTACCGATTTCAAGTGCGCTGAATTCGATTCTGAGGTCAAAAAGGCAAAATCACAAAAATTTGAAAGAAAAAAAAATTAATAAATGATTGAAATGGGTGCAAATACAAATACAAACTTTCCACTTTTACAAACTTACAAATACTTGAAAATTTTGTTTACAACAAATGAACTTGTTTAAAATAAAAAAAAAGAAGCTGGCGCGCTGCTAACGTTTTTTTTAGGTAAGGAGGTAACTGTTCCAATACTGTCTGTCGCAGCTTAGTCGCTTTCACTATCAACAAAGCGTGGTGTGTCCTGGGAGTCTTGCTGATACTGATTTGAAAGAGTGTGAATTGATGACTGAAGATAATTAAGATGTGTGGGTTGAGGCATTGGGTATACATTTCTATCAATAATCTATTATCAATAATGTATTATCATTAAGTTATCTACACTATTGTTATTATTTATGTTATTTTGCTATATGAAAATGTTATTATTTATTTGAGATTTCACATCCCAAATATAAACTCGTATCAAGAATAAAATATTTATTAAGAGCTGGCCCAAAAATATAGTGTAGTTATAATATAACTGCAACCGCAACAAGGACCCTTCTCAAAAATTATAAGTATGACTAGCATATAAATCTAGTAATTATCATAGGAGACAATACAATTTTTTGAAATTTCTAGCATTGGTAAGTCAAAAACAGATAATAGATAAAAATGGATCTTACCTTTTCCAGTGCCGTGGCTTTTTGAAATTTTCATTTTCTCTCGGCGCACTCCCTCTTGAAGACTGTCAACTTTCTTCTTAATCTCCCTCACCGATTTCTTCACTTTCTTCGCGAGGTCTTCCCAGGCGTCCTGCTTACGAATTTTATTATAGTATTGGGGGTGTTTTGAGGCCCATAACACTTCGTATAACTTGTATTGGTCAATAAATTCGAGGGTTTCATCTTTTCCCCACTCCATGCTTAATTAAACTTTTCTATTACAGAGCAGTAATCAACCATGTCAAACACAAATTGGTGAAATAATGAAAATCACAGAACATATAAGAGAAGTGGGACGATGGGCGGTGGAAGAGAATTCGAAGATCGGAGGAACGGTACGGTGCTACCTCCGCTCCGTCCACACTAGTCTCACCCCGTTCCGAACATTTCTTTGATGCGACGGTGAAAAACCGCCAGCGGAGCGATCGGCTCCGATCCGTTCTTCCGAACATTATTTCTTTGAAGTTTTGCCGTCCCGATCCTAGATTTGTTCGGTTCGGAGGAACGGAACGATATGCTGATACAAGTGCGTACGAGGCCTAACGCATTCTGGTTAGGAATGTAAATATCGAACAAAAATATCGATACATATCTTATCGAGAGTTTTCAAATTCATCGAAATAGTAGTTCGATATATTAATGAAAAATATCGATAATTCGATACATCGGGTATCTATATTAAACATAAAAAAAAAAAAATAAAAAATAAAAATGAGGGAAGAAAATCAATATTGAACGTAACCGGAAAAACCTATCAAAGTTCGTACATATTAACGAGATTTTGAAAGATACCATTTTGTCCATACTAGAGACAAATTTTTTACAGCATACTTTACACTTTCCTCTTTCACAAAATTTGAACATTGAGCCAAATTACAATTGAATCAAACAATCTATTAAGGCGAAAGTTATTTCTACCACAAAAACGCCATTTATCAAATGTTTATTTTATAAATAAAACATAGATAAGTAATTGCTTAGATAAATAAAACTATAGCCCAGTTTAGTATGGAACCATCACCAAAGCCCTCTCCTTTAAAAGAGTTTAAAAATATCGAGGCTCGTTTATCGAAATATCGATATATTTTTTCGATATATCGAAGTACAATTTTGAAATAAAACCAAAGACACGATGTATAGGTATCGATATTTTTTCTCGATATTCACATATTTGAATATTGAACCTGATTACAGTTGAATCGAACAACCTATTATGGCGAAAATTATTTTAACAATAAAAATATCATTTATCAAATATTTATTTTATAAATAAAACAAATTTAAGTAATTTCCTAGATATATGAAGATTCTTCGTTTCGCAATTGCTTGTCAATTTTCCGATCCAAAAAGTGTCTCATTGACTAATTACACATTCCGGAAATGAGATGATATAGGTATATTCATGGGATGCTATAGCCATTTTTTCGTCAAAATCAGTCGATTTTAGACACTCCCAAGTGCCGCATTATATCATCGATTTTATACTTCTTTGCAATATTCTCGAAAACGGCCTAACGATTTTGATAAACTTTCTAAAACTTATCCTTAAAATCCCTTTAACTTTTCATACATGTTGTGCATCACGGAGGAAATGCAAGGAAAAAAGTTGTGATGAAGGGAATATTTTATTTTCGCATAACTTAAAAAGTATACATTTTATGATAAATTATGTATAGAATTGTATAAATGGCAATTAAATTATCTAAAAAATAAAGAAAAAATCATCGAAATCGGAACAGTATTAGAAAATACAGGAATAGCATGCGCAAAGAACAGCGTATCGGTCTAACCGGAAGTAGCTTTTACAATTTCTCGTAAACAGCTCTAACGATTTTGATGAAACTTGCCCAATGTCTTCTTCTCAAAGCCCTTTAACTTTTCATATTTGCAGTATATAAAAGAGAAAATTCAGAGGAAAAATTTATAGCGAAAAGAAAATTTTATTTTCGCATACTTCAAAAAGTAAGCTTTTTATGGTAAATTATGTATGAAATCATATAAAAGGTAATTAAATTTCCTATAAAAAAAAATATTTGAATCGGGTCTGTATTAGCAAAGATACAGCGTATCTCATTAGGACTGCAAGAACCTAGATAGAAAGCCGAGCGCGTCCGGAAGGAGATGGAAGCGACCGAACCTCCTCCCACCACGCCGCCAACCTGTTGTTAACAATACTCTCTGTAACAATGTATTGTAATAATATAAAAATATAAATTAACTTTCTACTTTCATATTATTTTATGGAAACAAAATGATTCCATGGAAACTAAGCTGAAACTTTTAAAATATATTTTCAGGTTGACAAACCAAAATTATTTAGTATACAGTCAAAATTATTTATACAATTATTTAGTATTTAGTCTTACAAAAGTTGTTTTAAAAACTAATTTATTATACTTTAGTGAGAGAAGAGTTGAAGAAGTGCATTCAGCTGGGTTTGTTTCAAGTAGTGTTTATGTGAACTCTTCAAAATTATTTTAAAAGATTAATATTATAGGGTGGTAAGGGAAAGTTGTGTATAACCCGCAAAAGGCCGCAAAGTGTGTATAAACCTTTTTTTATTAAGGTTAAAATGAAATACAGTTTTTGACAATATTAAAGTTTTGTGTTATTTTAGATCTTTGAGTAAACCACCACTGCTGTTGACATTTGCTTCATTAATAGGCAAAGAAACCTCAAAGGCCCTTGTAAGCGGAGATTTGGAAAGATAACATTTTGGAAAGGGGCACTTTTTTCACAGAATACTTTACAATTCCATCTTTCACAAAATAGGAACTTCGAACTAGATTACAATTTAATCAAACAACCTATCATGGCGAAATTTATTTTTACAACAAAAACACCATTTATCAAATATTTATTTTATAAATAACATATTTAAGTAATTTCTTAGATATACGAAGGTTCTTCGTTTCGCAATTGCCAATGTCAATTTTCCGAACCATAAAGCGCCTTATTGACTAATTACATATTCTGAAATGAGATGATCATGTCGGAAATATCTTCCAGAATTAAGAAATGTTTTATTTGATATTTTTCACTCTGTTGTCTGATTGCTGAACTGGATCAAAATTACTAGATACGCCACAACTAGAGCTATAACCTGAAAAATATTTCAATTAATAATCATTAAATTTTTGAAGAATTACTCTTTAGAAATAAATAAATGAAAAACAATTATGTCAGAACGTTTTTATCATATATTTGCACCACCTTGACTTTCTCAAACACAATTTTATAATTATCCATATGCCATCAAACAACACATACAATAAAATGAAAGGAGTATGTTGGGATCGGTTCTAATTAATATATTTAGTCAAAATCTTATGTTTGTTTTACACCGTTATTAAGAAATTTCAAAATTGTTTAAGTAAAGATTTCATGTTGTAGTTTATTTGGAAAACACTGAATTGAATTTTAGATCGATTTAAGTACCTAATAGTTATTCTTGCTCGATTCGAGCGTAATTTAAAATTTAATTATGTATTTATTTACGAAGAACTTTTATCAAATTCTTGTTTTCATAGAAAATGTCTCCCTTGAGTTGAAGATTTTTAAATTGATAATTTAAATTTTGTTTTTTCATTGAAAAAGTAAGTGTTTGTTTGCCAAACGTCGGAGTGCAAAATCTAAAATTTCGAAACGATTTTAACCGAATTTCCTAGCTAAAAGGCATTAGTATTGGTTTTAAATTTTAGTAGCTCTTTGAGAAAAATGTTTTGCATTTTTAGCAGTTTGAAGTAGGTTCTCAAATCTCAAATGTTCCCACTTTTGGCTTTTCAAGTTATTTGGGGAGGAGTTGGAAAGGAGGAGACTCACCATGATTATGTTACTGGATCGAAGAATCCTCGGATAAGTCGGACCTTGCCCACTTGGGGTTTGCTGGATGGCAGTGGAGCGAGGCACATAGCGAACGATTGGTGGTATCGGAATAGAACCTCAGCCTTTATTTATTTATTTTATGTGCTTAAAGAAACCTATATAATAAGATGCATCATTATGGGACTCACAACTAAAGCATAGGCCCCATTGAGAGAGGATCAATCTTAAGGATATAATGTGCTTCATTAGAACTCAGAAAGATAGTTTTTAGGATTTCTTGGTAGCAAAGGACATAGAAAGGCCTTTTTTAAAAAGAACTTACCGAACTGATAACGTGCCTACCAAGAGTGAAGAAACCAGCTACATTAAGATTCACTGTAGGCTTCATATGTAAATACATCACAAGCGTGTCCTATAAACATAACAGAAAGCATAGCATCTTTAATTTTTTTCATCATAAAAATGCGCAATGCTTATTAATATTTGTAGATCTTATAAAATATTTCTAAATGAAAAGATTCTAGAAGTCATTTAATGATACAAAATATAATGATGAAAAAAAGTGTATAAAATATTAGTTTTTCAATAAAAAAAAATCAAATGAGATAATAATTACATTGTTGAGCCTTTTATTTCTTCTTAGTACACCAGAGAGCGCTGTGTGAAAACCGCCAACCTAAAGAAAAATATAAGCATTTTTTTCTTTAATGACTTTCTTTGCCATTTTAAAATGTGAAAAAGTATTTCATAAATATATACATAAAAGTTTCAGAAATACAGATAATTCATTAAGTTATCTTTTTACATTTTATAATTATATTTATTTATGTTTATGTATAGATGCATGCGGGTGATTCTCAGAAAAAAAAATTCGTGTCCCTCGTACATTACATTCAGGTGATGAGTATCAAGTGATTTTTTTTTTATTCATTATGTTCATTTCGCTCTCCGGCTCGACGATAAAAAAAAAGGGGGTGTTTTCTCTAAACTATCAACTTTTTATTTGAATCAGATATCTCAATTCTCATTACCCCCACCTGCCCCTGATAAGTTTTGTTTTAGTTAAACACCCTATTAAATGCAATTATTCCATTGTTTCCCGGAACTGATTGCCATCGCCAAACGATGATAGTGCATACTATTCAAAACTGCAGTCTTTTGAGGTTAATTGGAATTTTGTTAATTTTAGAAAAATCTTAGTACCTGGTGTTTGTTTCATTGCCGCCACACTATTGATATTTTTTCCATGCCCGGAAGTAAATGCATTTTTTCAATGCCTTTAATGACAATTGGTAGCCCTGCAAAGATCCCGTCCTTTCCCAATGGTCCATCATAAACTAGAACTACACAAAATATAATGTAAATCAACGAAAGAAAATAGACAAAGATATAAAATTACTTTTAAAAGATGAAAAATTACAATGAAAGATGTTCTAGGAAGTGTTCATTGACTCACTTTATTGGAGGCATATTTTTTAATGTTTTTTGAGAATCACCCGTGTATCCACTCAATATCAGGAATAAAAATTATTAATATGAATATTAGCACTACACAAAATATAATCTAAATCAACGAGGACAAAGGAAAAAACATAAAAAGAAAACTAAAATAATTTATTGTAAAATATTTTTTTCCCTCATATTTCAATTTCGAAATGCATAAATAACATAGAAATCTCACCGCCTCTTTTGTCATTTCGCAAGTATGCGCGATGGCGAGGAGCATGACCAGGGACCAGGTGAAGTTGGTTACCGAAGGGGCTAGCTTCCATAAGACTTCAGGATCATTCCTGAACCTGATCACCACGTCAGTTATGAAAAAGGAGTTTAATGTAAGTATCAGGAATATCCTGTACATCCCCAACAGCAACTGGTTGGAATAGAATTCATTAACATCCTGACAAAGTTCGACCAAATGCCAGTGTTCTTCTATTTGTTTCAAAAGAGTGGACTCCGCATTTCCAATGGAACATGACAGTGTTTGAAAGTTTTCACTAAGAAAGTCTAAAAAATAAATAAACTGTATGAGTATTGAGTAGATAATTAAATCAACGAACACGATGCCTAAAAAAGACCAATAATCCGAATTTTGAAGGACAAGCTTTGTGTAGTTATATCCATCCGTCAAAAATACTACAGATAAAATGAGAGACCAAAAAATTGTATTGATCGAAGCACGTTTGTAATTTTTATTATATAAATTTCCAATGCATTCCAGAAACTTTCTCACTAATTCCTTCTTAAATACGAAAGCAGTAACATGTGAGCCTGTGGTGAGGAGATCTATACAAGAGCTTAATGCAATGAGTGCCTTTGTATAAATATTGAAAACTCTCAAACTCAAGAGAGCCTTAACGATAATTATCTGAAAACTAATGAAGCAGGCATAAGCGATTGCCGAGTAGAGTAGCCAACTATCACTTATCATCCAATAATCTTTATGTGGAAAGACGAACAAGTATTTGCAGAATAGCAAGAAAGATTTGAGTAGTCTGAAGTGTTTAGCCATGGCGATTCGGCGTTGAAATGAGGTCCTCGCGGTCTGTAAAGCATTGATGGACTTTGAGGACGAGGCTCCGAAGTGGTGGGTAAATAATGTTGAAAAGACAAGACTGTCATCAAAGGAAATATACATTGACGCCTGGTGGCAATCAATCGACGGAAATCGACGTATTAGTTTTATATATATATATATATATATATATATATATATATATATATATATATATATATATATATATATATATATATATATATATATAGCTTTTTGCCTTTCCTCCGTTCAACCATTTTTGATAAAAAATTATCGATAAACTCTTGGTTTTTCTTTTTCTTCTTACCTTACATTTCAGCAATACTGGATTATAATTTTAATGCAACAATAAACTGAGTTTATTCGTATACAATAAAATTCTCTTATCCAGGAAGGCTATCGTCGCTTTCTTCATCTCTTTCCACTCATTTTCCCATCATTTTTCCTGAACACCAGGCTGAAGTGGGTTCTACTACCAGCTGCCTTCCACCTGTACATGAATACATCTATTTTTTGAAAGGTGTAAAATCTAAAATTTCCCAAATATTTTGATCGTTTTCCATGCTATACTATTAAAAGTGTTCTAATTCTCCAACTATATTATGAAATATTAAAAAATTTTCCAATTCTTTTGAATTTGAACTTTTCACTTGCCTGCTGCAACTAGAAAACAACTGACACTAGAAAACAATTTCTATTTTGACAATAGCTAAACCCCTTACCTAATAGTTGATGCTCTGGACCAAATGGGCTGGAAATCATCCTTTCGCAGCCAAGTGGAGATCAAAATACAGTTACTGCGATTGCTTGCACAATACAACACCAAGTCAAACACGGTACTCGCAAATTGAATGGGAAGTGCTAATCATTTCATGAGTCGTGGACTGCATCTAGCTATTATTGCTAGGTTCCAGATTTGATGTTCATTCATATCATACCATTAGTAAGCCCGATGAACATCAATCGAATTATTTTTCCATCAAACCCCTCTTACTTTTTATGAAACATGCTTACTCTCAGCGATCATGCCCTCCAACAGTTGAGCACACTATCAATGCAATCCTGGCTAAGGCCTATACTCGGGAAGAAATATCAGCGGGCACCAGATCTAGTGCTCAAACAGGTGATATCCAGTATTCAAACATGGAAGATTATGAATTAGCGGGTTCAACCTGATATTTATACTTATATTTTGTCTAGGAAAGAAGTTGGCTAGTACAAGAGATCTATTCGGTGAAAGGCGGGAAATCTGGCCAAATTTCAGCATTCCAACTGATAAGGATCCGTTGTTTTGAGTATTCGTTGTGGGCATACGCAGCGTGAAGTTCAGTCAGATCTCTCGGGAAGAAATATCAGTGGGCACTGCACCAGATCTAGTGCTCAAACAGGTGATATCCAATCTTCAAAGAGAGAAGTGGACTAATTTTGAATAAGTGTCTTACCTTTCTATGTATTTAGCCATCGAATAATTTTGTCACAACGTCTAGAAACGCTGATTTACGAATTTCCAGGCAACGGCTTTCAGGTAACACACACCAAGTCAAACCCAGACATCCTGACCCTCGGTGATCATACCCTCCAACAGTAGAACACAATATCAATGCAATCACTGATCTGGCCTTCATGGCTAAGGCCTATACTCGGGAAGAAATAGCAGTGGCCACTGCACGAGATCCATTGCTAAAACAATTGATATTCAGTCTTCAAACAGAGAAGAGGATTAATTTGGAATAAGTCGCTGACCTTTAATTGTATTTCAAAATCAGAAATAAGTTCGCTGTGACCAATGATGGCGTATTGTTTCGGAAAAAGAGGATCGTAATTCCAACGGTATAACAACATGAAACTATTGACCTAGCATTGGTCATCAAGGGTTAGTAAAAACAAAAGAACTATTGACAGCAAAGTTTGATTTCCGTTCATGGTTAAACTCATCGAAGACAAAATCAAGTCATGTGCTCCCCGTTTCGCAGCGCAATATGTACCAAATTAATCCGTCATGCGCGCTTCAGTCGAATTATTTTTTTCGTGCAATACCAGATTTGTAATTGTTAAATTTCTTCTAATAGAATGAAAATAAATAAATAAAACATAAACTCTGCAAATTATCCGGCTATGGTTTATTATTACCAAATAGTTCTACTTATATACTAATGTAATTATACATATTCAATTAGTTATTTAGGTTTCGCGAAAGGTTGGTCCCCCTAGATTGCCGGGCCTCCCAAAAGTTGTTGGGCATTCGGACTTTGTCGGCGCCCTGCCTTTTATACACAAAAAATATCTTGGATGGGGCAATGTTAGACCTAATTGCAGGATGATGTTAGGACAAATTCCAACGGTTTGGCATTTGTGTTGTATTCAAAATGACTATGATGGTTTAGATAAGTCAAGTATTTTTCTATTTCTTAATCTTGAAACATTGCATCAAGCTGTAAAGTATCAACTACAAGAGTTCACAGCCCTGCAAGCTGGTATTAGTCCAAAGTGCCAAAGCCCTTTATAAATCCCTAAAAAGCCAAGTACAGCCTATTTTTGTAATGGCATTGAAACTATGAACCTAAGGGCTTATTATGATGTAACAACTTTCATCTTCCACTGCACATATTTCTTTGGTTGCCATTGACTGCACTTTGTACTTTTTCGCAATAACGTCACAAAAAACGGAGTTGAGGAATAGTTAATGATATGCAAAGATTGAAGCGATAAATGGTCGTAAAAGAAACTGTAAACAATTATTTAAGAAAAGTAATCAACCACGAAATAATATGCTAATTCAAAGGTAATGATGGTTTCATTATTTAACTGGCTAATATTTCATTAGCATGATATTTATTTTCATGATACCGTAAAACTACCTTTAGTCCAGTCAATGAATGCTCATAACGAGGGTGTAGCCGGAAATGACATGACGGCCAAAATTAATCTTTTCGGGCAGTGGAATTGGAGAGGAAGAGGGAGAGAAGGTTATGTTTTTGGTTTTTGGTTATATCTCGAAAACGGTTGTTCATAGCTAAAACATTTTATGTAAAAACTGATGAGCAATACACTTTCCACAAAAATGTTCTTATTTTTTTTTCGTATCTTTTATAGTATATTTAATATGCGCTCTTCAAAGTAACAAAAAATAAAAGCTATAAAAAGAAAACTATAACCAGGATGTTTATGCAATTGCATATTTTGTTTGCTTGATTTTTTTAAACAGTCGATCAAATATCTTTCTCCACCAAATTTTATTTTGCATATTTTAGCATAGTTGGTGATAAATGCAAATAATTGCACATTTTGATAATTTCAATTAAGTAAAAAAAAAAATTAGAAATAAAACATTGAAATGCAATACTGAAGATGGAATTCCATATAAAAAGTCTTGGTTTACTTTCGATAAAAAAACTAGAATACTAAGACAACGCTGTCCTCAATAATGGACTTCTTGGAATATGGATTTTTTTCATTTCCCGGCTTTCCATCTCTCCTTCGAATGTTAAGTCAATCATCCAATACTTTATAGGTGTTTTAAAAATAGGAAATACGTCTGTACAAAATCAGTTTATTACGTAAAAATGCTCAATTTTCATTTTACTAATTAAATTATATATGTCCTGATAGCAGAACATTTTGTTTTTATTAAGGTTGTTTTTAGATATTACCACAAATTTTCTGACCAATGACGCAATCCCTCCAAAATTGAAACACAATATAATTTCAATTTTCTTACTCAGAGGGACAAAATAACTGTAAGAACGCATTTTAAATTATAAGTGTGCTTTGAACAAGTTTTTAAACTAAATCAGAAGTGCGTCCCTTCCTAACTCGAGAACTCGTACATTTGTTTATATTTAGATCTAAAACCACCTGATTAAATTATGTAATAAATAAATCATTCGAGAATGTATAGTGTTTGCAGGACAGTACATTGATGTATTAGGATCTAATAACGAAACAGAAAAAAATATATATATATATATTTATTATCAATTTAGAAATTTAGAAAAGCGTCTTGTAATTAATATTAATGGAGAACAAGTCGCTGACTAATACGTTTGCGTTTTATTTATTTTGCTCATGCAATGTGATTTCACAATCATTGCTATGTTTTTTATTACTATTTGTAAATTTCTATTACTTTCATATTTTAGGTTAAGTACATTTGTATAAAAACAAAGATAACAAATAATTACAACTATGTAGTTACTGTTTCTAAATTTAATGTAGTTAATTTTTTTAATTTTGGCCTTTTTTTTTTTCGGTGCTACAATCCATTGCTGAATCTAGGCCTCATTCATCAGCCTCTACCAGTAGGCTCTGTCTTGTGCTGCAGCTGTCCAGTTCCGTATTTTGAGAAGCAGTCCAGCCAGCATCCGCTGCCACTCCATCTAGCCATCTTGTTTTTGGCCTTCCCACTCCGCGTGTCTGATGAAGGACCTCTGTCATGAGTTTCTTGAGGACCTCAGTGTCGTTCATCTTTGCTACATGATTGGCCCAACGAAGTCTCCCAAACTTGACAAATTTTACCACGTCCATACTTTGACCAACAAGGGTGCGTCTTCGTCAAGCGTCTCCCTCACGGATAGGGCCGTAAATCCTCCTCAATATTCTCCTTTCAAATATACGAAGGCGATTCTCATAAGCTTTCTTTGTGGCCCAAGCCTCTGCTCCATATCTGAGTACAGGACGGATGAGGGTCTTGTATAACCGTAGTTTTGTATGATACGAGATAAAGCTGCTTCTCTCATGTGCCGGTAGAGGCCGAAGTAGCATCGATTTGCTCAGCAGATTTTTCGACTTATCTCTTGATTGAAATCATTCCTTGAATTAACTTCAGATTCCAGGTAGACAAAATTCAAACTAAAAGTGCTCAGCCACGTATTCTCCACCACCGGCCCGCATGTATTTAGTTTTGGCCTCGTCTTACTAGACTGAATTTTCTGGTTGCCTTCTCAGTTCATTTTTAAAGTTCATTCTAATTCGTTTTTACGTGTTTTAAATATTTTCATTTTTTCTTTAATATTGTCAATAAGTTATCCTTTTTAAATACAATTATTGCTGTAATTATTTTGTTACTAATTGCAAGTTTGTATTATTTTGATATTTCAGTTTTTAAAAAGTGTTTCTTGTTATGTTTTTAACCATTAGAATATATTTTTACAAGTTTATTTGTCGTTACTTATTTGTCACCTTATTTTTCAAGTATTTTCATATGCTGGTTTATTAAAAAAAAAAAGAACAAAATTATAAATCATTTTCGTTTAATTTTTAATCCCTTTTCCAATTTCTTTCATAGTTCGGAATTTTTTGATGGCATATTAGCACATATATCTGAATATCTAGCTGTTGTAGAGCATGTTTTTAGATTAATTGAGATTTTTGAAGCATATTTTATGTTTTTTTACAGCATATTTTACGGATTTTTATTGCATATTCTGACTATACCCCTTTGTCAGTGCAGTGTGTTATGAACCGATATGGGTCAATCTTGGATAGTCGACATTGTTGAGCGTAGGCAGACATCAGCTTGTCGTGGATTGCCTTTATAAATAAATAATAATAATGACTATACCCCAGCATAGTATGGAGCCATCCCTAAAGCTCCCTCCTTTAAAACAGTTTAAAAAATTAAAATATATCAAGGCCCCGTATATCGAACTACTACTATTTAATGAAGAAAAACTGTTTATTTAGATGTTAAGATAACACTAGGTATGTAGTTTTTATCAAAGGAAATTTATCATTCAAATGTAACCCTACCAATCTGACATAAAATCTTCTCAATGCTGTCACTTGTTGCCAGTTTTGTTTTTATTAAGGTTAAAATGAAATACAGTTTTTGACAATATTAAAGTTTTGTGTTATTTTAGATCTTTGAGTAAACCACCACTGCTGTTGACATTTGCTTCATTAATAGGCAAAGAAACCCCAAAGGCTCCTTGTAAGCGGAGATTTGGAAAGATAACATTTTGGAAAGGGGCACTTTTTTCACAGAATACTTTACAATTCCATCTTTCACAAAATAGGAACTTCGAACTAGATTACAATTTAATCAAACAACCTATCATGGCGAAATTTATTTTTACAACAAAAACACCATTTATCAAATATTTATTTTATAAATAACATATTTAAATAATTTCTTAGATATACGAAGGTTCTTCGTTTCGCAATTGCGTGTCAATTTTCCGAACCATAAAGCGCCTCATTGACTAATTACATATTCTGAAATGAGATGATCATGTCGGAAATATCTTCCAGAATTAAGAAATGTTTTATTTGATATTTTTCACCTTGTTGTTGGATTGCTGAACTGGATCAAAATTACTAGGTACGCCACAACTAGAGCTAAAACCTAAAAAATATTTCAATTAATAGTCATTAAGTTTTTGAAGGATTATTCTTTAAAATATATTTGCACCACCTTGGCTTTCTCAAACACACTTTTATACTTATCCGTATGCCATCAAACAGCACATATATTAAAATGAAAGGAGTATGTTGGGATGGGTTCCAATTAATATATTTAGTCGAATTCTTACGATTGTTTTACACCATTATTAAGAAATTATTAAAATAAGGTCAAAAATGTTTAAGTAAATATCTCATGTTCATGATTATTTGAAAAAGACTGAATTGAATTTTAGATAGATTTAAGTACCTACTAGTTGTTACTTTTACTCAATTCGAGCATAATTTTAAATTTAATTATGTATTTATTTAAGAAGAAATTTTTAAGAATTTTTGTTTTCATAAAAAATGTCTCACTTGAATTCAAGAATAATTTAATTTTTTTTTGTTATTGAAAAGACTATAAGTAAGACATTGTATGCCAAACGTCGGTGGGCAAAATTCAAGATTTACAAATGATTTTAAGCGGATTTCTCAGCTAAATGGTGATTGTTACAGCTTTAAATTGTTATAGCTCTTTAAGAAAAATGTTTTGCCATGATTTTAATTAAATCTCAAATATCCTAACTTTTGGGTTATCAAATTATTTGGGAAGGGGTAGGACAGGAGAAGGAGACTCCCAACTCTCCATGTTTCTGGATGGATGAATCCCGTTGAATCGGACCATGCTGACTTGGGTTTTGAACCTTCGGGTTCACTCAGTTTGAATTTATTTATTTTATATGTCTACTATTTTATATATTTATTTATTTTATAGCCTATATAATAAGATGCATTATTATGAGGCTCATAACTAAACTATAGGCCTAATTGAGAGAGGATCCATCTGAAGGATATAATGTGCTTCATCAGAACTCAGAAAGATAGTTTTTAGGACTTCTTGGGAGTCAAGAATATAGAATGGCCTTTTTTAAAAAGAACTTACCGAACTAATAACGTGCCTACCAAGAGTGAAGAAACCAGCTACATTAAGATTCACTGTAGGCTTCATATGCAAATACATCACAAGCGTGTCCTATAAACATAACAAAAAGCTTAGCATCTTTAATTTTTTTCATCATAAAAATATCCTTTGCTTATTAATATTTGTAGATCTTCTAAAATATTTTAAATTAAAAGATTCCAGAGGTTATTTAATGATCCGAAATATAATGATGAAAAAAAGTGTATTTCATAAAAAATGTCTCACTTGAATTCAAGAATAATTTAAATATTGTTTTGCCATTGAAAAGGCTACAAGTCAGAAATGCTTATTATTATTTGTAGATATTATAAAATATTTCTAAATGAAAAGAATCTAGAAGTCATTTAATGATCCAAAATATAATGATGAAAAAAAGTATACAAAATATTAATTTTATTAAATTAATTAATTAAATAATAATTACATTGTTGAGCCTTTTGTTTCTTCTTAATACATCCGAGAGAGCTGTGTGAAAACTGTCAGCCTAAAGAAAAATATAAGCGTTTTTTTCTTTAATGACTCTTTCTTTGTCATTTTAAAAGGTGCAAAAGAGTTCCATAAATATATATAAAAAAAAAAGTTTCAGAAATACAGATAATTCATTACATTATCTTTTTACATTTTATAATTATATTAATATAATATAATATTAATTATATTATATTCATTTATAGTTACATACATATATATATATATATATATATATATATATATATATATATATATATATATATATATATATATATATATATATATATATATATATATACACACACACACACACACACACGTATTTTTTTTATATCCATTTTGCTTTCCGACTCGATGATAAAAACAAATATCTGATGTGGACAACATATGACTTCCTTGTACGCCTATTAAACTATAAATCGGTGGCTCAAAAAGTGATCCTGAATTTGGTTCACTAGTGATCCTGAACTAGTTCCCAAAGATCCCAGTATCTCAAAAACAACACTCGGCCTCGCGACAGCCATCTATTGACAAACACACACACAAATGGGGAGGAAAACCAGTATTTTATACTCTATTTTAACACTTGAAACAAGTAATAAAAATATTTAATTGGATTGGAAACCAAATTGCATTTGTAACCTTTATTACCGAAACATATGATTTATGTATTTAATTTAAATATAATTTTTGATGTAAGCTTATTATGACCTTCAAGTAAAGTACCGTTAGTAAATACATTAACATCAATATAATAGTTCTATTTACCAAATTTGAGATTTTTTACATTATATTTTAATATAATTTTTGATGAAAGTCTAATATGACCTTTAAGTAAAGTACCGCTTCCGGTTTTCCGATTTAGACCAAAATCTAGTATGTTATTTAAATCAATATATAAGTTATAAATACTAAATTTGAGAAGTTTTTCATAGTATTTTAATATAGGTTTTGATGGAAATCAATCATGACCTTCAAGTAAAGTATCACTTCCGGTGATCAAGCAGTAACCAAAGGGAGGTTCACAACTAGATTTTACAACAATCCTAAATACAAAATTTCAACTTTCTACGGCTAACCGTTTTTTAGTTATGCGAAATACGAACGTACGTACGCACGTACAGACGCCACGACGAAACTAGTCAAAATGGATTCAGGGATGGTCAAATTGGATATTTCCGTTGAAATCTGAAAACCGAAAATTTTCGCGATTACAATACTTCCTTTACTTCGTACCAGGAAGTAAAACGGAGAATTTTCATTAAGTTATCAACTTTTTTGTTTGATCAAACATCTCAGTTCTCATTACTACCACCTGCCGCTGACACGTTTTTTTACTTCCTTGTACGAAGTAAAGGAAGTATTTTAATCGCGAAAATTTTCGGTTTTCAGATTTCGACGGAAATATCCATTTTGACCACCCCTGAATCCATTTTGACTAGTTTCGTCGTGGCGTCTGTACGTACGTGCGTTCGTATTTCACATAACTCAAAAACGGTTAGCCGTAGAAAGTTGAAATTTTGGATTTAGGATCGCTTTAAAATCTAGTTGTGAACCTCCCTTTTTTGCTTGATCACCGGAAGTGGTACTTTACTTGAAGGTCATAATTGATTTACATCAACAATTATATTAAAATACTATGAAAAACTTCTCAAATTTAGTATTTATAACTTATATATTGATTTAAATATAATATTAGATTTTGGTCTAAATTGGAAAACCGGAAGCGGTACTTTACTTGAAGGTCATATTAAACTTTCATAAAAAATTATATTAAAATATAATGCAAAACATCTCAAATTTGGTAAATAGGACTTTTATATCGATATGAATGTATTTATTTTATTTTGGTTCTAATTGGTAAGCCGAAAAGGGTGCTTTACTTGAAGGTCATAATAAGCTTAGTTTTTGAGATACAATCTGCAATGTTGGGAAACTAGTAACCAAATTCAAGATCACTTTTTGAGCCAGCGATTTATAGTTTAATAGGCGTACAAGGAAGTCATGTGTTGTCCACATCAGATATTTTTTGTTGAATACAGTTAAATATAATTATTCCATTGTTTCCCGAAACTGATTGCCATCGCCAAAAGATGGTAGTACATACTATTCAAAATTTTGGTCTTTTGAGCTTAATTTGAATTTTGTTAATTTTAGAGAAATCTAAACTTAGTTCTTGGTGTTTTTTTCATTTCCGTCACACTATTGATTTTTACTTTCCCTTACCTATATACGAAGTATAAAATAAGGGGAAGTATTTCGATTGTGAACATTTTCGAATTCGAGTTTTCGATGGAAATACACGTTTTAAGGTCCCCTGAGTCCAAATGACCGTCTCGCAAAATGGTCTGTGTGTATGTCAACAGTCTAGCTCAAAAACAAAAAGTTGTACAATACTGAAATTACGTTTGTAAGGTTGGCACATGCGTGTGATGTTACAGCAACATTTTCGTCAAAATCGACTAACCGGAAGTGTCACTTTATATAATCGATTTTACACTTGTTTACAATTTTCTCGAAAACGGCTCCAACGATTTTGATGAAACTTGCCTAAATTATTCTTCATAAAGACCTTTAACTTTTCATATATATGGTAGATCACCGAGGAAATGGAGGGAAAAAAGTTATGATGAAAAGAATACTTTATTTACGCATTATTTCAAAAGCGTGCAATTTATGGTACATTATCTATAGACTTGTATGAAAGGTAATTAAATCATCTAAAAAACAAAAAAAGAATCATCAAAATCCGACCAATTATAACAAAGATACAGCGCATCGGACTAACCGGAAATGGTAATTATATCATGGATATTACAATTGTTTACAATTTTCTCAAAAACGGCACAAACGATTTTAATGAAACTTACCTTATGTCTTCTCCTTAAAGGCCTTTAACTTTTCATTTATTTGCTATATCACCGAGGAAATGCACCGAAAAAAGTTATGATGAAAAGAATATTTTATTTACGCTTAACTTAAAAAGCATGCAACTTATAGTAAATTATGTATATAATTGTATGAAAGGTTATTAAATTATCTAAAAAACAAAAAAAGAATCATCAAAATCGGACCAGTATTAGCAAAGATACAGCGTATTTTATGAGGAGCACAAGACCCTAGATGGATAACCGAGCGCATCTGAAAGGAGACGGATGCGACCGAACCTTCTCCCACCAATCTGTTATAAACAATATACTCTGTAATAAAGTAATTTAAGAATACAAAAGCGGAAATTAACTTAAGAATTTCTACTTTCACATTATTTAATGTAAACAAAATATTTCCATGAAAACTAAACCGAAACTTTTAAAATATATTTGCAACTTGAAGAAGTTAAAATATATAGGTAGTGTACAGAATTGTTGTACTAAAATTGTTTAAAAAACTGTTTTATTGTACTGAAGTGGGAGACGATGTGAAGAAGTGATTGCTGCTGAGTTTATTTCAAGCATTGTTTATGTGAACTTTTTAAAATTATATTAAAAAGATAATTATTATAGGACGGTAAAGGGAAGTTGTGTGATGCGCGCACCATACCAGATTTTTTTTCCATGCACGGAAGTACAATGAATTTTTTTGCGGAAGTTTTTCCTTTGGTGACAATTGGTAGCCCTGCGAAGATCAGATTCAGATTTTTAGGGAAATGTTCACCGATTGGATTTTTTGGAGGTCTATTGTTGAGCTTTTTCTGAGAATTTCCTGGTACTTAATATGCACTCAATATCAGCAGTAAAAATTATTAATATGAATACTAGCACTACACAAAATATAATGTAAATAAACGCGGGAAAATAGACAAAAACATAAAATTACTTTTAAAAGATGAAACTAAAATAATATATTGTAATATATAATTTTTTTTTGTCCTCATATTTCAATTTCGAAATCCACAAATAAAAATGAAAACTCACCGCCTCCTTTGTCATTTCACAAGTATGCGCGATGGCAAAGAGCATGGCCAGGGACCAGATGAAGTTGGTTGCCGAGGGGAATACCGTCCATATGACTCCTGGATCATTCCTCAACCTGATCACCGTGTCAACTATGTAAAAAGAGTCAACAATAAGTATCACGAATATCCTGAACATCCCCAACAGCAACTGGTTGGAATAGAATTCATTAACATCCTGGCAAAGTTCGACCAAATTCCAATGTTCTTCTACTTGCTTCAAAAGAGTGGACTCCGTATTTCCAATCGAACTAGTCAGTGCTTGGAAGTTTTCACTAAGAAAGTCTAAAAAATAAATAAACTGCATGAGTATTGTGTAGATAACTAAATAAACGAACACGATGCCTAAAAAAGAACAATAGTCCGAATTTCGAAGGACGATCCTTGTGTAGTTATACCCATCCGTCAAAAATACGACAGATAATATAAGTGACCAAAAAATAGCATTGATTGAAACACGTTTGCAATTTTTATTATATAAATTTCCAATGCATTCCATAAAATTTCTAACTAATTCCTTCTTAAATACGAAAGCAGTAACATGTGAGCCGATGGTGAGGAGATCGATACAAGAGCTTAATGCAATGAGTGCCTTTGTATAAATATTGAAAATATTCAAACTCAGGAGAGCCTTAACAAATGTTATCTCAAAAGCAATGAAGCAGGCATAAGCGATTGCCGAGTAGAGTAGCCAACTATCACTTATCATCCAATAATCTTTGTGGGGAAAGACGAACAGGAATTTGCAGAATAGCAAGAAAGGTTTGAGTAGTCTGAAGTGTTTAGCCATGGCGATTCGACGTTGGAATGAGGACCGTGCGGTCTGTAAAGCATTGATGGGCTTTGAGGACGGGGCTTCGAAGTGGTGGGCAAATAATGTTGAAAAGGCAAGCCTGTCATCAAAAGAAATATACATTGACGCCAGTTGGCAATTAACCGACGGATATCGCCGTTCTAGTTTTATATATATTAGGAAAAAGCCTTTTGCCTTTCCTCTGTTTTAACCATTTTTGATCGAAAATGAATGATAAACTCTTGGTTTTTATTTTTATTTTCACCTCACATTTCAGCAATACTGGATTATAATTGTACCGTAACAATTATAATCCTGTGTGTTTTATTAAACAGTGAGTTTGTTGTATACAATAAAATGCGTCGATCTCCTTATACCGGGAAGGCTATCATCGCCTTCTTCATCTCTTTTCACTACTGTTTTCCGTCAATGAGCTCCCTTCATTTTTCCAGAACATCAGGCTGAAGTGGGCTCTACTGCCAGCTGTCTTCCACCCGTACATGAATGCATTTATTTCTTGAAGGGGGCAAAATCTAAAATTTCTTAACTATGTTGATCGTTTTCCCAACTATATTATGAAATATGTAATTTTTCCTAATTCTTTTGAATTTGAACTTTTCACTTGCCTGCTGCGAATACTTGACAATTATTTCTTATAAACAGTAAACAATAACTTTCGCCGTAATAGGTTGTTCTATTCGATTGTAATCTGGCTCAATGTTCAAATTTTGTGAAAGAGGGAATTATAAGGTATGCTGTGAAAAATGTATCCCAATCATTGAAAAAAGGTTATCTTTCCAATTCTCCGCTGACAAGGAACTTTTGGGGTTGCTTTACTTATTAAAGAAGTATAAGTCAAATGCAGTGGTTTACTATTTTAAATTTCCTTTGCTAAAAAATACATACCATGTGTCATCTTAACATCTAAATAAACACTTTCTCTTTAACATGAAACAGCTAGAAACATCATAATGTCGAAATACATTGATACAGGCTTCAATAGATCCTGCCTACTTATTAAATCAGAAAATCAATAATTGAAGAGGTAAGTAAAAAAACATGTTATGTCGTTCCGCCGTCTGATAAATCAATGAAAGAGAATAATAAAAAATCATTCCACTAAATTTTTTTAACATATAATGGTGCGTTCACAAAAGTGAAGGGGATTTACTTAATTAATCTGGGTCATCCTAATAATTGTAATATGCACACCATAACGAAAATAAAATAGTGATTTATGTGGTTTCTAAATTCTTTAAAAATATTTTATTGTTGTATATATGTATATATATATTATAATTTTAGTATTTAACTGTATATGAAATTCTCCAACGTCCCTGGCAGTATATGAACTCCATGATATAGCAAAGAAGTTTAATTTTATGCTTTAATTAAGCTTCAATTCAGTATATATATATATATATATATATATATATATATATATATATATATATATATATATATATATATATATATATATATAGTGTAAACAGTTTTCTAACTAGCGTTTCTATACAATTTTTACAAAAGTCCTTATGCATTAGTATAGATTTATTTCAGATTACATATTTTTAACATTATTGAATAATACTCTTCAAAGTAAAGTCCATTGTTTTCAACTACTTTCATCCATCTTTCTGCCAGTAATCGGATTTGATGCCAGTACCACTCCTTTGGTTTTGAGGCAAAGAACTCTTCACATCCAATTATTATGTCCTCTTAATTAACAAAGATCCAACGTTTTAAAAAATGAGCCATTGATCTAAGCAAACCATAATCTGATTGTGCAATATCTGGGCTCTACGCAGGATGAGGCAAAACGTTTACTCCTTGCAGTTCCAATAATTTTTCCTTGGTCAAACGAGAACAAATGGGCATTGTCGTGTTGCAAAATGGCGTTGTTCTTGTTGTCCAAAGCAGGGCCCTTTGTGCTCATAACTGCATAAACTCTGTTTAGTTGTTCACAGTAAAGGTTTGAGTCCACTGCTCGACCATTAGGAACAATCTTGAAATACGAAACGCCTTCAAAGTTCCAAGAAACACAAATCATCACTTTCTTCCCAAACCGATCTTGGCGAACCTTCGGTTGTAATGTTTCACCTGGCTGTACTCACTGTTTATGTTTGCTAGGTTTTTTTTTAAAATATTCACTTTTCTTCACTTGTGATAATTTTTTTCTAGAACCTTTCGGATTTTTAAGAAAAACTTTTCACATATCAACTCGCTGCTGGGCTTGGGCCTATGTCAAGTCATATGGATCGAACCTTGGTCTTAAATTCCGTAGGCACAGATTTTTAAGATGACGAGCCACTGTGGCATTAGAAGCCCTCTACTACGGCCGACATATCACGACTAGTTGCATATGGGTCCTTTTTCACACAAGAAGAATGCCATTATCAACGACTGATGGGTTCATCTGTAAGGCTCACATTCCCATTGTTTACACGCCTGAACCAAAGAGTGGCAGTATTTCGACGGATAAGTGACTCTCCTTCTATGGCACAAATTTCTACGACGACTGCCTTTGCACTTAAATCATTTTTCCTAGTAATGACTCAAAAGACCGCTAATCATGATTTTTTTCGTCTGACATTGCACGTGCGTTTTTTTTCAAATGTTGGAACATTTCCCCTATATAATACTTTTCATTATATTCTTTCCAGTGTTGAAAGGCAGAGTATCCTTACAGATAAAATATAAAATAGCATCATTAATTTTTCTTCGTATTTCGCCTCCCTCTTCAAATGATGCGATATTTTGGAATCTACTTCTTATGTCAGAAGCTTTTGACGGAGGAACTGTTTCATTTGCTTCTGATTTAGAAGTAGATGGTGTTGCAGAAACGTCTGACCCTGATGGAGACGAAAAAACGTGTGAATGGGAAGCTTTGAGTTGTGACCGTAGATTGGTTGTGTTTCCCGATGTCCGAAATATTTTGAGACAATATTTGCACTCCGCATTTTTACTGTCTCTCGATTTAAAATGTTTCCATACTTCACTTTTTGGCGGCGACATTTTAGTTTCTGTTTCACTTTAATCACCACACTAACAACAACAACAACAACAACAACAATGAACAACAGGTAACTGACCGTTAGTGACGCCTATGAGTTATAAAAGTAAGGAAGTTAGAACAGCTCAAAGACAGCGTCCTGGATTGATTAAATAATTAAGCTACGTAAAGTACAACTCACGGATAAAATTAAAAATATGATAAAGAATAAAGGAAATTTCTAATTAAAATAAAATAATAAAGTTTAAAATATCAATATCAGCGATATATCGGTGTAAAATATCGATATCATCGATATATTGGGTGTTGGGATATCGATATAATATATCGGTTTTTCAAATCCGATATATCGATATATTGATATATCGCTTTTCTATATTCCAACCCTACCCGGGACATTCGGGTCTCGTGGGCAACCCTACCTTTTTTACACAGAAAATATCTAAGATAGATGGGACAATGTTAAATCTAATTGCAGTATAGCAGTATGATTTGCATTTGTTCTATATTCAAAAAACACTTTGATGGTAGAGGCATGTATTTTTCTTTTTTGTTAATCTTTAAACACTCCATCGAGCTGTAAAGTATCAACTACAAGAGTTCACAGCCCTCCTATCTGGCATTAGCCCAAAGTGGCAAATCCTTTTGTAAATCCCTAAAACGCCAAATATAGCATTTTTTTGTAATGACATTAAAACTATGAACCTTAGCACTTATTTATGATGTATCAATCTTTATCTTCCACTGAATATATTTCCTTGGCTGCCATCATTGCATTTTGTACTTCATAAAAATAAGGTCATAAAAACGGAGTTTATGAATAGTTAATGATATGCAAAGGTGGCAGACATAAATAGTTGCAAAAGAAACTGTAAACAACGATATATATTATTTAAATAAAGTAATCAACCATGAATTAAATATGCTATTTCAAAGGTATTGATGGTTTCATTATTTAATAAGCTAGTAATATTTCATTAGTATGCTATTTCTTCTTATGTTAATGTAAAACTACCTTTAGTCCATTCAATGAGTACTCAAAACGGGGGTGTAGACGGAAATGACGGGAGGGCCAAAATTAACCTCAGAGCTCTATTTGGAATAGTTAAGGGGTGAACAAAAGGAATTTCATTAGGAGGGGTGGGGTTCTATAAAAATATATCTGGAATAAAGGTAATTTGCGTAATTTCGCCTTTATTTAAGATAATTTTAAGTATCGGACGCAAATTTGAGTGTGTTGTGGCTTTTAAAAATTTAAAATTGTGCAAGAATCTGTGTTTTGAGGATTTCTGGAGCTGAATTCAACTCTTTATAATTTCACACATTTCGAAAAATGTTTAAAATCGCACGGAAATTTTGGCTTTTGGAGTGAAATTCGGCTGTTTATAATTTCGCTTTTTCTATGAAAATTGGTAAAAAAACGGACGAAGATTGACGAGTACTGAAGATTTTTATAGTATAATATATATCTCTAATGTGGCCACTTTCAAGAAAATTGTTAAAAATCGGATGACAAATGCATGTTATGAAGATTTCTTGTGCAAAATTCAGCTAGTTATATTTTTCATTATAAGAAGCGAATTATCAATATTTTGAACCTTTCATAAGCAGAGTTTAGCTCTTTCTAATATATCCTTTTCCAAGATATTTTTTTTTATTTTTTAAAATCTGACGTGAATTCGGGTGTTTTGGTGCTATATATGACACAAGGTCATATATAGTACATCCTCAGAAGCACCTTTCCTGGGAAGATGAGGAATAATAATATTATATGAATAATAATAATTTTATGAGGATATAAAACGTACCCAGTTGTTCCGAGGAAATCGGACCTCTACTACTGGGTCAATCACTCGTAGTAAAGTATTATCGATACAAAGCAAACAAAATTGATGAATCAGTTACGACATGACGCTCGAAAGAACATCAGAATGCTTGGAATATCAAGACATTAAATGGCAAAGAGAAAGATATGGTGTAGGAGATGAAGTCCTGTGGGGTGGACCTCATGGGCATTTATAAAGTGCGGAAGAAAGGACATGGATAAATACATCTAGATAAACATGTGCTCATCTGCTCGGGAGTTCCTGTAGGATTGAGGGCAAAAGAAGAAGTGGGGATTATTGTAAAGGAAAACTTATTTGTCAAAGTCGAAGACTAGGATCTGATATCTTCCAGAATAATAATAGTAAATATAGAATTATATATATTAATGGAGAAGTTGTTCGGAGGGTGCGGTCAAAAAATAATACTTATAAGTAAACTTATATATTTGTACGGGCGTTTCGGCCTAAGTTTTAGACAATCTTATTAAATTACAAGTTATCTTACTTGTAATTTCTGTAAAGAAAGATAAAAGTAAGATAAAAAAGTATGAAGTATAAAAAGATAACACTAAATTACATAATACAAGTGACAAATGAAAAATAAAAATAAAATAAAATAAATAAAATAACAATGTAAAAATTAATTGAAATTAAAATAATGCTTTATTTACATAGGGAATAGTAAAATATATGAAACCTATTAATTAAAAAGACAAATAGTATGAAGGTTTGGTAATATGTAAAGCATATAGAGATAGTTATGATGTGACAAGTTATGCAAAAGATGACAATGATGTTAAAGAAGTTGGCATTGTTATTACAACAATCTCTACTTAAATTATTACTTAATTACAACGATGTCAACTTCTTTAACATCATTGTCATCTTTTGCATAACTTGTCACATCATAATAACTATCTCTATATGCTTTACATATTACCAAACCTTCATACTATTTGTCTATTTAATTAATAGGTTTCATATATTTTACTATTCCCTGTGTAAATAAAGCATTATTTTAATTTCAATTAATTTTTACATTGTTATTTTATTTATTTTATTTTATTTTATTTTTTCATTTGTCACTTGTATTATGTAATTTAGTGTTATCTTTTTCTTTTTATACTTCATACTTTTTTATCTTACTTGTAATTTCTGTTTTTATCATTTTTTACTATTACTGGTACTGCCTCTGTCGTTTTTCATTTTTGTTATATTGTTTTTTCTTTTAGCCCTGAAGATGGCCTAAAACTTAGGCCGAAACGTCGGCATAAATATATAAGTTTACTTATATAAGTTACTTATAAGTATTATTTTTTGACCGCATTCCCCGATCAACTTCTCCCTTAAGATATGCATCTACGGTCAACGAAAACTCTCTCCAATAAGAATTATATATAAAAAAGGTAACTTTGATTCAGATCTACGCAACAACTGAGTTCGCAGATAAGGAGCAATTCTATACAGACTGAAAAGAAAAATCATCGAAGGAAAAAAAACAGAAATAGAAACATAATTATAATGCCAGAATTGAATGGTACTAAGCAGTCGCACGCGGGGCCATCATGGAGGTGAGCGCATTAGAAATTAAAACGGGCAAAGCCTAATAGATTACTGTGTTGATTATGACCTACTCATTTGAAATGCCTTTGATCCACACAAGAAAATTCACAAGATAAATATCTCTGCTGAAGAAAGGAAAGAGAATAGTGTAAATGACAACATTAAATACAATAGAAGGATCAGCTTATAGGGCATCGAACTATTCCAGAGGAGTGGAAATACAATGCAATGGTCCCAATACATAAGGAAGGAAATAAAAGCCAATTGGGAAATTAGAGGCCTATTTGTCTCTCACAGGTTGTATACAATACATCGATACAGGAGAAGAAACTTACAGCAATGGTGGAGGTACCCTGCTTTTAGGCCTCAACGTCAAACCTATGAACACATATATTCTCTAAGGAAAATAATTGATAAAGCTTGGGTTTTATATGTTTTTATATAGACGGTTATTGTACAGTATAAAATATCTGATGTGGACAACACATGACTTCCTTGTACGCCTATTAAACTATAAATCGGTGGCTCAAAAATTGATCCTGAATTTGGTTACTAGTTTCCGAAGTTCGCAGCCTCTCAAAAACAACACTCGGCGTCGCGACATGTATCTATTGACACACACACACAAATAGGGAGGAAAACTAGTATTTTACACTAAATTTTAACACTTAAAACAAGTAATAAAAATGTTTAATTGGATCGGAAACCAAATTGCGATTGTAACCTTTATTACCGAAACATATGATTTATGTATTTAATTTAAATATACTTTTTGATGTAAGCTTATTATGACCTTCAAGTAAAGTACCGTTTTCGGCTCACCAATTTTAACCAAAATATAGTAAATACATTCACATCAATATAAAAGTTCTAATTTTAATATAATTTTTGATGAAAGTCTAATATGATCTTCAAGTAAAGTATCACTTCCGGTTTTCCAATTTAGACCAAAATCTAGTATGTTATTTAAATAAATATATAAGTTATAAATACTAAAGTTGAAAAGTTTTGCAAAGTATTTTAATATAATTTTTGATGGAAATCAATCATGACCTTCAAGTAAAGTACCACTTCCGGTGATTAAGCAGTGACCAAAAAGGGTGGTTCACAAATAGATTTTACAACAATCCTAAATACAAAATTTCAACTTTCTGCGATTAACCGTTTTTGAGTTATGCGAAATACGAACGAGCGTACGTACGTACGAACATACGTACAGACGCCACGACGAGTCAAAATGGATTCAGGGATGGTCAAAATGGATATTTCCGTTGAAATCTGAAAACCGAAAATTTTCGCGAATTTACTTCGTACAAGGAAGTAAAAACAACTAAGTCCCTAACAAAATGTTCATTTTCTATATCCAAGTACAGACAGTTAGAATATTCCTTGCCAAAAGGTTATCTAACCATATTTAAGTTCATTGATGGTTTGTTGAAAAATACTACCCTACCAAAGTAGGGTTTGATATGTAGCTGATGATAGTGTAGCATAGACGTTTAATTGAAAATAGTGCCAAAATATCGGTGTTTTTTTGGCTGTTACGCATCTCGTTCAGGTTTTTTTATGTAAAAATTTGTTTTTTTACTACTGGCTTAGGCCCAAACAACATTTTAAAATATTAGAACTACTTGAACTTTTGCAAGGTCGGGACCATTTAAATGTCAATATTGCCTGGACTAAAACACAGGGATAGGGACTACAGTCTATAGCCTGGTAGCTGATGCCGTGACTACCCTCTTTACGTTGAAGAAGGTTCTACCCGCTTCCATTTAACGCCGAGAACGATCCAGGATGTGCGAAAGTTATCTATTAACAAAGTAGTATAATATCTTTCATCGTCGTTGTGAGCTCGTCTCGTATATGTCACACCATAAACAAAACAGATACTTAGTCACATGATTGCCAATGACGTAGAAGTTACTGTGACAGATAAATGTCAATCAACTTAAAATTAAAAATTCGTGCTTGGTAGTAAAAATAGTCTCTAACCCAATGTTTTTTTCTAAAACTAGAATTTAGTTTGTCCTCATTTATTTTATTTGTTTTCAATTTTTTTAGGGGGCATGTCTCCCCTTGGCCTCCTCCCCTCCCCTGAGTGCGACTATGGGTGGATATACTAAAAGTCCCCGGATCCCGGAGCAGAGGCAAAGAGAAAAAGAGTGAGAGAAGATTATATTTTTTGGTTTATAACTCGAAAACGTTTGGCGCTAGCTTAAAATGTTTTATGTTAAAACTGAAGAGCATTAAATTTTCTACAAGAATGTTATTATTATTTTTTTTCGTATCTTTTATAGTATAATAAATATGCGCTCTTCAATGTAACAAACGGTAAAGGCTATAGCACAGCATAATATGGAGTCAAAAATGACTTTTCGTTCAAATTTATTATTTTGAAGATCGTATATTTCTTATACTATAACAGATACGAAAAAAAAAATACGAAAAACACAGCCTTCTCTCCTTCCTCCTCTCTTTGCCTCTGTACCTAAATTCGAGTACTTTGAGTAGGTTTACCTCTTGACAAGTCCAAACAAAGCACTGAATTAAATTTTGGCCGTCCTATTAATTCCGTCTACAATCCCCTCATTGCCTGGCCTAATTTTGCCAGAGACTTTTTTTATTTTATTTGTTTTATATTTTTAGCTTTTCTTGCCTCCAGCCGTTTTTCAACAGATTTAAACGTTTTTGCCTTAGTTTAGTCCCCTTGGTCCAGATATCGCATTTTCGGTAATTGGTCCGCATTTTTGTGCCATGACTCGACAACGAATGGATCGATTCCATTGTTTGTTTTTTTTGTATTGTATAGTAAACACCATCTGTGACACAAGATGGATACCGTATGCACAATAATCGAAAAACCTGTTTAGTCCAGTCAGAATATGCTCAAATGTTGCTTCCTAAATCCGTTGTTTTTTTTTACGTTTTACCCATGTTCAGTGCAACCGATAACTGGTAGCTATCGATATTATCGAGTGAAGCGGATGTAAGGCTTACCGGATGGGAATCCTCAGCACTTTTCTGAGGATAGAGCGAACAAATTTCTTAATTAAACTAACTGCTTTTTGGCTGTTAACATTTCGGTTTTATGCAGAGAATAATTTAAAAACAAAATTAATTTTCATTAATTAATTAATATTTAATGAGTCAAACATAAAAAAACGACTACGGAGCCAACTGAAACTATGGCAAGACGGATTGATTGATGGTGCTCGAGGGCCGTAATTTTGAGCTCCCGAATTTACTGTAACCTCCATAGTACTTTATAGTCTTATCTGTTTTCGGAAATGATTTTATTTTAATCTTCGTATACTTGCTAGAAAGAGAGTTTGAGTTTTTGCTCTTTTATATTTGTATTCTTGATTATAAAATGTCAGCATATATATTATGCCTTGTTATTATAAATTTTACCAGAAAATTTCAAAAATATTATTGAATCGGAGGATCGGCTAATGAAGATTCCATAGGTATCGAACTAGAGGTTTCTTCTGAAGACTTCAAGGACAAATAAATAATAATGGGCCTATTTATCATGTGGATGTGGATTATTTAAGCCACCGTGTTAATATGAGTGCAATGTGGTAAAAATAAAATAAATATTTCATTAAACCCTCACAACATATAATATACTTGCTAGTACGAATACGTATTTTTGCTCATTAGCAAGCAATAAAGCATCTTAGGATAGAGAAAAATACCTGGAGTAGAGATCCTCGACAACATTTCAGAGCACTCACTACTCTGACAAAAGACCAAAAGAATGTTGCTGCATCAATGACTTAAGTGTCTTATTTTTATGACAAGAAATGAATTCCCTTTCCATTCTTCGTTACTAATAAATAGCCAAATATCATTATGTGGCGGATAGAATATAGCTGTAAGAACCGATTAATAATTATAAATAGCAATTTGATTTAATGTAAAACGACAATTTGGGATAACAAGTTAAAATGACCTATTCTTTATTCAAGGCTGAATTTTTTTTGAAGTTCTATCCCTGCTCTGATGGATAGCTTAATAAAACCATTAAGAATATGTTTTTTTTTTTGTAATAGCAATTATTGATTTTTTTCATTTATGAATTATAAGTTATGAATTGTTTTGCCGAATGATAATTCATTCTATTCTGTTTCTCAAAGAATAACCCGAATCTTTCACTAAAACAATTTGGTTTCAACCGATTAATTGTGAAATGGCATCATCTTCTTACAAACGGGATTTTTGAAATAACTAGAGATATCTACCAGGGTTTTGGGCATCGTTTCTCTGTGGATTAAAAATCAACTTATGAAAAACATATTGTACAGCTGGCAGTGAAAGAAAAATTACTAACATGCATTAAATTGATTTAAATTATAAATCAAATCAGCCATATTACATAAATAAATCAGCCATTATTACAGCGGTGTAGACAAGGATAGGAGAGCCGGTGCTGGGGTATCTATTTTATTAAATAACAGGCTTAAGAACAGGGTAGTAAATTATGAATGTGTGGATGAAAGAATAATCATGCTAGAAATTAACTTATTCGGGGAGGAAGTAGTCATTGTGGGAGTTTATGCTCCTACAGAGTGTGCGAGCATCAGTGAGAGAGACATATTCTTCGATAAGCTTAACCATATCATGGAATCTATTCCCCCAAGAAAGACAAAAATATGTATGGGTGACCTTAATAGCAGAACAGGAAGAATACCAAGTAGTATGGTGGTTGGAAAACATGGGGAAGATACGGTAAATGAAAATGGAAAACGTCTGATAGATCTGTGTGAAGAACAAAGGCTAACGATACTGAATGGTTTCTTTCAGCATAAAGATACCCATAAATATACATGGCAACAGCACACAAGAAATCTCAAATCAATAATTGATTACGTCATCATGAGACGAAACGGCCGGGTGATCCCGCTGGACGTTCGTGTAATGAGAGGAGCAGAATGCGGATCGGACCATTTCTTGGTTAGGGCAAAACTCTTGTTTAAATTCACTTCGACACCAGGAATAAAAAACCTCATAAATAGAGATAAGGAGGAAAAAGTCGAGTATAATATTGAAGGTCTTCTTCAGGAATCGATAAGGGGTCTTTACAAGAAGAGACGGCAAGAAAAAATAAGAGATAAGTCCATAAAAGAAGATATGACCTATGAAGTGTTAAAAAAGATTTGCCACGAAGCGGCCCGGGAAGCATTAGGAGATAGAAAGAAAAAGAAATTAACAAATAAGTATTGGTGGAACGATGAGGTTGCTAAAGTTGTAGAAGAGAAGAAGGGGGCATATAAGAAATGGCTATCAGCAAATGACTCTATTTCACTAAATGAATATAGGAAAGCAAAAACAGCCGTTAAAAAGAAAAAGAGAGAGGCTATAGAGATGTTCTGGGATCAAAACTGTGAGATGATCGACCGCTGCATCCAAGGACAAAAAGTGAAAGAAGCATGGAAAAGGCTAAAAACGATAAAGACCCAAGCTCGGTACAAGAATAACTCTCGACTGATAGAAATGAAGGAATGGAAAAAATATTTTTCTGATTTACTGCAGGAAGATAGGTCAGAATACATGGTAGAGAACCAGGAAAACGACCGGACTAACTACGATATTAATGATGTATCCTTGGAAGAAGTGGAGAGAACCTTAAGGAAGATGAAAAATGGAAAATCACCCGGTCCGGGGGATCTACCGATAGAGCTTATTAAAACAGGATCAGTTGAACTCAAAGAGATACTAGCAAAGACTTTCACAAACTGCTTAAAGACAGGTAAGATACCAAAGGATTGGTTAGTGGGAGACATCATCCCTATCCACAAAAAAGGAAAAAAGAACATATGCAGAAACTATAGAGGAATCACTGTGCTAAGCAGTGTTGGGAGACTTTATAGTCGAATCCTGAAGGAAAGGCTAGAGGAGGAGGTTTCTGATCAGATGGTGGAAGAACAGGCAGGTTTCAGAAGTGGAAGATCGTGTAGTGATCACATTTTTACCCTGACTCAAGTCGTGCAAAAAAGGATGGCATACGACCTCGAAACCCATCTAACGTTTGTTGACATACAGAAAGCCTATGACAGTGTTCCTCTAAAGAAATTGTGGGAAACCTTGGATCTGATGAAGATAAGTAGAGGCCTTAAAAAAGCCATAAAAAGTTTGTATATTGGAGCGGAATCAAGGGTAAAGATAGGAGGAAAAGTCTCAGAGTCTTTCAGAATTACGAAAGGATTAAAACAGGGATGCAGCATGTCCCCAACACTTTTCAATATATATATTGAACAGGCACTAAAATCATGGAAACAAAGATGCCGAGGGATGGGAATTGAGGTCGGAAATAATATATTGTTTACCCTACAGTTTGCAGACGATCAGGTTGTCATAGCAACAGATGAATATGAAATGGAATTTATGATGAGAAGACTCCTTGAGGAGTACACCGAGTGTGGCCTGGAGATAAATACTGAAAAAACGGAATACATGGCATGCAACTCCCCTATCCCATCTCTATGCATAGAAGGATGGACGATCCCTCAAAGTACTGCTTTGAAGTATCTTGGAGTGACGATGGACAGTTTGGGCACAGTTCAAAAGGATATTCAAAACAAAATTACTCATGGTAAAAAAATAATAGGTCTCTTAAACGGTATATTATGGAGTAAAAAGGTCTCTCTCGAAACCAAAAAGAAGATATACCACTCCTTCTTGGTTGGCACAACGCTATATGGGTCAGAATCATGGACAGTGACAAAGCAGTATGCGAATAAATTACTGGCCCTAGAAATGGATTTCTGGAGAAGAAGTTGTGCCATATCCAGATTGCAGAAGGTCTCCAATGAGATTATAAGAAATAAGGTGGGGGCTAAACTCAGCATTCTCAATGACATCAGTGAAAGAAAACTGTTGTGGTTTGGACACGTCATGAGAATGGACGAGACACGATGGCCCCTTCGAGCACTTAAATATTGCCCTGAGAAAAGAAGAAGACGTGGAAGACCTCGGAAGCAGTGGATGGAAGGGGTCAGAGAAGAAATGGCTGCTAGAGGTCTGACAGAGGAAGACTGTTTTGACAGAAGATATTGGAGGGAAGGCGTATTGGGGACGGGGATGTGAGAAATCGCAAAACCCGATAAAAAAAAAAAAAAAAAAAAAAAAATTATAAATCGAGGGCGTAGATTCGAGCGTTTTAGAGTAGTGACTCAGCATTCTCGGGCCAGTAGTACTTTACTGTCAGTTTTTAATAGGGATGTGAATACCGATATATATCGTATCGGTAGTTTTTTAGATATAAAAATAGTAGTTCGATATATTGGAAAAATATCGATAATTGGATATATCGGGCCTTATATTTTTAATCTTAACATCGTTATTTCTGTGCCGATATATTTAAGATATTGTTTTTATAAAACCGATATTTTCTGTTCTGATATAATTAAGATATTGTTTTTATAATATCGATATTTCTGGGACGATATTATTTAGATAATATCTATATTTATGTACCGAAATAATTAAAATATTCTTTTTATATCGAATTTTCTGTGTCGATGTAATAAATATATTGTTTTTATAATACCGATATTTCTGGGATGATATAATTAGGATATTTGTTTATAATATCGATATTTCACTGTCGACATCATTAAGATATAGTTTTTATTGCGTTCATTTACAGCAGACTTTAAATATTAAGAAACAGGCTATTCCCTAACCTACTTCCGATTCGTTTAGGCTCTTTTTTACTTCCTTGTACGAAGTAAAGGAGGTATTGTAATCGCGAAAATTTTCGGTTTTCAGATTTCGACGGAAATATCCATTTTGACCATCCCTGAATCCATTTTGACTGGTTTCGTCATGGCGTATGTACGTACGTACGTTCGTATCTCACATAACTCAAAAACGGTTAGCTGAAGAAAATTGTAATTTTGTATTTAGGATTGTTATAAAATCTAGTTGTGAACCTCCTTTTTTGGTCACTGCTTGATTACCGGAAATGGTACTTTACTTGAAGGTCATAACTGATTTCCATAAAAAATTATATTAAAACACTATGAAAAACTTCTCAAATTTAGTATTTGTAACTTGTATATTGATTTAAATAACATACTACATTTTGGTCTAAATTGGAAAACCGGAAGCGGTACTTGACTTGAAGGTCATATTAGACTTTCATCAAAAATTATATTAAAATATAATGTAAAACATCTCAAATTTGGTAAATAAACTTTAATATCGATATAAATGTATTTACTAGATTTTGGTTAAAATTCGTGAGCCGGAAAGGGAACTTTACTTGAAGGTCATAACCTTATATAAGCTTACATCAAAAATTAAAATACTGGTTTTCCTCCCCATTTGTGAGATCAACAAGTTTGCAACATGAAAATATAATATTATTTAAGTGGGTTTTACGCTTAAAATGTCGAAACTGTCGATTTCCAATGCTTTATCCAGTGATATTGGCAGTTTTATTGTTGTCACGGAACATGGAGAAATACATTGGAAACTAGTTACCTACTGAAGGAAAACGACATATAATAACGGAAAAGACCTCCAGTAACAAGAGTGTGTATTTTTGTGTGTGTGTCAATAGATGGATATCGGGACGCCGAGTGTCAATCTTCGGAAACTAGTAACCAAATTCAGTATCACTTTTTGACCCACGGATTTTATAATTTAATAGGCGTCCAAGGAAGTCATGTGTTGCCCACATCAGATATTTTATTTGATAAAAGAATTAAGGATGTTCTGTAATATCGCTATTTTGCTTTCGACATCCAATCCCTAGAACATAACCGCTATATATAGTAACACGAGCACACCACACCACAAGTTTTTATGGTTCTTAGTTTATCGAACCCGCCGTCCTTGTAGAATTTTTTTATTTTAGTTTTTTGTTAAAAAAATATCGGTTTTCGATCTTAAAATTTTAATATCGATATTAAGATATATTTAGACAAAAAATATTGTACATATTTTAGGATATATTTTTTAAAATATCGATGTATCGATATTTTTTTAACATCTCTAGTTTTTGACCGTTAAGTTTATTTCATAAATGCATATTATTGAATTAAAAAGTGTTGTTATACAAATACGAAACTTCACTTTATATTTAGATGATTCGAAAGGTACACTTGGGATTAATGGGATATCAATTTCTGTCCAGTTGAGTTTTGAAACCTCACAAAATTATATTTAATGGTTAAAACAGCTCATATTTGATTGTGTAAGTGGATTTTTCTCCTAAAAAATAGTTATTGAAAGTAAGCACGTTTTGTTATTAATGTTCCAATCGTTTCATCTCAACTCCAGCAAAAACCATCCGGTATTTTCCATCAATTTAAGTTCGCCTCTTATGCTAAATTTTTTTCTTTAAATGTTTAAGTAAATACTTACGCATTAGGTATTATATTATGCTACTTTATTATGTTAAACAGCTGTATTGTTATTCTGAACATTAATTTGGAAACCTTTTGCAAACAAAAAAATTTCATTGATTAGATTATCCCCAAATTACATTGATTGGCCGCACTGTGCGTCGGTTCGAATCCGGCAATGGGTGAGTTAACGATTGATTCGTGGCGAAACCATGGAATAAATCTCGACCTTCCCACTTTGGCTAGAATAAATTGTTACCTGTAGGATAATCCTTCTTTCCTGCCGTAGCTGAAGCACGTAAGGACGTCAAACCCCAATAAAGAAACAAGGAAATGAATAATAAATCTCACAGCTAAATTCTTTAATACCAATTAAGAAGCAAAATAAATAAGAGCAAAAAGAAGCAATTGATATCTTCCTTAAAAAGTAATCTGTCAATAATTCATTAATATACGAGTACATTACAATCTGGTGCTAATAAAACAAATTAATCCTATTTCAGTGATAATATGGTTACTGCTTTAGAGCACCTTTTTTAATTCATAATTCTTAAGACGTCTTCAACCCCATTCAACACACTGGACTTGGGATACTGTTAGCAGTACGAACACATACCTACCTACAAATAATCTTCACAGTATCCAAATAAAAAATACGACGTAAAATACCCGATACAAGTCGAGATGCTTTCAGTTTGGTAATTTTACTACTCAGATTAAGTCATTGCAATGAAGAAGGCATTAAAACGGCTAATTGTATACAGCGTCGTTTTTCTTTGGAAAATGAAGTTTTTTTATTTATTTTCAGTGTGGCAATGCTTATTGATATTGTTAAAATAAATGACTAATACATGAATTGAAAATGAAATAAACTTCTTTACGCTAAATTAAGTGCTGTAAAAATCCTTGCACCAAACGACGGACTGGAGCGGAACTAAAATAACTAACTTTCAGCCTCCTTAACCTCTATCAGACTACGGGAATAACCGCCACTGCTTTAATTATTTAAAAAAAAAATAATTTCTATTGAATATTTAGAAATCTTAATTTTTAATTAAACATCTAAATAGCCGGTAATATCATTATTAATAAAATATTTACCGAAGACCGCAGCCCAAATGATAGTGAACTCCTTGGTATGTTGGCCTCTTAAAATGATTGCTTTGAGTCAGTGACATGTCATGTTTGAAGTGGATAATTATATCTAATAATTGGCTAGAGATCTGCCAATGTTCGGGATCGAACAACGATTTCGTAATTATAAGTAATCATATCAACAGTCGCTTGCTTGTATTGTTTGTGGTCCATTGTTTATAGTCCAACTCCTTGCGGAGTGTTCTAATGTAAACGTCAAGAACTCGGACGAGCTCTACGGTCAGGCCAGTAAACATTTCCAGAGCAAATCACTGTTACATAAACGTTTTCTACGCGGAAGATGCACAGTTTCCACATTGTTCGGAATCGCAAAGGTATCGTACGAATTATTTAAAAATATATATTTATGCGCATAAAAAAAAGTGTAAATTTGTATAAGACAGTGAATTTCTTTCTTTTCTTTTTAATTTGTACAATAATTTAATAAGGCATAATTTTTTACTTCCTTGAACGAAGTAGAGGAAATATTGTATTTGCGAACATTTTCGGTTTTCAGATTTCAAAGGAAATATCCATTTTGTCCATCCCTGAATCCATTTTGACTAGTTTCGTCGTGGCGTCTGTACGTACGTTCGTTCGTACGTATCAAGCAGTGGCCAAAAATGGAGGTTCACAACTAGATTTTACAGCAATCCTAAATGCATAATTTCAACTTTCTACGGCTAACCGTTTTTGAGTTTTGCGAAATACGAACGTACGTACGAACGTACGAACGTACGTACAGACGCCACGACGAGTCAAAATGGATTCAGGGATGGTCAAAATGGATATTTCCGTTGAAATCTGAAAAACCGAAAATTTTCGCGAATGCAATACTTCCTTTACTTCGTACAAGGAAGTAAAAAACAAACAAATGATTAACCTCTCTCAAAATTTTATATTTAACGTTTCAAGAAATGTAGAATTCAAAACCGAATGAAAAAAAATGTGAAAAAAAAAAACCGAATGTGTCCCCCGTCTGCTGATATTCTCCTAGAAGAGGGGCAGATTTTTTTATTTAGATTTGGTACGGAAGTCAAAGGTTGTCCCTGGCTAATCCTCGAAATTCGACATTACCATCAGCCATTTAGTTTCGAAATGGCGGCTGATTAGAGGTTTCATACTCCCATATCTCAGCCATTTATGATGATAGAGAAAAATATATAGTATTTTGGAATCATTATACCAAAGCTTAAAAAATGAAAAAAAAAACACTAAAACTTCTCGCAAAAACTATCAAATTAAACTATCGCAAAAATTATATGGAAATAATGAACCATTACTCGAAAGTTTAGTTTAGGGGGAAAATAAGCAAATCGTTTCAAGTTAAAACAGGATTGAGATAAGGAGATGGTTTGTCACCAATATTTTTCAATGTGGTATTGAACAAGGTGATGAAAACTTTTTTGGGAAAAACAAAACGCGTGAAATTAAGTGGTAAAAATGGAATTGAAGCTAGATGTTTGGCATTCGCGGATGATTTAGCTCTTATGGCAGAAAGTGAACAAGAAGCAATAGAATAAATCGAAGAATTAAAGGAAATAGCTGAAAAAGCAGCGTAAAAATATCATTCGCGAAAACCGAAATAATGACGAATGATAAAACAATTGGGAAAACGGTTAACACAAAACATGGGAAAATTATTTAAGTAAATAAACAATTTAAGTATTTGGGGGAATGGGTAAATTACAGGAGGGGACAGGCAATTAATGAATATTAGGGAAGCAAAATTAGATATATATCGATTCGCGACAAAAAATATGTATAACAAAAAGAATTTATGTTGGGGGACAAAACTTAGGCACAACGAAATTGTAATAAAACCGGTGATATTGTACGGAGTGGAAACAATAGGATTCACAAATATGGAGGGGTTATTGAAAACAGAAAGGAAAATCTTGAGAAATACATATGGGCCAAAGAAAGTAGAGAGAGGTTACAAACTAAGGGATAATCGTGAATTATACAAAAGGGGAGAAGATATAAAAAGAACGATGCGAAATAGACAATTTTTCGGACATATTCTCAGGATGGACAAGATATAAAAATATAAAGGATTACCCATAGCAGATTAAGGTTGAAATAGCAAAACTGGGCATTACAAAAGAGGATTGTTTGGACAGGGTTCGATTCTAGAAACAGGTTAACAAAATGAGAGTCCCTGCAGTGAGGAAAGAATAGAGAAAGAACCGGCACTCGAGAGGTTGAAGATGTGGAGAGAGAGAAAGAAAAAGAGGAAAACGAAATGATTGGCGTGGTTCTGAGTTGGCCTACCTAAAAAAAAAAACATGGTATAATATGTAATTTACAACGTTTTATTATATAAATTAATAACTTCACGCACTGAGAAACACTCCCAAAATTGTTAAATTAAATAGGTTGATAATATCAACATGATTTCTTCAGTGGTTCTGAGTTTTTTTTGCTTTGCTTTCAATCTTCAATTTTTCTTTTTTTGATTATTTCCGTTAAAGGTAATTGAGTTCATAGCTTCTCGGTGAATGAAATGGGCGTGTAAGATTGTCGGAATGGAGAACGAAAAAATTACTAAAAGGATAATCAGCGCTAATCCGAAAGGATTGTGTTAGAACCAACCTTGAGAATTTGGATTGGAGGGAAAAGAAAAACGCATATAGTCAGTTATCTTTTTGTATTAATTATGTAAAATTAAATATTCGATTACTATTTACATACAATATACATTTTTAAGTTTTATAATTCTTGGAATATTAATAATAATAATTAATTTTATTTGTCAAAAAGCAACAAATACAATAAATATAACAGTATCACGACAATGTAATATCCGTCTGCCATAGGTTGATTTAAAATATAAATAATAAGACTCTTAAAGAATTAATACATAAGACTATTAATACATAAGTTTTAGAAAAACAAGCTATTATAAGAACCAAAACATGTTTTGGAAAATTATGAATTTGAAAAGAACTAAATTATAATCCTTACATAATTAAATAAACACATACATAACTTTACAATGTAAATATATAACTATAATATATATATATATATATATATATATATATATATATATATATATATATGATGTACAGTCGTGTTCTTCACATTATTAAGCGAATCGTTCAAAAGTGATTAGGAAAAAATTGCAAATAATGCTCTGAGATAATAATTACTTGTAATCGAAACTACATCTAAAGTGTGTATGTAATTATTCATGTATGAGCAATGCAAGAATCGATACTAGTCGAGGCTTCTTGCATCGTTTACTTAATGACTTTTGTCTATCATCGCTTATCTCTAGCCGGTACATTAATTATTTATGTAAAGTTTTCCTCGGAAAAAAAAAGTCATTACTACCGCTTGTGAGGGAAACCGATATAATAAATGCCCATTGTTATTACGGGCATGAATTCAACGTTAAGATTTTGACAGAGCTCTAGGTCCTAATGTGAAATGGGCCGTGCCCAAATAGTTCAGTTTACATTTTGACTGTGACGGTGCGATCTCGGATTGCATTCAAGATGGAAATGATAAAAATAGTCGAAGAAGTTCGCAGGTTTTCTGTCCCGTGCGACCAGAAAAATGAAAAATATAGAAATGTTGGCCATAAAGAACAAATTTGGAAGATTATATCCACAAATTTACAAATTAAAGTCTACATAAAATTTCTCATTTGTTACTATTTAGTAGGTAACTATTTGAGAAGAATTTTCAGAATTATTACAACTTAATTATAATATATTCGAATTTACTTAGATATCCCAAAAATTTTCAAGTTTTTTTAATGTCTCAATTAGTGAATTTATCAATGTTAAATTGCTATGATAATTACTGTATCTTTTTTTGATTTTGAACTTTTCCAACAACCATTTCTTAAACGAATTGTTTCTATGTTTTCTTATTGTGACATTTTTATTGTATTTGGAAATATTACACACAAAACAGTAAAAAAAAAAAAAAAAAAAGCAATCCCAGCGAAAACACTGGAAGCTATCGGTTTTCTTAAAACTTTATTTATATAATGATTGTTGTTCCTTCCTTGAATCATTGATCTCTCAGTTTTCCTCATGTATTTGGTTGCACAATCGATGTAATTCAGTTCGTACACATTGCTTTTTTGGAAAGGTTATTCTGTCTTTATGAGAAGGGAAATATGAGGATAGAGTTTTTTCAATTTTAAATGCAGGGTTTAATCCAAGGTTTTTTCAATTCTTTTCCGACTTTGGTGGATATAGGGCCGTGAAATATGGAATCAAGACATATTGTTTCGGGATAGACCTGTCTTCGCCGGTTGTTGGATGGTTGTCATTAATTGTCTTTTTTTTTTTTAATAAGATTAATAGTGATTTTATCGTACCAGATAAATATCTCCAATAGTCCAATCTTAAATTTATTCCCATCCGTAACAGAAAAAACAATTACTCACAGAAATTACTGGAAAAACCCCGATCCTTACCTCTGAACTGTACTCATTTACCTGCAAACACCTCACCTTTCTTCCATTACAGTCATTTCCATTACTATTTCAGTGCGAGAACAAACCAATGTAACCTATTCTGTTTGATATAATCTACTTAAACCTGGGTGAGTACCAACATGTATTTGATCTCTTGTCTTAATTAAATTGATAATTCTTCTAAATTTTTTATAAAACTATTTAATATTACATTTAATTTAATATACATCAGTATATGTATTTTGATGGCATGTAACTTAATATGTACAATAATACCAAACTGTATTTTAATTTGCTGATTTTTGAATTTTTGTGTGTTTTTAGGACTGAAGATGAATATATAACATTCGAAACTAGTTTAAAAATATATATATATATATATATATATATATATATAGAAGTGACAAATAATTTATCAATCCCTAATTAGATTGATCCCCCTATACCATCACGCGGACCTCGACTAAATATCCACTTGATTCGCATGACGCAAATACGGTGGTTAACAGGCGTGAAGCCTATGACGTGGTCTCACTCTTTATCTAACCACTAATCCCATTCCATATGTATGATGTATTCCTGACAGCTGTAATGCATGGTATGAAAATGAGTTTAACTTAAAATGCTGTAAGTTGTATTAATATGTCCAGACATTAAAACGCATTACTCAGATAAGATGATGAATACTGTTTTTACATTCATGGAGTAAAATAATAATCAACTGCAAATGGAGTGGAATATAAATGTGCGTTATATATGAATGTGGTCTTGGATATATAATCATGATGGCTTGGAAAACGTGTGTATTATCTTCAGCGTTCTGGTTCAGCGGCGAGAACGCAACTGAATGACCTGGAATGCCCAGAGAGAACTTTTAGGTACGACTTAAGACAGACATATTCAGATAATTTGATTTTTACCAAGACAAGGTCATCAGGCCAATTGATCAATTATGGCTAATTTATGAGGAAACTCCATTGTCTGACCTGAATCATTATATAACAACAACAACGATTATTATTTAAGAAAATTCGGATAATACAGACTTTGATCATAGGAGGAAAATTATATTCCAGAAAATTACATTTTGGAGCTCAACTAGTATGGATGTAAAATAAAAGGAAACGATTATTTCTTCTTTTTTTTTTCGTGTCTGTTTTAAGCGGCATGATGAATCACCAGTAAAATATTGAATGACTTACAGTGAAATTAGCATGTTGTTAAAGCCGGTGCATTGTTCCCTTTTTAATCCCCAAAAATATTTTCAAACAAAAACAACTGTTATTAAACATGCTCATGCCTTCTGTATTAGATATCTACTAATGTTGAAATTCGTAAAATTTCACGCCATCATTGTAAAAAAAATAGTGTAATGTATGAAATGGTAGGTTTCAGTTCGTACATATATTAGACAGATTTGGATAGAAAATTTCGAGGGCGACGTGAGTCTCGAAAGCAAGTTTCGTTCAGGGTGTAAATAAATATACATATATACATGGTGCAGCGCTATACTACCCATAGCTCCATAGCCAGTTCCATTGGAGCCAATTCGACAGTATTATTCCCACCGACTCACTCGGGTTCAAAGACAGTGAGAAATCGATCAAGATCCACGAATTATGGCTGTTCAGCAGGCGCACAAGGATCGATATTTGTTTCCCCAAAGCAGACCGTCTATGATCCATAACCTCCGAACGGCTGTTTTGACATCATGGAAAACGACAATGCGCTTCACAATGTATGTACACGGATAGCCTACTTTTCTTTATTTCATGATGGGATATAAATTTATTTAATCCAAACTCGTTATTAAGTGGATTTAATAGAGAGTAACAGAGTGTTACTTATAAACACGACTTTTTTAATTCAGCCCAGCTCTGTTTATTTGTTTTAATTACAGCTGATTTATGGATGAAATTTACAATTACAAAATATGGCTATTTGTACAAGTACGATATTTGTTAGAATCAAACGAAAACATTTTCAAAAGTTTTTCACGATACTATATTAAGTGAGATAATTTTCTCAAGGTAAATTTTCTATTCTTGTTTATTAAATTTTTTTTTTCAAAATTGTTTTCTGCATCATTGGTGGGTCTTTACAACACAATTATCTAATATTAAAAATAGAACACGGAGATTAAGTTTATTACCCACCATCGCCAGTTGTTTATTGTCATTGACACAGGATCTAGTTCTTTACAATTAAAAGTAAAAAAAAACCTATATCTTTGTTATAATAATTAATCGTTGCAGCTAAAACTAGCGTTTATCGAAAACACTTAATTCGAATAATAGCAGATTTTTTTTTTTTTGCAGCTCCCGTGAAAAGAGAATGCTAACCACAAGCAATCAGTTTTAATTGGAAACAATGAAACTCTGCCAACAAATCATATACGCAACGGCAGATGGATGATTTCTATGGAAATCTGCTTAATTTGGAAAAGTTAAACTTGTTGCTTGATGTAGCTGAAAGTCAATTAATGTTGTAATCTGAGCTTGTGTGGTCTCATTAAGTTGTTTTTTCATCATTTTAAAATTAGATTAAAAAAATTTCTTTTTTTTTCCTGCCTGGTTTAATGGCATACGGGCATATGCCAGAAGTGGGGATACACTGCTGGAAATAAACAATATTTTATTTAATCATCCTAAGTGTGCATTGCATCAGGGATGTTTTAATATAGGAACAATAAAAAATACTATATATATGTGGGCGCGCCTTAATTCTGGAGTTGCACCTCATATTCCATTTTCTTTTCTTCGTTCCTGGTAGCCTCCTAAGTAAACCTGGTCTTCTTTAGCCTCTCATCCATTTTCTCCAGATGTATCGGGCATTCCCGGCTACTAGGACAATGCCCCCGTATAGTCCTCTCCTTCCCTTCAGCACAACACAACACAGTTCTTGCATTCGGGTGGAATTTTATCTTCTTCTTCTTCTTCTCAAAATCTTTTGCTTTGTATCCATTCATGCCGCACTATCTATATGCCATGGTCTGATAAACAAAATATTAGTACATAAGTATAGGCTGTGAAGATCCTCTGGGAATAAAATTTGAGAAATTCATACGCAACTTGGAGAATCAACTAAAAGAATATGGTTGAAATGTGGTAGTTCAACTAGGAGTTTTGCCCACCACAAAATAAAATATTACAGTATGAAATGCTAGAAGTGGATATAGTTTTTTTTTTTTTTTTTTTTTTTTTTCTAAAGGAGTATGGATATGGAAGTGTGTATTTTTAGGATGAAAATCCTCAAGACTTCATTCCTTCCAATAATTTGGGGCATATTCGTCATCAGCATGAAATTTCCTGAATGGCAGGACCGTTTCCGAATTTTGTCCAGCTAGGTAGGCAATATTCCCCACCGTGCGCAGTAGTTGAATGTAATTCCATTATCCTTGACAGATGCACCTTTTAATGAGCGGTTCGTCAACCATTTGTTAAATCTTTTTATTATTTGTTTGTAGTTTTTTATTCAGCAAAGCAAAAACATCGATGCTGAAAGACTAATTGCCGTAAGGTTAATAACTAAAGACGTGTCCTGCTCCGTGGGGCATGACAACCACACAATATAGTCATCCTTCTATTAGAAAATATTGTCTTATATTGGAAGAAATGTTCGACCTCTTTGATACTGAGATTTTTAAAATTCTTTTAGGTTCATCCGCATATTCATTTTAAATATTTTATTACTTACCATTATAGTAAATTAATTTGTTGATTTAATTGCTTATCTGTTGTGAAATAATGTGCTTTGTTGGTTCTACAAGCATTGTTTTACATGCAAATTATCAGCAAATTCAAGCTATCCCCGGCATTCTTGCCATTCATTTCCACGGATAATCGGGATTTGACTTTACTATGAATTTTTTTTTATAGTTGTAAACTTTTTGATGCTTACATTAAACAATTAAAAATGCAGTTAATAAAAATAAAATGTTTTTACATGTTATTATATCGTCGGGTTTACGGTAAATTAGCGAATCTGCAATAACTCTACTTTTCAGGAGAGCCAATAAAGCCAATAAACAGTTTCTTACCTTTAGTGTAATTCGGCGCCTGCCTTTGTGATTTTTCAAAGATATAATTTTATATGATTTTTTGGTGAGGAATCCATTGGTAATAGTCGTAGTAATGTCAGATTTTTCTATCGCCTGGAAGTGCAGATTCGTAAGTTTACTATGAACAGGCTTTTTTCAGAAATATGACCATTTAGTGTCGCAAAGTAACGAATCTGCCATTTTCGATAGTTTGCCACAACATAAGTTTTAATTTTGTGAATTTGTCAAATCTAATGAAATGGTTATTTGCCACTTTCTTAATGACATTTTTTTCATTCTCAATTTTGACTAGGTCCATTGAAATAAATCTACTGTTATTTTATTTATAAATTTTTATAAATATAAATTATATATAATTTAATATTTTATTTAATTTGTATAATGTTATTATCGTGAAAATTATTTCTTTCAAGACAAAGGGGGAAATGCACCTGAAATAAAATAAAAACTAGAATTTAAAATATCAAAGATCATTTTAAGTATAAAAAAACATAATATTTCAAAAAAATTGTTTTAATAACCTAAAAGAATAACATTTTTTATTTTTTTTCTCACGGTTATTAAAAAAAATTATGTAGTTGATTTTCCGTTCTCGCTTTCGTCTTCGTCTCGCTCTGGAAGTTTATCTTGGACAGTCTTATCTGAAATTAAGTCAAAATAGAATTGGTGATAGGCCTTAGGGATCGATATATCTGTACGCAGTTTCAGAAGATCTTGTTTTTTATTTTCGGAAATAGGAAACCTTTTGTCATAGGTTTTCGTTGATTCTGCTTACTGTGATTTCCCTCTTTTCTTACTGCTAATTGACGTATTTTATTTGTACATTTTATTTGAATCTTTCGTGTATTGCAGCCATACAGTAGTCTAGAATTTAATTTATTTAAAATATTTCTCTTCATTTTTATTCTCGGAGGTTGGCGCCTTATTATCTCCATTTTCATTTTTACCAATATTTTTTCTTGGTTTACTTTTTTTGCCTTTTGTTTTCGAACTTTGATCATTCACGAAGCATTTTCTCTTAGGGTTGAAGTCGATAAAATCGTCATGCATAAGAGGTAACACTGTAAACGGGCCAGGATTGCTTCTTGTCATGCTAATCAATTGACTCCATTCAGATTGTATATATACAGGAACACCTTTAGATTTGCGCTCGATTTTTGAATGGATTGAGTCACATTCCATTTGACTGTGTCCTGTATCAAAAAACACGTGATCAATATGTTTATGCGTGGGATGAACTTTTAGAAGGTGCAAACACATACAGCAAAAATTGTATTTCTTTTTGTTGTCCTCCACAGCTGTCTGACATCATTCGAACACAAGAGACATAGACTTTTGACATAATGTACTTGAAAATACTCGTAGCTATTTCCACAATGGCCTTCTTTCCCTCCGCCCCATTCCAAGTATAGCAGCTAACTTTTTGATTTCCCACGTAAAAATATTGCTCTGCTACACCTTTAGGTGTTGAAGGTACCGCTTGCAAGTCAAAGTTAAAAGCGAGCACACCATTGTCACTCTTAGCATCTATAATCTCTTTTTTGTCTGGCCAATTCTTTGTTTTTAAGTGCTAGCTGTATTCGTTTTGTTTTGCTTCCTTCTGTTCTTTGGAAAACTCGCTGAATGTGACATATTTCTTACATAAATCTTTCTGGGGTTTATGGAATTTTAATTTATACGAAATATTTGTCGGTATTTGCCAATTTTTACTGGCTTCTTGCATTTAATAGGTGTTCTTTGTATAAGCGATACATTATGTTAATATTTAATTATGCATCTAAATGTTAAAAAACTGTTTACCTGGCTTTTATCTATTTTTCCTACAATTAAACCCGGTTATTAGTGAACATTGCTTAGTTGAAAATTTAAATGAACCGGTTTATGCAACAACCTAGTAAGTAACATAAAAACAAAACAAATTTATTTTAAAACTTTTATCAAGTGTTCCTTATTCGTAATTTCAAAACACACGGAGTCAAAATTCCTGATTATTTCTTCATTGCAAATTAAAGAATATACCAGATTCGCTACTTTACCATGATCGCAATTATAAAAAATTTATATTCACAAAAATGAAATTGTTTATTTAACTAGGAAGGAATAAAAATTGAATCTTAAAAATTTGACGTGTAAAACACATAAAATGCAGCCTAGGCGCCAAATATCTCAAAAACCGGATTTTTTCAGACTCGTTAGTTTACCGTACACCCGACGATATGTTCAAGGTTATTATATAGAATTAAACGGCTGAATAGCCCACCCGGATACCTTTTGCAATGTAATATTCGGACTGACCACAGAGGATCATAATTATTTTAACAACGTCATGCTGTAAAAGACTATTAGCTCAGATTAGTGCTATCAAAGATTTTATATCTTAGATGTTTATTATTTCCTTTATGATCTCTTATTATAAAACTGTAATTATTGTGAACATAAATTTGTTTTGTTTTTATAATTTCTTTGCTTTTATAATTTATAAATGGTTATGGTAAAAAAAAAGTATGATATAGCCAATGGCCGTTCGTAGATAAAATTATTGGTTTTGCTGCTTCAGGAAATTTTTATTCTTTTTTTAAGAAAGCAAAAGCCTACCAAAAGATAATTAATTCAGAAACTTGTTAAAAACCTAAAAGAACAAAATAAGAGATTTTTTATTTTCTATAACATGAATTGTTACAGCCTGACCAATTTATTAAAAAATTAAATCCATGCTTCTTGTTTTAATTTGGGCGAAAAGATCAACAATTTTCTCCTTGATCTCTGGATGACTATTGAAGAGATTTTTCTCCATTGGAAGAACTGCAAGTGCATTTAGCCTTTTCGAAGTCTATAAAGTCTATACGCTTCTGTCATTGCGGGCTTCTGTTTATGCCAGGTATGTCTCTATGAAACATGCATCGTCGATTCGACGAAGGTTTAGCGATATACCTAAAAATGCGCGCGTCATTTCGATTAAAGTTTGTAACAATGCAGCTGTAGGAAGGTTTAGTAATCCATTCTTTTCACCCCTTTTCTCTCCGTTGTCGCCGATAATGCAACATCTAAATTGTGAATTTAAATCCACTGTCGCTGCAATGGTGACATGACAGTAATAAACTAATATCGTATGCTTACTTTCCATTACTTATATATGAAATATGTGGCGTAGGGAAGTAGCGGCCCCATCGCCCGATCATAGCACCGCAGACAGCCACTGGTCCTCCAGGTTGGGGGAACAGTGCACTCACAGTCATATAGTACACTAATACAGCACACTACACTCGCCCCCACACTACACTCATCCCCACACTACAGACAAAGGTCATCAACAGTAAACACCCTAGGGTCACCTTCTCTAGGTAGCCGCCTCGGATGAGGAGTCAGGAAGCTCTGAGGAGGCAGTTCCTCCACCTGATTCGGTGGTCGAGGGCTGACTACCCTCACTTCCTAAACAACCAATGTCACGAATCCTCAAATAGAAGAAACAATTTAAGTTCAAATACTGAAAAAAATATTTTATTGCATGTGTTTAAATCTTTCTCTTTGTTGGTATCTACCGATTTTTTGAGCGAACGGCTTAAGTGATTTTTTAGATTGATGCCTCAAATTACTCAGTGAGGATTACATCCCATGAATGTTTTGAATCAATTTGAGCTCAAAATACGAACAAATATATTATAATGTTTTAAGTATTCTCGGTTTTTTATTATTCTTTCAAATTAATTCATTTGAAAGTTCGCGATCATTTGTAATAAAATAAAATCGACTTCACTCCAGTTGCTCCACTTTATTGTTCCATTTGAAGCGATCGTCAGTGGCGGCTTTTACATGAAATGGAGCAGGTGAAGAAAGATCCTAAAAGCGCAATGAGTTACGAATGATCTTTAAGATTTGAGACCACCAAGCTAAACAAGTTCGCAATTAATTCACCTTGGATTATCATAACTCTTATCCAAGGATCTGGACGAAGGAAATTAAAGAACAAGGAAATATTGTCTACCAACGAATTAATTAAAAATTTATTTATCAGATGTAGTTTACAGATTAGAATTTATGACCATACGCAGGGATTACGATAAATTTAAAATTACTTATAAGCAGTATATCACATTGCCTATACATTCAGGTTTATTAATGTAGCCTTGTGCAATTTTATTTTATTTTGCCTAGGTTTTTACGATTGATGACCTTGAGCTGCAAATTACTGGATAAATATATATACCCAGGCTAATATGTTAATATATTACGTAGATTAAGGCACTACCATACAGAGTATAGTATACAAGCAGATACGTACTTACATGCGCAATGTCTTAAAGTTACGAGTTGTATTATTTCAGGAGTTGTTTTCAAGTATAATTTTTAACGCGAAATGGCATTATTTTATTAATTTACAATATCTTTACAACTATGCTATAATGCATCAAGCAAATTTGTTACAAATTATTATGTAATTGTTATTAATTGTATGTAAATTATCCAGAATAGTTCTTGTATCTCCGAAAACTATTCCCTTGGCTTTAATTGTGTTTAAGTGATGAGGACCGAGTATAAATGTTATACCCAACTTAAAAATAAAAAAATCTACCTATTATATATGTGTTGAAGAAAGAATATTGTTCTTAAATTCTTAGTGGTATTCAGTGAAAGAGAAAAATGGGTTCTCTCTCCCTACAATAACTACGAGGCGAACCTAATCGACCATGAATTTTTGGAATTTTTCTGCGGAAATCCATTTTCACATATTTTTTTTTACTTTCCTATTACTACTAGGCAAGGCAAATATTGTAATCGAGTCAAATATTTGATGTGCAGTTATTAACGAATTTTAACAAAGTCTCCCGAGTCCAAAAAACCCATTGTCGGCCAATGGTCTATTTGTCAGGCCGATTTTGTTGCTTTAATTTTTTTTATTTTGTAGGGTTTTGACCTCTGATGCCTGTGTACCAAATCGACCACATTGTGCGTTATAGCGGCTATACAAATCGTTATAGCCGAAAAACGTATTTTTATATAGACGGCAATACCAAGACGGTTCTAACGATTTTGACGAAACTTACCTACGATCTTCTCATTAAAGTTCTTACATCTTATATATTTCCATGAAAAAAGCAGGAAACCAAATTTCATCTAAGCATAACTTGAAAAATGTGCATTTTACCATAAATTACATATACTACTGTCGTCCCTATGGCAAGCTTGAATCACTACTTTTCAGGAGAGCAAACATATCTGTTACATTTATCTGTGTAGAAGAACCGATTTCGATCATTTTAATTTTTCTTAATGGTGTTGTATTTCTTTTACCTCATAGTTTCATGTGTAATTATTGTATTACCTTTATAATAATGCGCATAATCGTTACTATAACATAGAAGCTTCAGGCTTAAGACGTTTTTCTCAAAAATGTAACTGCAATTTCACTACTTTCTAATGCCGTAACAGATTAGTACCTTTACTTCGGATTATATCGACCGAAATACTATCAAAAAATCACAAAAACAAAAAATCGAATTTTTCACATTCGTAAGTTTAACATGGGACCGACAATACGGTCATGCGCAAGGTAATTGAATTTTCTACAAGACTATTTAAATTTAATTTCTCGGATACTCCCAGGACAAAGTGTAAATTTGCTCAGGCTAATAAGAAAATAGAAATTTCCTCAACACGATTGGTATATCTAAATGATACAATGCCTTACTATCTGGACTATATTTCCAAAAAAAAATTAATCATTAATTTGACTAAAAATTTATGACCATTACATGACCAATATTTTAAATGCAACATATCGATACCTCAATGCACACAAAAGTTTCTACTCCATTTTGTTCAATTTTGACATCATTTGATTCATTATGAAGTTCAGCTTTTAAATATCCCTAAACTATTTATTAGTCCATTAACACCTGGGCTGCCAATTATATCCACACAAAAATAGTTGAGTGATACAGAAACATGCTGTTAATCTTTCCATTCTTAGAGTCATGAGTAAACGGCGTATTGGATTTTGTACCCTTGTTTAGTTTTTGAAAATTATGCATCTTCAGGAACATTCTAGATGATCATCTAAAGGCAATTAAATTATTTACAAAGCTGAATTATAAAAAATAAAATAATTTATGCATGTTTTGAAACATATTGAACTCAAAATACTAGGAAGTGATGTATTAAATGTGTCTTATATGTCCGTTTGAGGATATCTAATGACTTTTTGAGCGAACTGCATGACCGATTTTAAAGTTCGATGGCCCAAATTACTAAGTAAATTCCCGTGAATGTTTTGAAACATCGTGAGCACAAAATACTAAAAAAATATTTCATTATATATTTCATTATATAATTTCGGCATTTTGTAAAATGATGTTCTTTATTATATCGTATGTAAATTCATGAGCACATGTCAATTATATATTGCCAATACCTACTTTAAAAACTGAAATAACATTTAATTTAATAAAAAATATAAACCTCGACTAAGGACCTATCGAAGGACCTCTTTCCTCATCAAAGCTGGTAATATTTTTAGAACGTTACAATGTATGTATAAATTTTGTTCTACGCCTCCCCTTTTACCCAACCCACTATTCCTTACGCGATTCCTAATAGGCTTTCGGAGCCAACTCGCTTCAACGGGTATGAACTTGGAGATTTTTAAAAACAGTGGCTTTTCGTATATCTGTTAAAAATGTAAATTAATGTATTGAGTAGAGTCTTAAAAGAAGGCACACCCAAACGAAAATGAAGACTCTTCTTTACTCAGTACATTAATTTACTTTCTGATTGTTTCCATGTAGAGATGAAAGGAGCTTTCTGTATCTTGAAATGCACAGATGAATAAGACGGAATGCAGTTGCAAGGGACGTAACTTATAGTGGAAGGCACTCGACAACTACAACAAGGTTCAATATTCATAGGGGTCAACTTCATTAACAACCGACCAGTGCGCTTAAGTAGATGTGCAAGTACATTTCGTCTCTTAGGACGAAAAGGATAGTAAGATATAAAAGTTTCCGTAGTCGGGGTTTATATTTTTATTAAATTAAATTTTATTTTAACGTTCATAGTTTTGGTTTATTGTTTTCAACGATAGAACTTTGTAATCGACCGAGCAAAAAAAATGTAAACCGCCCTCAAACTTTTGCGTTCCAAGATATGTAGAATACAAATTTCGAATACAAAAAAATCCGTCCGTCCGCCGTCCGCGGCTTTTCTCTGAGACTACTGAACCGATTTTATTGAGATTCGGCAACAAAGTCACACGTCACTCAAGGGTGATCCTTGGAACTCGGCCCGTTTATAAAGATAGAGGGGAAAAGCAATGTGTTTTGGAATCAGCATATCAAGGTATTAGGAAAAAAAATTTATATAAATGATTTTCTTCATTATTTTCAATAACAGACCTTTGTATTCGACCACGTTCCCCCCTGAAATTTTTTATTTGTTTTTTGTTATGATTAATCGAAAGGTGACGAAATTCCCTACATAATTGTAAAAAATCAGTTAAATCGGACCAGTATTAGCTGAGATATAGCGTAATGAACTATGTAGACTAATTCTCCAGCGCTACAGGTCAGCGTGGCCCTAGGCCTCCTCAATTATCAATTGCGGGCTCCTGACTTCCTCGCATCTCTCTACTTCATCCTTCCTTGGATTATTTCGAGACTTGCTTCAGTTTCTTGGTATTTCCTTTTTCATTTCCCACTAAAGTGCACAACCAATATTTTCTTTTGTAACATTTCACCCTCTGATTACATGTCCTAATCATCTCAGCCTATTAGCATTGACACAGTTTCTTCTTAACACTCCCAGTTCGGCATTCTCTCGGCGATCATCTTGATACAAGCTTCAAAATTCTGCTCCATAGATGCCTACTTCTTAATTTCTTTACTGAACTTCATAGATATCTTTTATAAAGTATTCTGCACATGTTCCTTTCCCGAAACACTCCAAATGGTGATTTGAAAGATAATCTGATTATCTGAACTGTAACCAAAGCTGTACAGAAAGGCCTGTGAATGGACAGACCAGCTATTCTTGAAATATTACTATTTGGAAATAAGAAATCATTGTGTAATAATTTACAGCGTTTTTCAAGTAGGTATGGGGAATTTTTAATTTATTAACTTGTGATCATGTATTTGCAAATGATATAATAAGAAACATCAATAAAAAGCCGAAAATATAACCAAATTCAATACTTTGAGCTCAAAATGTTTCAAAACATTCAGGGGCATTCACTGAGTAATTTTTGCCACCAATCTTTAAAATCGGTCGTGCAGTTCGCTCATAAAATCATTACATACTCTCAAGCGGACAGACTGGATATATTTAATACAACACTTCTGTGGTATTTCGAGTTAAAAGTTTTTCAAAATATTAATGGGACTAAGACGAACAATTTGAGCCATCAAACTTGAAAATCTGTTGAGCTGTTCTCTTAAAAAATCGTTAGATGCTCTCAAACAGACAGATTAAATTCATTTTATACAACATTTCTTAAGTATTTTGAGCTCAAAATGTTTCAAAACATTCAAGGGATCACAACGAATAATTTGAGCCATCAAACTTGAAAATCGGTTGTTTGCTCAAAAAATCGTTACATACCTACTAACGTTCAAGCTAAACACTTTACCCTTCTTGTGGCATCGCCGTAGTCGGGTAAAAAATATCTTAATCTAAACAATATTAGAGAAGATGATATAAAAACAGCAAGCAATGTTTGTATTGGGCTTGGTGATCGAAGCAATAAGGAATGTCCTACGAGGGGACATACCAGATATTTTTTCTTAATATATTTTACTGCCTGGCCGATTTGCATTGTTGGCGACCTTCATTCCTCTACAGAGTTTTACTGCCATGAAAAAATGTTAAATCTTATAACGTGCTTGTTTGAGTATCAACAGAAAATGGTCAAAATTATATTATTTTGATCTGGACGTAGACTAACTATATATGTAAATATATAACTATATATATATATATATATATATATATATATATATATATATATATATATATATATATATATTATACTCATAATTCATTATGAATAGTGTTGTGCTCGCAAAACTCGAAAAGCAGTCGGTCAATTTTGATGCGGTTTTCATTATCATTTAGAGAATTTCTTCTGGAATTTTTCGAAATGCTCTCCATAAGGAGAGAAATGGGGATGAACTATTAAAAATCTTAACTATTAAAATCTTACGCGGCATCACATGACTTCTATTTACGCCTATTAAGCTATAAATCGGTGATAACAAAAAAAAGGCGGGAAGTAAAAAAAATAGTTTCAGGTAATGTACCACTTCCGGCAGGCTAACTTTAACCAAAATCTAGTATGCTATTTATATTGACAGCAAAATCATACATACCAAATTCGAGATGTTTTGCTTTATACTTCAATATATTTTTTGATGAAAGTTTATAATGACCTTCGTGTAAAGTACCACTTCCGGCGAGCCAATTTTAACCAAAAGCTTGCATATTATTTTATTAAAAGTATTATATATTAAATTTGAGATCTTTTGTATTATATTTTAATAAATTATTGATGAAACCTTATTATGACGTTCAACTGAAGTATCCCTTCGGGTTTGCCAATTTTCACCGAAATCTATTATGACCTTCAAGTAAACTACAAAATCCGGTGATCATGTAGTGACGAAACAGAGGCTAGATGTTACAGCAATCCCAAAGACTTACCGGTTTTGAGTTATGCGAGATACGAACGAACCTACGTACAGGCGTCAGGACGAAATTAGTCAAAACGGAGTCAGTAATGGTCAAAATGGATATTTCCGTTGAAATCTGAAATCGAAAGTTTTCGCGATGACAATACTTCCTTTACTTTGTACAAGGAAGTAAAAATAAGTAATTTTGTTTGTTGACATGACACTTCAAACATGTGGAAGAAAGTTCACTACAAAACCATTTTAACAAGAGTAAAATTATTGTGTGAAAGCGTCATTTGTTAATAATGGAAAAAAAGGTGTAAAAGTGTGAAGGTTTATTATCGTTTTGACAAATTTATTATCATTTTGATCCTATTTCTAGAAAACGTCTAAACGAAATGAGAGGCATTCTAAACAACGCAGGCGAATAACGAGACAAATTTTCACCACTTTGGCCTTGGAATATTTACAGTCAAAATGTTTGAAGGTAACCAACCGGTTGATTCATTGAAAATTTTGGTAGCCCCTCGCCCTTCCGAAAGAGTTATTGCAGACAAAGTAAAATAAAAAAAAAAGATATTTTTTTGGAAACTATGGAGGATCTGCTTGGTACCGCTCATGCATGTGGTTTGGGACCGATGAAAAATGAAGAGGATATATATATATATATATATATATATATATATATATATATATATATATATATATATATATATATATATAATTTTTATTTTATTTTTTTTCAAAACATCAATTTACAATTTTACTGTTTTCATAATTTATAATAAATAATCCTTTTACTCATCTGTTTGTTTTTATTATGCATTCTTCATGCACATAATTCATAATTGAATTGTTTCTCACCATTTGCGAGAAATGGTAAGAGACCAATTTCTCATTTCATTACTGCTTCTAGAACGCGGCCGGAAGAGAGGATCAGGTTTATAAAAATGTGGTTCGTTTGAGGCGATGACGATTTATAAAAAAAAATAAGTCTCTAGTTAATAAATTCACTTAGTGGTAAGATGTTAAACCTTTTACGAACATCATTCAGTTTCAGACATCCATGACTACTGACATTCTTGAGCTTCTGACGTAGGCGACCAAGCCAAACTGATTACACTCAAGGCTCCAGTGATGTCTGGCAGTGATTTCGCCAGTGACTGTTCCGCACTGAGTCCATATATAAAGCCGATCTGCTATTCAGGAATGATATTGTTTTCCTTGCAGAAATCTCGGGGACTATTCAGGAGAGCCAATTCCAAAACCTCTGTCAAGTATGGTAGTTGACTGATCGGACAATAGTGTTCTTGTTTTTTCACCTTGTCTAACCGGTTTGAGAAGAGGAAACAATACAGCATACTTCCACTCAGCCGGAAAATAGCGAAGTCTCTGGCGGGAATCGAATGTTACAAACGTGAACCAATCCTTTCTTGTTAGGGATTGATAAATTATTTGCCACTTCTATAATTTATCAATCCCTAATTAGATTGATCCTTCTATACTATCTTGCGGATGTCAACTAATCCTTTCTTGGGTAACTGTTTAAACAATATTGTTTGCGTATCATCAATGCCTGGTGCCCTGTCAGCTTTAGATCTTCGAAGAATGTTTTTCAAATTGTTAGGTGAGGTGAACATAAAGTTCTTTTGTAAAGTTGTTTGGGTAAACGAGTTTAGCATTTCAGTACGCGTAGCGGTATCTATTTTATAGTAATCGGACAGGACAGTGGATTATCCCTCTCATCAGTTATGAGGTTGAACAGATGATATATATATATATATATATATATATATATATATATATATAGAGAGAGAGAGAGAGAGAGAGAGAGAGAGAGAGAGTGAGAGAGAGAATTATGTAGGAGAAGTTACATATTGGTATAAATATTTTCAACTGTTTATCTAAGCCGAGATGATCATACAAAGGTAAAAGTGTCAAAGACTAATTCAAATGGCTACTTCAGATCAAGAATGATGAAACAAACTGAATTGCTCTTGAGAAAAAATTCATTGAGCGATGTACTAATTACCTGATCAATGAACTTAGTATCGAATTTAAAATGATTTGATATTAATCGTTGATCAAACTCTCTTACTGAATTATGATTAAAATTTTTCGCTCTTGGCCGATTCAGAGCATGGGCTATGGGCTGTTCTATGGTTCCGAGGTCTTTCTTGTCCTATCGTTATACCACTCCCCTGGATGTTTGGGTTTTAAGAGTTTCAGGCTCACGCCCTCGTTCTCCGGACCATCATATGTTGTGCTGGACTGCATTCAATGCCTTGAAATGGTGTGTTTCTCAGTTCAAGTAGTGCTTTCTGAAAGTCTTTAGACCAAGAGGTATAAAGCATAATGCACGTACTTATTCCAGTATAAAATTTACAAAATAAAATAATTAAAAATGGTTCCGGATGCATAATTTGGGTGTAATTATGAAAGGAAATCTTTAAAAGTGTGTCCAATTTATTTAAAATCCATATAATCGTTTTTTCTTTTTATTATTTTCATGATTTCCAATTTGAAAATCATGGTTGACTAAATATTGTTCCAATAGCCACACTCCTTATTTAGTTGTTAAGCTTGAGCCTATTACCATATATTAATCCGTATCCATAATATGATAATCATCTTCCAGCAATGCCTAAACTCTCCATATCAAGTTTAGAGGAATAAATAAAAATGTTTGGATTTTTACTTATGATATCTTAATTATATTCAGCTTCAGGAGGAGCACGGAAAAATATCTTTCCAAATTTGGAGATCTCGTAGGCCTTGCCAAAAAAGCATCCGGCAATTTGTCATAAGCTTGTAACATATATTTTTGGTTTATCAATTTCAATAATGGACCTTTGTACTATCGTCGAAGGAAAATAAATTTTCCTCCTCCCTCCCCTAAAAGTTAGAGGTTTTATGTTTCAAGATAAATAGAATAAAAAAAAAAAAATCCGTCCGTCCGCCGTCCGCGGCTTTTCTCCAAGACCACTGGACAGATTTTCTTGACGTTTGGTAAGAAAGTGACAGGTCAACCCCGGAGGATCCTCGGAACTCGAAAGTCATTTCTTTTCATTTCAAAATGGCGGCCGATTAGAGATTGTAATAGCACATAACTTGGCCGTTTATAAGGATTGAGGAAAAATGTAAAGTGTTTTGGAATTGTCATGCCAAGGCGTACATACCGTCAAACGGGGTGCGAAAGGCCCAAATTTAGGTTATTCCTATATATTTATTATCAATACTTTTATCACCAACCAACCAGAGGTAATACATCCAGCAAATATTATATCCAAAAGGCTTGCATATATAAAATCCGTGAGCAGCAGAACTCCGTCACTAAAGTCGTATTTTCTCTAAAATAAAAATATTATAAAAACGGAGGAATGACATACCGATTAAAAATTTTTAAGACAGTGATAACAGATTTGTTTATTTTTCAAACGAAACCCTGCTTACCGACTTAGGTAAGGATCCCAACAATAATAAATTTTCGTAAATGTTTCAAAAAAGTTCTTAAGGAAGAGATTAAGTTAAAACAAGAATTTTTTTTTCAAAATAAAAGTACACAGTTTTTGGAACTCAGCGTTTAAGTATCAATGCGTTCAATTATGAATACGTTCAAGTATTCATTTATCCTAACAATGCTGAATAGATCAAGTTCCCGACTTGTCGCATGGTATTTACATATTTGGAAAAATTTCTCAAGGACTTCGATAGCTGAATATCGTTCCTCCTTTCTAGGCAGCGTCGCTGCTAAATTCCAATTTCCGCAAATTGCATATGAGTCGTTTATTTCTGAAATGAACCTTAAACGATTATTTTGGAAATCGCGTCCTATTTAATATTTAAATTCTGTTTAATTAATATTATTATAATCAACGATTTTTGGGAATATGTGCTAGAGTGAAGATTATATATATATGTATATTTTAATATTTTGCGGTACCTGAAAAATTTTCAATTATTAGGCTTCATTTTGGAAATATAAAAGATTAAGCCTTAATTATGCTCCATTGATAGCCTACAGGGTGTCCATCAAGTTCGTGTAGTTAGGCTTCGGTGAATTATCCTCCAAAAAAAATATGGAATTATATGAACTCTGTGGTCACATCTCATCTTTTGCCAGGATCCGAAGGTTGAAGGCTAGGTCACTAGGAGATAACGCCCTGGAAGATCTCATGTAAACGAAGAAGGGAGAATTTGAGGTAAGAAAAATAGGACAAAAAAACTAGCTATCGCAGTGCACTTAAAAATATTAGGCCTAAAATCAATTACTTTAGAAATACAAAACTCTCGTTTAACAATATAATCAATATAATCGTTTAACAACCATGTGTAGGTTCTAACCACCTCGAGCAGCCTTCGCCAGGTTGCTCTCTCTAACCAGTGCAGTTGCCCTCCAGTCAGGAATATAGAAGATACTCCTGGCATGTTGCAATACTGAATTTGCCCATAGCAGTCTCGATCTCCCTCTTCCTCCGGTAACTTCCTTCCAGCTGCTTTTAGCAGGATCCTCCACACTCATTCTGGCCAAATGGCCGGCTCACCTCAATCTGTTGATTTTTATCCATGTAATTATGTCGGTTTCGTCCAGCCTATCGTACATTTCCCTATTGGTGGTGCGTCTTCTCCATTTACCATTAAAATTAAATGTTCCGAAAATTCTGCATAGTAGTATTCTTTCAAAGACTGCTACTCCTTTTTCCATTGTCTTTCGTTTAACAATACAAAGTATACTATAAATCCTGTTTTATTAACGGTAGTGAATAACAGCCGCATCAAACTGCAACAACCAATTATTCACTTAAAAAAAAAGACAAACAGCCTGTGCCTTAAAAAAACCTTAGTATTTAGTTGCATGTGTGGGATTAAAAAATATTTGAAAAATCTGATGAGCGCATCACACAACTTTCACTTACCTCCCAATTTGAAATAAATTTTCCTACCTAGTTTCTAAATGAATTTCATTTAGTTTTCTTGGAAGCAATTAGTTTCCATTAAATACTATAACAATAGAAATTATTATCTACAACAATCTCTTATATTTTATGTTAATAATCTCTATTTATGCGTTTTGCGTTTTTCGTCACTCTCCATTGCTTTCTATGACTTTACATTAGAGGAAAAAATATTGAATATTTTTTTTTTAAACATTTAAGCCCTCTCGGACTATTTCAATGAAGATAAGACCTTGCTGATATTAAATGCCATTTAATTCTACATTAATATTACGAGTTTGTCAAAATCGTAGAAGCCTTTTCCGAGAAAATTGTAAAAAAAAAAAAAAAAAAAAAAAAAAAAAATGTTCTTTAGAACAAAATTAAGCACGGAATTAAAATAAGTTAAAATTTTAGGTTTTTAAAGTTTACGTTAAACCTTTGGTTCCATGTCGATTAAAAAAAAAATCGTTTTAAATAACAAGTTGAAATTCAACATTAGCCAGACTTTTTAAAAAATGATTTCAACTACGATAATAAACCAAAGATCGTGTTACTATTGGTCTCATTCGATGCCAAATTAATTTAATTTACTTTGCGTTAATTTCGATTCGTTTTTTGATGAAGTGAGTCGTTTCTTCATCAATTGCCTAAGTTTTTGGTCGGAAAACTGGTCAGTAATTCATTCACTTTTTTGTTCAGTGTTAAATTTACTATAAAACCCCCCAAAGTAGATGAGTCTCCCTCACATCCCTAATAATTACACATCGTTGTGTTCCTTGTGACTAATTATTACAAAAAATCGGGGTTCCCTGAAAGCCCCACATCGCGCCACAATGGCCAAGATGTCGGACTATAGCATTTGACTTGATTTAGTATTTTGATCAGTCATTCAGCATTTGGCTTAATTTCGCCATTGCTTCAAAGCTGAATAGTCAGATAATCATAAGACACAAAATAATAAACAAAAAAAAATATGGCTTAGACACTAGAAAAACCCATCAGTAAAGTCAATTTTTCAAGTCGTTCACACAAAAGTTAAAATTTTAATAAAAGTGGCAATCAAACGGCCAACAATAACGAAAAAGTCTTCAAATAAAACATGTGGTGCATTTCTTCATTAAAAACCAATAGTCACGTTTCAAACTATTCGAAATGGTTCCTTGGAAAATGTATTTAATTAGCGGTAGGGACCTAAGTGCTTTCAGTCTTCTTCCTCATCAATGAACACTCTTAAATACAAAAGTTATAAGCTTCATCGGCATCATTTAATTTAAATACACAAACGAGTTAATATAAGTGTAATAATTTAAGTGCCAGAGCTACAGAATAATACAAAAAAAATTAATAAGTAACAAGATATGATATAAATTAATGTTATGAATATTTATTCGTTGTACATGGTTATTATTGGTATGTAATTGTTATATTTTAATAAATAACAAGATATTGTGTAAATTAATGATATGAATATTTATTCGTTGTGGTTGTTTTATGTTGTATTGTAGAAAATAAGCATCCTGAAGACGAAGAAGGACTTCGAAACGTCGATGACAGTATTATAAAAATGTTCTCTTAATAATAAAGATAAATGTCACGGGAAGTTGTTTTTCACAAATAATTAAATCATAATATATTGATCTTCCCTAATAATTGGAAATTATTCTCTTGGAAATTATACTCTCGTAGAAACATATACAATTATAGTAATAAATCTTAATCCAGGCTGATACTTCAAACATATCCTAATTAAACATCGATAAAGCCCTAGAATCAGGGCTGAAATTGCGTACTCGTTTTAGGAGAAGATTTGAATGCGAATTACGAAAGTGCAAGAAAAGTTTCACGTAAAATGTGAGAGGAATTTTTGATTTTAGAGGACAACAAATTTAGAGCTCACAAAAGTGGTTACAATTTCTTCCTTTACCTTCGAATGTATTTAAATCTTTTTAAATTATCACAAAATAGCTTTTTTTCATTTACTGCCTCATTTTGCCCCCCAGCTGTCGAAGATAGCGGAAGCCATTGTAACCACTTTTGTGAGTTGAAAACTTGCTGTCCTTCAAAATCAAAATTTCCTCACATTTTACATTTAACCTTTTTTAAAAAAAATCTGTTTCGTTTCTTTCATATTTTATAATATTTTTCTTTTTTTTGCAAAACAACCTAAAACCAATTTTACTAAAAAAATAACAAGGCATTCGACATTCGCCAATCATTTTGAAAATCATAACTCCGGAAATTCACGAAAGATCGTGTTTTTGATCTATCTAGCCGCTATTGGTTTCATTCGACACCAAATCTAATTCTCCATAACGTTAATTTCGATTATTTTATTTTATTTTTTTTTGTTATTCAATGTGTCGAAAAACTTATTTTTGGTCTGAAAACTGGTCAAGATTTCATTTAATGGCCCGTGTACATAGGAACATTTTGTTCAGCTTTATACTTGTTATAAAGCTTAATAAATACTACAATATACAGTCAATAAACACTGCAATATACATTTCTATGCACACATACACCATTAAGCAAATATACACTACTATAAATATATACATATATTATAAATATACAATCCTGTATTGTAGCTACATTTTATCTTACCATAATGAAAATCATGATTGATCAAATCGTTGAATCTAATGTTGGTAGTGATATAAATTAAGTTGATTTTTTAATTATTGATTCCTTTCGTTTCTTTTCAGATTTCTCGATAATTCATCCAATAAATAAAAAAAAAAAAGATTCTCCATCTAATCGCAAGTCAATTAACCCAAGTTAGTTAACCCAACACAAGAGGAAGACTTCCTACCCTTGAGAAGGCGGAGTGGGGAGGCCTTCAACAATATCTTGCTCCCTCAGGACCCTGCAGCTGCAGACATGTTCCGTCTTCTGATCTTGCTCTGTGTCTGTTCCGCAGCCTACGGTGCTCTCCGTGAGTAAATTTATAGTATATATATACATATATATAAGTGTATATGTGTATATACATATATATATATATATATATATATATATATATATATATATATATATATACACACACACACACATACACAATTATTCCACTCCTTCACAATATAAGATAAATTCATACAGATCTTTATTTTTAGACAGAAATCTTTAAACTGCACAGTTCAGATAAAATTACACCATGTTTTTCATAGCTTCCATCGTTCCATCGTTCCATCGTTCCATCGTATACTACGGTTGCTGTTGACAATCTAGCTTTTCGTCGAATTCGCAATCTTCAAGTTGAATTTTTATTTATCATTTTCAATAATTAACCAAAAAAAAATAATCAATGAAGATCGTTTTTAGCAAATAAAATGCTCGAATCTCAGCCATGTGTGAACATAGACGAAAAATATAAAGTTTTTATTCAAAATAGTTTTTTTAGGATTGATAAATTATTTGCCACTTCCATAAATTTGTTTTATTGAAAACTAGTTTCAAATGTTATACATCCATCCTCAGTTCTAAAAACACACAAAAAAAAATCAAAAATAAGCAATTCAAAATATAGTTTGGTATTATTATACATATTAAATTAGATTAATATAAATCAGTATTATAAAACATTTATGAATTATGAATTTAATTAAGACAAGAAATCAAATGCATGTTGGTACTCACCAAGGTTTAAATGGATTATATCAAACAGTAAAGTTTGTACTGGTTTCTTCTCGCATTGAACTAACAATGAACGAAAGGTAGGTAGCATGGTTTTAGGTAAACAGTTCAAGAGTAATGGTTTTTCCAGTAATGCCGGTGAGTAATTGTTTTTTCTGTTATAGATGGGAATAAATTTAAGATTGGACTATTGGAGATATTTATTTGGTCATTTAAACAAAAATCTGGATTGGATTTGAAGGATTTTATTATTTCAAGAGCTTCATATATATTTAATTTGAGACTGTTTTCAACGTGGTGTATTAATTTAACTAATGAGTCTTTGAAGAATTTATGATTTTTTTCATTTAAATGAATTGCAAAGTTGGAATTATCTCCATATCTTATTATTATATGCATGTATATGTTCATTTAATCACTGATTTAGCGATCTTCCATTTTTTCCTGTGTATTTGGCTACACAATCATTACAATTTAGTTCGTATACTCCGCTTTTTTGGAAACGTTTTATTTTGTCTTTAGGAGAAGAAAAATATGAGGATAGGGTTATTCTATTTTAAATGCAGGGTTTAATCCTAGTTTTTTCAATTCATTCCCGAATTTGGTGGATATAGGACCGTAATATGGAATCAAAACATAATGTTTCGGGCTGGACCTATCTTCTGGGGTTGTTGAATAGATATCGTTAATCAACAACGGTTTTTTTGTTTAACTGTTTTCATTAGGGTATAGGATTCCAAAAATTTTTATTTAAATTATCAATTTTCAGAAAAAATTTCCGCTTATTCACTTCCAGAACTTTATTGATTATTCCTGACTATATTAAAAAGCAAATTACAAGGTAATTAATTTTATATTGTTATGAAGCATAGTAAGTTTTTGAAACTGTTGTCAGAACATTTGGCTCATTCTCTTTTAGTCATGTTAATATATTTTAATATCATATGAATTTTAATTGTTGATAGCTTTAGAAAGATTTAAATTTTGAATAGTTGGTTTTGTCATGAGTGCTTTATGTTTAATGTGCAATATTTTTTTATCACTTAAAAATGGGTAATATGGGCCCGAAACGTGAGGAATAATCAATAAAGTTGTGGAAGTGAATAAGGGAAAACTTTTCCCGAAAATTGATAATTTAAATAAAAATTTTTGGAATCCTATACGAAAGTCTAAAAAATAATAATAAATGCAATAACAAAAATATAAAAAAATGCTTCAGAATTTTTTTAATTTTTATTTAGGTGTAAAATCACTGAGGAAACTATATCATCCCCAGTCATGGTATACCAAATTGAGACTTAGGAAGATAGAGTAGTGCAATTAGTTCTTAAAGAAGACAACTCATCTTAAGTTAGCAGCCAGTCCGTGATGGAACCTTGATAAAGGACATTCCGCATTCAGATCTTTCATTGACTATTGTTACGACCCCTGATTATACCCAATTACTGGACATTATATACCCATATATAAATACATATGTGGCACAACGACCCGTCACCGAGAATGGGCCTCCTCTAAGAGCATCCGCCAGTTGGCTCTGTCTTCTGCTGCAGCTCTCCAGTTCCGAAAGGCAAGCAAAGTGCTGGCATCATTAACTACGCTGTCTAGCCATCTGATCCTCGGCCATCCTACTCGTCTTGTGGAGTGCAGCTCCTCGGTGATAGCCTTTTTTGGTATTTCAGTGGCGCCCATTCTGGCTACATTCCCTGCCCATCTTTGTCTGCCAAGTTTAATGAAAGTGGTGATGTCAAGGTCGTCAAATAGAGAGCTGAGTTCCCTATTTTTCCTTCTCCTCCAGACCTCACCCACCTTCACTGGGCCGTAGATTCTCCTGAGGATTCCTCGCTCAAACACACTCAGCTTCATCTCATCACTTTTCGTCGTAGTCCAAGTCTCATATATCCATAGCATTATATACCCAAAATATATAAAAAAGTTGGTCCGTGTAGTAATGGAAAATACGAGAATGAATTTTTAACCCCTAATTAAAGATTTTTAAAAAACAAATAAATATATTTAAATTTGTAAATGATTTACATATAGGTATATTTTTTTAAGTGGCCCATCGAATTTTAACGAATTCGGTACCCTGACCGGTTTTGAAAGACTATTTTTCCGGAGAAACATTCAAATGATTATTTTAAAAAAATATATGTTTCGTGCAATTAAAAAAGAAATTATTATGAATGCTTTTCTTCGTTCTATCTGGTCATGAGGAATAATTTTAACTAAACGATCATGGAAAAAAATTATGACACGAGTTACAAAAGAAACTATTTATTGAAAATATCTAAGCGAGGATTCCACAATAAAAAAAATAAATAAATAAATTTTAGATGTATAATTGAGTATTAATAAAACGATGGTTGCAAACGGGGGTCTGCAATAACTAGAATTATTTGAAAATAAAGTTTTGTCGAAGATGAATTAACTAGAGAATTTAGAAGGCTATGAAATGTCGAATTGTAATCGGTAAGTACAGTTGAGGGGATAGCATAGCGGCGCACATAAAGAGTTTTTGAGCATTAAAACCGCATCCAAATCAGGAAGTTTATGAAAATTTCCATTAAACTAATTACTCTTCAAGCTTGATAATCGGCTCATCAAACTGTAATCGAATAAAGTTCCTTAAGCAAAATTGAAATCACAATATTTTTTTTTAGCACATTAAAGGATTGATTGCCGAGGCAATACTATCTGAAATGTGGTTTTATTGCTATTACAACCATAGGTTATCAGAAAGCATGGTATTTAGTTGTCATATTTTTTTTTAATATTTTGCAGGTTGAAACTTGAATTCTGAAAAAAAAATTTAAAGGCACTCAGACCCTTCTGCATTTCCATGAGTCAATTCTCCTTGGCTTCTTCCCTCCCTCTCCTCTTTCCCTCCCTCCCGCCCTCCCACCGCGGTAGCCAAGCCTTGCAATCCAAAATCCTTCGTAAAATCCTCAATGCTCCTTACTTTTTCACAAATAAAATCGTCCATAATAACCTCAATGTTCCATATACAGCAGATTGGCCCCTAATGTATCCTTCCACAATAAATTCCATACCCAATCAAACCCACTAGTTTCTAACCTTGGTTCCTCTTCGATTCCTGATAATCTCCCTAGACGTCTTAAAAGATCAGGACCTTCTAATATATAATTGGTATCGGAGTGCTATCAATTGGTAGTTTCTTTACAAGTCTGCGCCATATCATTACATCAAAGTTCACATTTACATATAATTTTGTGTTTGATACACTTGTAAATTTCAATAAGTAAAAAAAGAGGAAACTAAATTAATAACCGACTTATCAATTTGTAGTTTATTATCTAAACTATGTTTGTTTAATATATTCGATTCCCTAAAATAGTTAGCGAAACTTTGATATATTAAAGGCAATGCGATGCTAAATAAAAATGTTCGAACAAACACCGGTGTGACGCTAGAAACAAAGAATTAAAAAGTATAAGCACGGACTGTTTCTTTGAAAATAGACACAAATTCGCTAATAAACAATAATAAAATTCGAATTTAACTAGACTAAAACGATCATGATAGTTTAACATAATGTCATTTAAGTTTTGATTTATTCCTAAAAATAAGACTAAATAAATTCTCTTTTCGAATAAAATTTTATTTCTAAATTATCCTAGCTCATATAAATATTGATTATAACCTATTAATCAAACCTTGAGTGAATGTTATTCGTTTATTAAAATTAAATTATTAAAAACGTTTACTAAAAACTGTACAAAAAGTACTGATTTGAAGATTAGTTTTATAGTAAGTCCATCAATAATAAGAAATAATTAAAACTAACACAACTTTCAAAATATTGCACGAAATTTATTGTAGAAAGTATAATATATATTTTTCTTGTATTACAGCGAAGGGGTGGAAGGCTTGCAGCATGAAGGACGACAAATACTCAGAATGTCTTGCCACGGAGATAATGAATGCCGTGAGGAGTCTTGAGAGTGGTAAGTAATACAGTAACAGGTAATATAGTATAATATAAGAGTACAATATTAAGGCAGGGGTGGTTATTCCATTTGTGCACATGAAGACATGATCTTTCTATCTTTATAAAAGAAAAATTCAATTTGGTAGTAAACAGAAATAAAAAATATTTTTTTGGAATTGAATAAATCAACAGAAACGGAACAACTTCATTCAGGCAAAAGCTACCCGTACAGCTGGTGGAGTGACCCCTAAATTCGGCTGGAAGGTGGAGGGGGACTGGGCTTAGCGTTATTGGGGGTACTGCCCGCTGTGAACGCCTCACGTGCACACAATATTTATGTGCCAACCAGCTCAGCGCTCGGACGCAAGGATTTTTTACAACAGACAAATTAGCGTACAAAAGTTAATTTAATTTCCAATTCATTTATTATTTATTTATCTTCATTGTATAAATAAACTTGTTAAAAAAAATTACTCTTTATTTTCCAAAGCAAACTAATGCGTGTCACAACCAAGATTTCCCATATTGAGACGAAAATTATAAAAATCGGTTATAATTCTTTAACTTTCGAACTGAACGGCCTAGAACTTTTAAATTTTGTACATATACCAGTCTTCTTTTGAAAAATCAAATTGTCAATAATAACGTTTTTAAATTTAAAAAATAAATAAATTCTATGTGATTTTTTACTCAATGTGGGTGACTTTCACAGGCTGCCATTTTGTATTCCGACCAATCTTGGCTTTCAGACCGACATATTCTCGCTTAGCACCCTAGACTCTACCAATTTAGATATTTGGTTAATTTACATCGCTTGGATTAAATTCAAATACTCTTGGACTATTTACGTTGTTGATTGAAGTAAAATGGTATGTAGAGTTTTGTTATTTATTTAACAAGGAGCTCCTGTTATAAATCTTAATATATTGGATTGAGGAGATTGTAGTTTTTGTAAGTTAGTATTTCTTGTTGAACCCAAATAATTAAAAATTAATATATATTCATAATTATTATAAAATAACATTGTTCCTATAATTTAATAATACTTTATCTGTTTTTGACCTACTTTTTACTGAACTTGTAATTTACCTAGAAACTAATTGGCAATATTTTTAAATGTAGGTAACAAGAAGTTAGGAGTACTTTCTCTGGACCCACTGAAAATAACTGAGCTTATAATCGGTAAGGGCAGTGGACCTGTGGCAATTGAGTTGCAGCTGAGAAATTTAGATATACATGGAATTAAAATGAGTCAAATTAAAAGCATTAAGTAATGATTTTATTTATTTCCATTTTTATTTATTTGTGTATTGCCTGATTGTTTAATTATAATATTACTAGATTTAGATTCATGAACTGAGAGCCGCTTATAATCCCACATTCAATTAATAAATAAAAAAATATCTTTAAAATATTTTCATTTCAATCTAAAGATGAAAGTTTTTATATTTGAGATTAATAGACTTCGACTCTGTTTGACCGACCAGCATGGAAGTTGGCACATCTTGGAGAAGGTTTTTGTTTTTGATCTATCCGCTTTGCTGTTACTCGCCACCAAGAGGGGATTAATGTAATAGTGGTGAATTAGATAATTAACAATGTAATAGTTGTGAATTACATAATTAGATCAGATTAGATACTGAGTGTGGAAAAAGTTATATATCCTAATAGTTTCGTTAAATTCTTTACAAAATATTTACTCATTTCAGTCACACACAACTAAACTATCTTTGGATGCCTCTTCTGTCTCCAAGCATTAAGTAGTGAAAATTATTTTAAATGCCACCCAAAAGATCAAACATTGGAAGATCAACCAGCCAGCAGAGCTGCTGAAGATCTGAGGAGCGATACGCATGCCGGGAAACAGACTGGATCAGAGCCTCTACTTCAAGAGTTACTGAAATATCTGAAGAGCGAGACGCACGAGTTAAAAACCTGTGAATTCGAGCTTCTACTTCAAGAAGTACTGCAACACCCGAAGAGCGAGAAACACGACGTGAAGCTAAACGATCACGGCAGAGTCGATTAAGAAGGAGAATAGATCGCATGAAAGCCGCGTTCAATAACAATAATGATGTCATTGGTCCAATGACTAATTTGTGCTTACATTGTTGCGACTTGAAGTTTCAAAAAGAAACGCCGAAAGATTCTAGAGTAGTGAGTCCCAACCCACAGAAGTCTGTGGACCTCTAAGCCAGAAAATAAACTGTGTGGACCATCCCTACCACTGACTTGGAGATTTGAATTTTGAGTGAATTTTGAGGCGCTTTTATTGTGGATTTACCTGCTAAAACTTTTCAACTAAAGCTCAAACCTGAGGAAAGGCAAACAGTGGAACAGTTCTAACGATAATCCTCACAAAAAACATATAGGAGGTTACTGTCTCAACTCGCCAACACCGGTTGGGAACGGCCGCTATAGAGACACTAAAGTTTCAAAAAGAAAGATCACAATTCTTTTTCAGACTTTTTTCTTAAGTAAGAGAAAATTTGAGCTATAGAGCTGATATTTTTATTAATTTAGGCGTATAATTATTTGAGGCTAATATTTTTCTTTTGGCTTGAAGAGGTAAATCATTTCCCCAAAAATAAATTTCGAGTTATTCATATATAAATTTTGTTTTTTCTCAACTAAAAAAGGCAAAAAAGTATAATTGATTATACAAATTATGTATAATTAAAGAATTCGAGTTATTGAGAATAGACTATATACACACTATATACACCAGTATGATTGTGTATTAATTATTGATCTGATATGTATGATCTTCAGGAATGACTGGAAGACAATGCATGTCGACTTCTTGATTCCAGTACTGGAAATATTATCGGATTACAAAGTAGATGGCAAAGTCCTTGTTCTACCCATCGTTGGTGAAGGAAAAGCTAATATGACTTATGGTAAGTTTTATAATTATATATTTGCAAATGATTTGTAAATTTGACCATTTGAATATTTCAGGATGTCGATATTTTGTTTAGATATATCAGAAACTGCTTCAGTTCACTCTGAGGTATATTGAAGCGTTTACCACTACCTTCTCTGTGGCGCGCGCCCGCACACACACACACCCACACACACACACACACACACACACAAGCATGCAAGTGTGATTTCCAACATCTTCAGATTCCTGTTGTTTTTTTAACGAAAATTATAAATATTTTGGAAAGCAAATACATGGAGATAAAATGCAAATGCATGGCATTAATGTTTGATTTATGCATTTGAGTGCTTTGAAATGATCTTAGATGATTCCTAGCCTTAGGGTAATGCCATAAATGTCCATCATCTTTGAAAATATTTAGCATTTAATAATCTCACTTTCAACTTTTGGTATCCGAATCCAAAAATTACAGTTTCTGTTATATATAAATGTTTCAAGTCATAAATAGTCCCTCCACAGTTCAAAAATCAAATGTTATTTTATTCATACTAGTGAATAAGTGCTAAAACAGCGGGAGGGGGGGGGGGAAATTAAATCAACAGAAATTCAGGCAATCGGTCATAAAACATGGTATCTGCCATTTTTGTTCATTGAACTTTTTGGCAACCCAGGATTCTGTACAGTTGATTTCATAAGTTGTTAAAAGAATCTCTACGAAATATGTTTTTACTTCCTTGTACGAAGTAAAGGAAGTATTGTAATCGCGAAAATTTTCGGTTTTCAGATTTCAACGGAAATATCCATTTTGACTATTCCTGAATCCATTTTGACTAGTTTCGTATGTACCTGCGTATCTCGCATAACTCAAAAACGGTTAGCCGTAGAAAGTTAAAATTTTATATTTAGGATTATTGTAAAATCTAGTTATGAACCTCCTTTTTTGGTCATTACATGACTACCGGAAATGGTACTTTACTTGAAGGTCATTATTGATTTTCATCAAAAATTATAGATATAATAAAATTATAGATATATTAAAATATAATGCAAAACTTCTCAAAATGGCACATTGTTAACATTGGCACACCGAAAGTGGTACTTTATTTGAAGGTCATATTAGACTTTCATCAAACATTATATTAAAATATAATGTAAAACATCTCCAATATGGTAAATAGGACTTTTATATCAATATGAATATATTTACTAGATTTTGATTAAAATTAGTGAGCCGAAAAGGTTACTTTACTTGAAGGTCATAATAAACTTACATCAAAAATTATATTAAAGTTATAAACAAAGATCATTTGGTTCGGTAATAAAGGTTAGAAACGCGATTTTTTTTCCACTCCAATTAAACAATTTTATTACCTGTTTTAAGTGTTAAAATTGAGTATAAAATACTGGGCATCCTCCCCATTTGTGAGCTGAGCAAGCCTGCTGCAGGAGAATGAGATATAAGTAAAGTGGTTCTTCTGCTTAAAATGTCGAAACTGTCGATTTTAGTGACATTGGCAGTTCCAATGTTGTCACGGAACATGAAGAAATCTCTTGGAAACTAGTTACCTACTGAAAGAAAACGACTTATAATAATGGAATGAGACTTTCAGAAATAAGAGTATGTGTGTGTGTGTGTGTCTGTGTGTCAATGATGGATATCGCGACGTCGAGTGTCGTATTTGAGATATTGCCATCTCCGGAAACTAGTAACCAAATTCAGGATCAATTTTTGAGCCACCGATTTATAGTTTAATAGGCGTACAAGGAAATCATGTGTTGTCCACATCAGATATTTTGTTTTTTTAAGAATGTTGGTTTTAAGTTAAGGTAACTGTCTGCTGATTGAAGTTAAAACATTGTAACTAATAAACATTTTAATATTGTAGACATTTTCATTTCGTTAATTACCATGTTTTTTGACTGAGTGTCAAAATTATACAAATTATCCCACTGATTAATATATCGAATATCTTATCTGTAAAAGTAGATTGCAAACTTTATTACACATAAAGCTAGTGATTCAGTTCAGAAAAAGAAAATTTAATAAAGCATTCTTTTTTTTTTATTCCTTCAATATTATATGATATTGAATCAAATTAAGATTATTTATTTCTTTCAGAACATCTAAAAATTAATACAGATGTCAAATGGAAAGTGGTACAAAAAGGCAACACTAAATATATCAATATGGAATCCCTGAGTATACCATTTCAACCAAAGAGGCTGTACTTGAATTATGAGAATCTTTTCAATGGAGATGAGGCTTTAGGTAACATTTTATATGCAATAATAAATAATTCAATACTCTCTCTTTTTCTGTCACACATAAATATTATTTTAATTTTTATAATATGTCTCATTTTGTGCTCTTGCTCTTGTATATTATTATTGTAATATTTAATTACTACTTATTAATGTCTCTATTTAATGTTTCAGTTGTTGTTACTGTAATTAGGGTACGAAAAGTAATTTATCCAACAGATTATCATACCATCAATTCTAACCAGAGTGAGAAGGCAAAAAGATTTTAAAGTGGATCTGCCACACAATATTTTTTTTTTTTTACTATCTACTTAATGTCTGTCATCTGAATATACGCTATGTACTAACAGTATTAATTGTAATAAACAGATCAACTATTTAATAGTCAGCTCTGCCTTGTAGTATTTGTATACATATTCTGATGATAGACATAAACGAGATAATTAAAAAAAAACAAAAAAAAAAGAAATCTAGAAAATGTGATTTATACTCCTTGAACATATTACGATAGACATAAAGATTGGTATACAACCCTGTTTTCATATATGGAATCAAATCATGAGTGTAAATGTTATTTTTCAGGCGCAAAAGAACATGACTAATATCGTTTGGCTACAAATAGAAAATTAATAGTGGATCCACCCGCAGGAATCGTGGATCCAAAGGTAGTTTTTAGGGAGGGAACTATCGGGTAGGGCAGGATTTGGATCTTTGCTAGGACTAATTTTTCCTCCCTCTAATAAAAGCTGACTATTTTATAACAGTATTGTTGGTAGTATATTTCGAAATAAATAGGATCATCTTCTAGCTGAATCTGAATTAAGGTCAATACAGTTAGAAAAGATAAACAAATATTTGTTGCTTAACCTAAAAATAAAATCTTGCTTGGAATTTGCCAGTTTGAACCAATTTAAAACTATTAGGATTCCAAGGTATACGAGTAAAGCGACTTAATCACTAAACCATATAAACAGGTTTTGATTTTTCATCAGGTTTTAAAAAAGAATCTGGTGCGGTGCGCACATCACACAACTTTCCCTTTCCACCCTATAATAATTATCTTTTTGACATAGTTTTTAAGAGTTCACGTAAACAATACTTGAAATAAATTCTGCAGCATTCACTTCTTCACATCTTCTCCCGCATAAGTGCAATAAAGTAGTTTTCAAACAATTTTAGTATAGCAATTCTGTACACTTCCTATATATTTTAGGTTTGTCAAGCTGAAAATAAATTTTAAAAGTTTCGGTTCAGTTTCCATGAAAACATTTTGTTACCATTAAATAATATAAAAGTAGAAATTATTAAGTTAATGTCTACTTTTGTATTCTTACATTACATTATTACAGAGGGTATTGTTGACAACAGATTGGCGGATTGGTGGGAGGATGTTCGGTCGCATCCATCTCCTTCGGGTGTACTCGGTTATCCATCTAGGGTCTTGTAGTCCTTAAAGACACGCTTTTTATTTGCTAATATTGGTCCGATTTTGATGATTTGATTTTTTATTTTTGGATGATTTAATCACCTTTCATACACGTCTAGACATAATTTACCATAAAATGCATACTATTTAATGCGCAAATAAAAATTCTTTTCATCATAACTTTTTTCCCTCTATTTCCTCGGTGATGTACTACATATATGAAAAGTTAAAGGGCTTTATGAAGAATAATTTAGGCAAGTTTACTCGAAATCTTTTTCGAGAAAATTGTAAAAAAGTGTAAAATCGATTACTTAAAGTGGCACTTCCGGTTATTCGATTTTGACGAAAAAATTGCTATTACATCCCATGAATATAACTACCTTAAATACCTAGTTTCAGTTTCGTACGACTTTTCGTTTTTGAGCTAGGCTGTTCACATACACACAGACACACAGACAATTTTTCGAGGTTTGGTTATTTGGACTCATATTGGACCTTAAAACGTGTATTTCCGTTGAAAACTGGAATTCGAAATTTTTCACGATCGTAATACTTCTCCTTACTATATATTTCATAAATAGGTAAGGAAAAGTAATAATAAAACGATAAATGTTTAATACATATTTTATTTAAATTAATAAAAAATTGTAATTACAATTGACGATTATGTTATTAGATTTGACGTCAACCATCGATTTTTCACAAGGTAAGCCAAGGTCAATTTCTTCCCCTACCTAATGAATGATGATTTATCACAGTTACTGACGGATATTGGTACTATTAGGTATATTTTAAATTAGCCGTATTTTTATTTTATTTTTTCTCAGTGGTGATTTTGAGAGAGAAAATTTCTACTTTTTCCTCTCTGTGGATCTGCCACTTTCCATAAGTAGTTTATGAACAGTAAAACTGAAAACATTCAATGGAGAGGATAGAATGACTTCGTGAATAATCCTTCTTAACAATAATCTACAACCTCTCCTTTCCTTTTCATATTCTATTTGGGTATTGAATCAATCGATTATTTGCAAAAACTTTCTTCATTTTCTAACTATAATATGAGTTTTCTTCTTACCTAATTAAGGCTTTACATATTTTTGGGCTTAAAGGACTAAAGTAATCATTTATACCTTTGTAATAACTGCATAAATTGCAGTAGGATTCAAATTATTCAACTTACAAAAGAAAAAACAATTAATCAAAAAGAATAAAGAAAGACAATCAAATAGTACATCTTGGTAATTAATAATTTTTTACAAAATTAATTGATATTTTTTATTCTTTGTACTTCATAATTAAATTTTCATGAATGAATTAAAATTCCTCGAAGTTAATGAAAAAAAAAGTAATGATAGTAAACCAAACAACTAATAGCATGTAAAATACTTTTAATATTATTTATATCAACAGGAGCAATCACTAATACTTGACCTTTTTTATTTTTAAACAGATAAATTATCATGTTACCTTTAGTTTGGCCAGACGTTATTCATAAGAGCAATGGAGATTTAGGTGGAAACAATCATTTCTTTCATAAGTTTTACGTTTTTATTTTTCCGTTCTCATTTTATATGAATCGCAATTATCTGATTCTAATTTAATTATCTTGTTATCAATTGAACATAATATTATGAAAACTAATGATTTTTTGTTTACATATTCTAGGTAAAGGCATGAACGACTTCATGAATGATAACTGGGATGTTATCCTTGATGAATTGAGGAAGCCAATCTCCGACGCTCTCTCATTGGTCTTGATAAATTTTGCGAATCAAGTACTGAATAAAATACCATTCAGTGATATCAATAAGTGAGTTTATTGATCAGGTATACATTGGCTCCTTTCACTGTGTAAATACAGATTAGCAAGGCTACTAATGCATTCCAAGGCCAATAATGGAGTCATTGGCCATTATAAAATACAATTTAAAGGATAGGCTGCAATTATATTGCGATATTGCTGTGATAGTGAGATAGTTTCTTTAATGTTTAACACATCATGGAAATAAATTAATATAAAATTAAAATTGATTTTCTATTTTCCTTTTTTCAAATCCTTTCCTTTGAGAAACTAGTTGCAATACAATAGCTCAATTTTTTCTGTTATTTAATAGTCATTTCTTTGGATTCAAATAGGGGAAAGTTTTCTTTATTTGACCATTTCCTTAATTTAAGTTCGTTGTTACATTACTTCAGTAATAATTTAATGAAAATAATAGGATAGTAGTAAAAACAAAACAAAAAGTAGTGAATAAGATGAATATTTTATGTATAAAGTATTCATAAGATAAAGTAGAAGATATATTTATATAGAAGTAGCTGTTACACGCGGCTTCGCGTGAGAATATTTTATTGCTGCCATATTGTTTAAATTTGTGCACATTAATGGTAAGGATAATTATAATGCATATAATATTTGTATTACACATTGTGTGTGAGTGATCCCCGATTCTGTCACTCTGCAATAAGCATGTAACACCTACTTGGACTGAAATGTGAACCTTAAGTGAAAACATGTATCATTTTTTTTGTCAAATCAATCACTGGAACTATTATATCGTGTATATTGACCCCTAACCAAAGCCGTAAGGAAGTTTCATCAAAATAGGTCGAGCCATTTGGGCGATACCGTTTATAGAAAAACATGTTTTTCAGCTATTGTCCAGCCGCTATAGCGCACAGGGTACTCGATTTGGTACACAGACATCAGGGGCCGAAACTCAATTTTCCAAAATGAAATAACTGAATTTCAGAGTGATCTGAAGGTTCCATGGTAATGAAAACAGTATTCATCTACGGAGTGAGGTATATTAACAGATTTTTTTTTTTGTTACAAACTAATGTCAGATTTGGAATTAGCACTCTGAGAAACCCCTATGTTCAAATTTTTGAGTGAATCTAAAAATAAATTTGTTTTTCGGATAAATTTTTCCAAGGGTTATTGCCATTAAATAAATAAATTTTGCCTTCAAATTGTTGTTTAAGATTCAAAAAGTGCGTATTAATCAGGAACCGTTTGAATGATTCAAATATAATTCAGTCGTCAGTAAAGGTTCTTAATCTACGCAATTCGCTTTAACCGTGGTGTTCCTACTTTTTTCAGAACCAGAATTATCCGCAAAAAAATAATTATGTTTTTATTTCTTTATCGAATTTTATCACACAGACTTTCTAAGATAATGCAATTGCTGTTTATAGCTATGAAAAGATGAAACTCCCTTCTTTCTAAAGAGTCTAAAAATGTCGATTTTGGAAGCACTGAAGGGGATATACGGAGTTTCAAATCCAAATGTAATTTCCTTTTTTTTCCACTCTAATTAAACAATTTTATTAGGTAACAGTTTTAAATGTTAAAATTGAGTGAAAGATACTGGTTTTCCTCCCGATTTGTGAGATGAACTGTCTACAGCAGGAGAATAAGATATAAGTTAAGTGGGTTCTTCCGCTTAAAATGTCGAAACTGTCGATTTCCAATGCTTTATCTAGTGACATAGACAGTTCTAATGTTGTCAAGGAACATGAAGAAATCTCTTAGGAACTTGTTACCAACTTAAGGAAACCGGCTTATAATGATGAGACCTCCAGAAACAAGAGCTTATGTGTGTGTGTATGTGTCAATATTATATATTATACAATATTGAGACACAGCTATCTTCGGAAACGAGTTACCAAATTCAGGGTCGCTTTTTGAGCCACCGATTTATAGTTTAATAGGCGTACAAGGAAGTCATAGGGTATCCACATCAGATATTTTAAATTCATTTGACTAAAAATCAATTGTTTTACAAATGTTTTGTTGAAAAAAACATGTCGATATCACTTTTCAAACTCGAGATATAAAATAAAGTCGTTTCAAGGTATTTTATTTTATTTTTCTCGATTCCTTGAGCCCATATTAGATTATTATTTTTTGGTTTGTAGAGAATTTGTTATCTTTCAAATGAGTATTTGTATAATCGGCCCACTCGTTCAAGAGATAATCGTGGAAAAGTCAGAAACCAAGAAACAGAGATTTACCTGCCTTAACGGATAAACAATTTTTATATTGTGCACATCAATACAATGTCAGCCACTTAGCGTGTGATTTTTTTTTAAATTTTAATTATTCATTTTTGGATACTAATTTATTATTTCAACCATACTAAACTAATTAGGCCTTGGTTAATATTTTTAACAATAAAATATCACAGCTCTTCCTTAATATCACAGCTGTTGAGGGGAAAAAACATTTAAATACTTAATAAACAAAAATGATTCAAAGCAATGACATACTTTTTATTATTTTAAATAATTAATAAGTAAATCAATATATATTCAAATTTATAAGGACATAGTCATGAGCTTGAGTGACACAGTCAAGCGCTCTAGTGGCAATCATAAGAACTCACTGAATCTGCCCATTATGGCTCGCCCCTGGAGGAATACCGGCAAAGCTCTTCAAACCTAAACCAACTTGCTCCTGAAAAGAATTGCGAGTTAAATACCCTACCGAATCTTAAGTTTTTTATTGTTTTATATTTAACTTTTAAAAGATAATGTGAGTAAGAGAAGACAGATCTATTATTCTTATCATTCCTGATCATCATACTATAAAGTTAGCATACAAAAAACTTTTTAAAAAAATAAGAAAAGATTTAAGTTCAACTTTGATTTTTATTTTATTTTTAACACATTAATTATATATTGCACATTTCATTATATTTAATGCTATTTGATTTTTTTTTTATATTTTCCCTCCGTTTATTTCAATTTGATTTCAAATACAATATATGCAATACAATAATTCTATATGTATATATAGAATCTATGTAAACTTCCTTTTATTACCCGAGGGTATTCTAAGGTTAGCTAATTGAAATGAATGGGAAAGTAAATGAAAGTATTATACAAACATAGATTCACCGAGGACCGCATAGATATTGTTTGTCCAGTAAAACTATTAAAAGGTCTGTATTGTCGTTGTGGTCTATAACTATTATTTGGTCAAGATTAGATCTAAAATTTCTTGATTGCGGTTTATTAATGAAAAAATTGTTTGCCTTTTTCTTGGGAATCATTCAGGATAAAATATGGTTGCATATTTTCTTGCGGATAAGTTCTATTATAATTTTGATTTGAAAGTATTTCTCTCAGTGTTTCCCGAGTTTTTTAAATATAATTCTTTTCTCAAAATTATCAATTATTATCCATATTAAAATAACAATGGTGTGCTTAAAATTAAATCCATGTATTACGTAGAAGAGTTATTATGTCATAACTTCTTTCAATAAATGCTTTTATCATTTATATCATTATATCTCTAATATCAATTATTTACAACTATTATCTCCGAACGAAATGTTTCATAATATATTTCATAGTTAATCACATTATTTGTAAGTATTATTTATAATAGCATTTTCTAAAATTTATTAAACTAACTATATATAACTTATTCCTTTATTTTTAAGACCATATTTTGTATTAATTAATTCCTTATTATTATTATCTAATGCATTTGACTTTTTGTGTCTTCGCTTATTTACTATTTAAGATTCAACAAAATATTTATTGTTTTGGGAGTTTATTTTCTTCTTCCTTATTTAAAATAGAAACATTTTCTAGATCCTCCTTCAGACAATACTTATTTTCATCCATCATTAAGGATGCTATATACTTCTAATTATTATTTAATTATTTATTTATAAAATATATATTATTGACTTACAATTAATTATTTTCTTATATACATTAATTGTTTAATAATAAATTATTCAAATAGCAAAGTACTTGTTTTTTCAACATTAAATCTTTAAATAATTCAATAATGATTTTATCAACTTGTAACAAGTAAGTTTTATTTATTTATTTTTTTTTTTTATATTACTTCAATTATAATAAACTTATCACAATTTAATTCATAGTTCACCCACAATGAATTATACCACAATGAATTATAAATCACAACAAATGCTTCATTTAGCAAATTACCTTCATTTCAAAAACATTAAATCTTTAATAATAAATAATTCAAATTCCATTAAATCTTTTATGTTATCATTTAGCAATTTATTTACTTTTCAACTCATTAAATTCTGAAATAATTCAAATTCCATTAAATCTTTTATGTTATCATTTAGCAATTTATTTACTTTTCAACTCATTAAATTCTGAAATAATTCAATCATCAACTTGTTCCCTTACTTTTTATATTACATCAATTGTAATAAACCTTAATATTTGGTTTACCAGAATTTAAACTAAACAAATGTAATTCTTATAACTAAAAAATAAAGTAAAAACTTTAACTTTTGACTTATCTTCTTCTGGACACCTGAGATCAGTGGATCCAGCAGAGCTGTAGACAAATACCTCAGATGTCAATACTTGACAGGTCAGTGGGTCTGTCCAAAGTGTAGAACTTGAAGCGAGGGTACCTTAGATAAGTGGGCCGACTTGCAAATAAAACCTGAGAGCAGTGGAGAATAGGCAAGTCCTTCAAAGTTCTTCTGAAACAGCGATCAGAGCTACAGGTGATGTAGATGGGTACTGTGCAGTTATCGACTTCTTCTTCCAGGTACTTGATGTCAGCGGGTCCAGCTACAGGTGAGATGTAGGTGTATGCTGTCCTGTTCGAGCGCCAATAAACAAATTCAATGCGTGCAAGTCTTAAAAAATCCTTTATTAATAAGTGTACAGAGTTACACAATATAAAATAGTGAGCTACTGTAGACTATACTAAAGATATTACTTCTAGACTTAAAGCTAATATAGTAAGAGTGTCTCACATTCTCTTACACTCTATCTTACATTCTATCTTACACACTATCATACATTCTAATTCTTACACTCTTATTTACATTCTAACTTACATTCTGATTAATCTGTTCATTTCATATAAGTTAAGCGGGTTCTTCTGCTTAAAATGTTGAAACCGTCGATTTTCAATGCTTTGACATTGACGGAAAAGGACATATAATAACGGAATAAGACCTTCATAAACAAAAGCTTATATGTGTGTGTGTGTCTGTATGCGTGTGTCAATAGATATACGTCGCGATGCCGATTATCTTTTTTGAGATACTGCTATCTTTGGAAATTAGTAACCCAATTCAGAGTCACTTTGTATAGTTTAATAGGCGTACAAGGAAGTCATGGGGTGTCCACATCAGATATTTTGATTTTAATAAATTAATATAAATCATTTTATATAATGATATTGTTTACGATTATTTAAATCACCTATTGTGTTTTTACTTCCTTGTACGAAGTAAAGGAAGTATTGTAATCGCGAAAATTTTCAGATTTCAATGGTAATATCCAGTCTGGCCATCACTAAGTCCATTTTGACTAGTTTCGTCATGACGTCCGTTTTTATCTCACAAGTTATCAGACAATTATTATATTTAACAATTTTTATAACGATAATTTTAAACATTAGTTTTAATATCAGTAAACTGCCTTTCTCAGGGCTCTCCAATGTCTTAGACCATACATATGGTACATCTGATAGTCCCACCATGTGGCAACACCTTGTCAATGTCAGGTCGGCTGCCCAGAGATCTGTTGTCTTTCTACCGGAAACCCTGCCAAGCTCTCTCTTAAATTCAACAGTTTATTATTACCATATTCTTGTTCAGATGTTAATTATAGTACTTTATAACTAAACCCTCAGGACAGCCCTCACAAGAAGTTCACATGAGCTTCGAGAATTGTTCCTGCATAGACCACAAAAATGTATCCCTCCTTTTGCTCATTGCAACTTCATCCCCTCTACATTCTCATCCCCGTAAAGGCTTCTCTAAATTTACTAAAGAGGCATTCCATATCAGAGTAAGCCATGATGTAAGATAGCTAAGATATTGTAACTTAGTTTGTAAGAAGTAATTTAAATGTCACTGTAACACTTTCTTCGAAAATAAAAATATATCTTAATGTCTTTACTGTTGTGTCCGCTAATTCACTGAACTCAAAAACGGTTTGCCGTAAAAAGTTAAAATTTTATATTTGGGATTGTTGTAAAATCTAGTTGTGAACCTCTCTGGGTAGTTCCTTTCTATTAAAAAACTTAGTATAACTTACCATTGGATTTAATGTAGTGTTGATGTTCTCACTCGGTACCTTCATCAAATCACTGTAAACCACTTCCCTCAGTGTCTTGGAGCCAATCCATCCTTTTAGATCTCGGAACGTAGTATCATCCAACTAATCAATCAGCAAACCTCGTTTTTGAACGTCAGTAATTTCTCCTTTTGCGTCCAGCCAGTGCTGAAATCTTTCAAAATATTCAGTCCAGCTCTCGGATTTCGAATGATCGTAGCGAGGAAATGACATGGTGAAAGTTGTTGAAGATGTACAAAAAAATCTGAAGATATTACACGACTGAACACAACTATACTTCAAATCCCGATCCCATCCTCGTCTTCATTTGAATGCCTCCTTGATTAAATCGCTATCGGCCTGCAGTTGAGTGTTGAGTGCTCGAAGAGGAAAACAGGTGAGGCTGTTGATGCTTAAAGCGGGTCTGTTGTCATCAAAGTTTACTAATAAACTAGAATGTAGTTTTAATATGTCATGGCACAGGATATCATCAGCACAACAATTCTGTAAGGCACTTAATTTAAAATCAAGTCAGTATTATTTGACATTTTTTGACATTCTCACCTGTATTATTTAACATAGCACTCGAGCAAGCTGCGAGATCAATCAGGACCAACCCAGGAGGAACGATATGTAACAGGATGACCCGACACCTAGCGTATGCTGATGACGTAGTGATATCAGCAAGGTCAAAAGCGGCGCTTTCAGGAGCTTTGCAGGAATTTGAAGAAGCTGGGAAAAAATTGGATCTGATGATAAATAAGGAAAAAACCCAGTTCATGATTTCCACAAAAAATGATGGGTAGGAAGAGCAGAGTCATGTGCAACTGCTCCACCACACATTTAAGAAAGTGGAGAGCTTCAATTATCTGGGGGCTTTAGTGACACGAAAGAATGACATCACTGCAGAAATTAAAGCAAGAATTTCAGCAGGCAACAGATGTCTCTTTGCATTGCGAAAAGCATTAAGATGTCGGAACTTGTCACGGAAAGCAAAATTATTGATTTATAAAACAATCTTAAGACCGATTGTCACGTACGCTGGTGAAACGTGGGACCCTGCGAAAAGATGCTGCAGATCTGGGAGAGGAAGGTGCTCCGGCAGATATTTGGGCCAGTATGTAATGAAGGCCAATGGAGGTCAAGAAATAATAGAGAGCTTCGGGACCTGTACAATGAACCAGACCTAGTCACCTATGTCAAATCAACCCGTATAAGATGGCTTGGGCACGTAGAAAGAATGGGAGAAGATATGTACCCGAAGAAACTATTATATGGCAAACCAGGAGGCAAAAGAAGAAGAGGAAGGCCCAGACTGCGATAGTTGGGTGATGTGGAGAGCGATCTGCAGAGGATGGGAATCAGACAGTGGAGAGGTCGAGCTGCTGACAGAGAAGACTGGAGAGGCGTTGTTGCGGAGGCCAGGGCCCTACAAGGGCTGTAGAGCCATGGAAGAAGAAGAATTATTTGACATTTGCAATTTCACATTGCAATAGGCTTTAATAGGGAAAGCCAGAGAAGAAGAAGCCATGGCAACGGCAGATTTCGTCGGATAGATTTTTAGTTTATGTTTGAATGCAAACGTATCGTTTATAAAGCTTTCAGAATTTCCTGTATCAATGATAGCAGATACCGAAACATCGTTAATTTTTAAAATAATTGTAGATTTAGGGAGGTCGGGAGGAAATGTGGCTGAAGTCCCACATTCCATTGAACGGACGCAACCGTCGCCCAATTAGTTTCTACTGAGGAATCGTCATAATCGCCAGTTACCGCAGAAATTTTTAATTTTGAAGAACGGCAAACTCTGGCAAAGTGTACCTTTTTGTTGCACAGTTTATGCATGTCCAGGATACGAGTCTGTGAAAAGGGATCATCTAAATCAGGAGTAAAATTTTCTAATAGTCTCTTCCGACTGTTGTTCGACATAAGGCTGTTAATGAAAGCATCTTGAATGTATTCATCGCTTTATATATTGGCTTTAATATCTCGAAAGGCCCAATCTGCATTCGGAGTTCTTAATCCTAACAAATATTGGTCTATTGACTCTCCTGATTGTTGACGGCGAGTCATCAGCTTGTGTCGAGCAAATATTTCGCATTTCGGTTTTATGTTTAAGGAATCTAACCTAACGATGGCTTCCAGTTAAGAAGAGCATTCGCTAATAAGTTCAAATATAGTGTGACTTAAGTGATTATAAAGTAAATTCAGTTTATCTTAGTCTTTGGCCTGGATAGATTTTTTAAAGATTTCGAATGTTTTCTTCCAGTGGATCCATTTCGATGTGCCGCTACTGGATGAGTGATCATCCTCAAATCTTTCGGGTTTTAATTATTTGTCCATATTATATTAATTATGTTTATTAAATTATTATGAAAAAAGTAAACCTCTTTCTTATGAAGACTTTAATAAACATAAAACAACACATCGGTAAGCAGACTAATTGAATTAATATTGAATAAATTTATAATTAGATTTACAATAATCAATACATCGACAGATTTCACACAATGAGTAAGAATTTGCAGCGTTTTTTCCCTTGAGACTGAGCGATTGGATCTCATTGTGTAATACGGGTCATAAATAGATTTTTACGAAGAAGGGAAAAGTTGTTTTGTGTTGTGCATGTAAAAAAAACGATTCCCAGTGAGAGGAAATTCCATCTGGATCTTCAGGTCAATACAGAAAAAATTTCCAACTGGCATTAAAAAAACAATTTCCAGCGATTCTTCATGCCCTTTTAGTTTTTGTTAGTAGTATTTGATATCCGCAATATCTTGATATTGATTCATCCTTGTCCTCCAAGGGCCACATTTGACAGCGTGTCAGACGAATAGTAAACACCGAGCCTTGCATATACATTTTCGTGGATCCAAGGTAGAAGAAATCTTCAATCAAGAACTTTGCTTCGCATTATAGTAGCCTTCACGGAAATAGAAGCTTGGTATGAAGGCACGGTGTCGTCAGTTGCGGGCGGGAATAATGCCGTGAGCCTACCGCCTCGAGTGGCAGCAGGGCATCAATCCGCACTCCTACACTCTCTCAGTTTCAGAGAAGAGAAGTTTAACATAGAGCGCCAATAGCGCTTCACCTGTTTTGCAGGTCTCAAGCAAAACTATACTTGCGTCAGGATACTCCCTAAAATAAACACTACTCGAAATAAACTCAGCAGAATGCACTTCATCAAGTCTTCTCTCACAAAAGTATAATAAATTAGTTTTTTAAACATACTACAATTCTGTACACTAAATATTTTTGGTTTATCATAATATAATATAATTGAAAATATATTTTAAAAGTTTCGGTTTAGTTTCCATGGAATCATTTTATTCCCACTAAATAATATAAAAGTAGAAATTACTATTAAATTATTCCTTACAAGATAAGCTGTATCTTTGCTAATTCCGGACCAACTGCGATGATTCCATTTTTGTATTTTAGAGAATTTAATCATCTTTCATATGATTTCATCCATAATTTACCATAAAATATTTACTTTTTGAGTTATGCGCAAATAAACTTTTCTTTTCGCTATAACTTTTTCTCCTGCGTTTTCTCGTTGATATACTTAATGCATGGAAAGTTAAAGGCTTTAAGAAGATGACCTTAGGCAAGTTTCATTAAAATTACGAGAAAATTGTAAAAAAGTGTAAAATCGATGATATAATTGCCACTTCCGGGTAGTCCAATGCGCTGTATCTTTGCTATATTGGTTCTGTAGCAATATTGCTTCTATAGTAATATATACAACTAATATTGATCCAATTTTGATGATTTTTATATGTCAATTACCTTTCATACAATTATGTACATAATTTTTCGTTTAATACATAATTTTTAGTTACGCGCAAATAAAATATTCCTTTCATCATAAATTTTATTCCCTTCATTTCCTCGGTTATGTGCTATATAGATAAAAAGTTAAAGGGCTTTAAGGAGAAGACTTTCAGCAAATTTTATCAAATTATAAGATCTGTTTTCGAGAAAATTGTAAAAAAAAGTGTAAAATCGGCAATATAAAGTGGCACTTCCAGTCAGTCAATTTTCACGAAAAATTTGCTGTAGCATCCCATGAATTTACCTATATTAAATACGTAGTTTCAGTCTCGTATGACTTTTCGTTTTTGAGCTAGGATGTTCACCCATGCATACACACACTGACAGACACACACAGACCTTTTTGCGAGACTTGGTTATTTGGACTCAAGGAACCGAACAGAACAGAAAAACGAGTATTTCTGTTGAAAACTCAAATTCGAAATTTTTCACGATCGCAATACTTCTCCTTACTATGTATTTCATGTATAGTTAAGGGAAAGTAAAAAAAGACTCGTGAACATACCTATATATATATATATATATATATATATATATATATATATATATATATATATATAATCATATTTATTGTTTAAATACACTTACATAATAATGTTCCTGGATTCAAGGCCAATCACCGAATAGAATATGAGCTAAGTTGTTATATAAAATTTCGTCTTTTTCAAATTAACATATATGTTAATTTGAAAAAGACGAAATTTCAAATTCACTTCACAAGCCATCGTGATTATCTATTGAAAATAAAACTACAAACGTCAAAACACATTAATTAAACACAATTACATTAAAAAAGTGAATGCTCAAATCACGCCACCCATCAGAACTCGAAATTTAATGAAGGTTCCAATAGTACTTCACTTGGTATCATTTTACCTATTTTAATAACGGACAATAATGATTTACCCGTACTCTAAACGCATGAGATTCGAAACCATTCTGTTTTCTTTATTACATCAAGACAAGTTGCTTTCCGCACTCTATTATATTCATCTTATAATTTTTTATTCATTATTTGAAATTGTAATTAAAAAATACTTTTCCTATCAGCGATTTTGCTCAATTAATATTATTGCGGTTTGAGAATGTTAGTTGGAAGAGGGCTTTCCTCCATCTTTAACAAATGTAGTTGGAGTTGATTTGTTGTGGAGGTCTCTCGAGTCCGTAGGCACTCCGTCCAGCCACTTTTCCGAAGTATCTTCTTGTCCTCTACTGTTTCTCCAACATCAATAATTTGGGAATCCTGGAATTATCCATTCGATAACCACGGACTGTCCAGCTTAGTCTTCCAATCTTAATGAATCTAACCACGTCCCTTCTCGTTTAAGAGCCCACAAAGAACTCATGTCAGGGGGCCGAAGAAAGAATCGGGAGAAAATAAAATAGAAAATATCTGGTGTGTCCATTTACACGACTTTCCATATCGCTTTGGGCGATAGTTCAAAATAAAAACTGTTTGCGGTATAAATATCGATACGCTATTACCTTTACTAATAATGGTCGGATTTAGATGATGTTTTTTTATGTAATTAAATTATCTTTCAAATAAATATATACAGAATTTACCATAAAATGCGTACTTTTCGATTACTGCGCAAAAAAAAAAAATTCTTTTCATCATAACTTTTTTCTGTTTTTTCTTGAGGATGTATCTCATATATGTATAGTTAGTAAGCTTTAAGTAGAAGACTTTAGGCAAGTTTGATCAAAATCTTTAGAGCCGTTTTTGCTCTACAGTACTAGGGGACAAACCCAACATAACAAGAAAAAGCAACAAAATCGGTCCACCCGTTCAAGAGATAATCGTGGCACAGACAAACCAATGCCGAAAAATATTGTTTTCAGACTCAGAGGGCACTGAAACGCATAGATCCGTTGAAAACAACACATCGAAATTTTGACCCGATTACAATACTTTCCTTACCAAGTAGCGGTATGAAAGTAAAAAATACTAATGGCTAATCTACACTATTATACTAAGAGCTATTTGAATATAAGGAGAAGAACTTCGGATTTCAGCAAAACACGTCTGCATAAAGAGAATACAATCCTAAATTCTTCGAAAAATTATCAACACGCCCTGGTTTATTTCAAATCACAACGGCATGAATATACCAAGAATGAAATCTTTTTCAAAGAACTCACAAACACTGGCATTATGCTGATTATTTCTACAAAGTGAACGAATATACTAAGTCTATTAACTTAGCTTCAAAATCACTTTTTAATATCGCTTCAGATGGCATCTTCTTCAGAAGACATGTTTTCGACAATAGGTATTTTTTTTTCTACTGCTTGGGATTTAAAACTATTCATTACCACGAAATAAGAGGCGGAGGACATCCTACCTTCGAGAGGTCGAGTGGGGATGCCTACAAAAATATCTTGTTCCCTCAGCAACGCACAGTTGCAGACATGTTCCGTCTTCTGGTCTTGCTCTTTTCCTGTGTCGCAGCCTTCGGGGCTCTCCGTGAGTAAATCTACAGTATATATTTGCCATTTATATATGTATTTGATTGTTCAATATTTTGGATAATTTAAAATGAAAAAAATTATATAAATGTTAAAAATCTTTTAAAATTGAGACAGGTTGGAGTAAAATAGCATCTTAGACTATTCTCAAATGTAATATTTAAATTTGTAAATTAAAAAAAAAATACTAAGGCCAAATAACTCCTCATAAATAGATTTAGTATCAAATTTAAAATTTCTAACACACACCGAATTTTCTTCTTTTTTTTTTTTTTTTTTTTTATTACAGCAAATGGATGGAAAGCTTGTAGCAGGTCAGATCCCGATTACTCTCAATGTCTAGGAAAGGAAATCGAAAATGCTGTAAAAAGTCTGGCTGACGGTAAGTACAAGAAAATATTAGATAGTTTCAGAATTTCTTTTCCTAAAATTAATTTTAAAATTTTGAATATTTTGTACATTAAATACTATATACCAGCATATATCGTCAATGTTTTTGAGTATATATATTGATTGGGTATATATGAAATAAAGGAAATATGGGATCAATAGTTATGTGTTATCAAATATAATAAAGGGATATTATGTTCAATCTTTTTTGGATTCGCAAACTAGAGATAAACATATTATATAGTATAGAATATTTAAATGCCTTCTTTTGGCTAAAACAATTGAATCCTAAGTAATGCCATAAAGAGTACAATTCCCTTTGGGGTAGAATGAATCAAAGGCAAGCTGAATTTCATATATGTTTTATAATTCATTAAAACATACATCTTTTACAAAGTCCCCAAGAATCTGAGCCGCAGAACACGTTGAAAATGGCTTGAATTAGCGGAAGGGAATAATTTTTTTAAAACTTTGTTGTTATCGATCATAAAGATGTAAAACTATTTCTAATTGCAGCATAATTAAATTATTTATAAACTTCATTTGCAATATTTTTACATTCAAAAGCTAACTTAGGTGAAAACTGAAAATAACCGGTAAGAAAAATTCCTCATGATTTTTAGATCGGGATTTTGAGTGTAAAGAAATAAGTTAAATGCAAAATATCCTGAAATAAATATTATAGTACTGTTCATGAAGTTACTATTCCACTGTTAATTTTTAATATAATTCCCAAATTCGGTCTAAAAATCGGGATTCCAAACGCAGACCACTAATCCCGTCTGGCTCCGGCCCTCCTTGCACTCTTATCATTTCAATTAAAATTGTATTAATTATTTCCTTAATTTATTTCTATTTTATAAGACATTTTTGACAGATGTGAATAATGAAATAAAGCTTAAAGAAATAAGTACATTTTTTCAGTAATTAATTTTTAGTAAAAGAAAAAAAAATAAGAAAAAAATTCATTTTTATATTTCCACTAATTTTACTTTCTTGATTATATTATTTTGTCAATTCGATTAATAATACAATTATAGATGGCTTTTATATCTATACTGACTACTTTTAGGAAGGTAAGGGAATAATTTCAGAGGTTGAATATGCAATTTCACTTTTTTTGTTGAAATATTTTCTATGAATCTTGCCAAGATGGTATTGTGTTAGACCAAATTTATGACCATGCACATGGAAATAGATCGCTCAAGCATTTAATTTTAGGTATGAATTCCAGTTCAGCAATGACCAAAGTAAAAAAATATTTTAAGAATTTAATACAAACCTCTCACGTTTTAATGACTTGGGAGATATGAGTCCCAGCTGATCCATACCTGGTAGCTCAGAAATAGGAATTCGGAGTTTGTCAGTTCTATGTGGACTCTGGTTTTTAGAGTGGCACACATAATCCGTCCTAAGATATTTAAAGTGTCTTATCCGTTAATTGTTCTAATATTAAATAATTAGAATAAAATAAGAATCGTCCAGTCGTGCTTTCTAAAAACAGGTTGCAGCCATCTTCCATTTTAAATATTCCATTATAATAATCATAAAATCCGAATAAATTGATTATATTGATGAGTTCACCCGATTCTATGTAAATTTATATTCTTTTCTATGTAAATGAACCGCTAATTTAAACATGAGCGGTGACTTCAGGATTTGATAAGGCAATTACTTATATAAAATCCTTTTCGAGTGGAAATTTTGCATAAGATGTTTTTGCTATGTAAATGAACCGCTAATTCAAACATGAGCGATGATTTCTAAGAGTTTGATGAATTGTCCTTACTTATTGATAAATTTAGTTTCAACCTTATTGCATTTTTCTATCCTGAATCGAATGAAACTATCTGCATTTCGATAGGACTAACCGTTCTCGAGAAATAGAGTTTTTTCCGCTTTTTTGTCGTTTTGCCCCACTGTGCGCCGTATCACCCCGTAAAGCAGTGCCCGTCGTACTATCTAGCCGTACAGCGATTAGCAGTCCCATCCTCCTCGGAGCACAGGAGGCATGTCGGGGTGTCTCCTATGTCGTTCATATGAAGGTGGCCCTGAAGTTAGGTAATCGTGGGCCGTGGTCAACCAAAGTTGAAGAAACTGAAACCAACCATTCAAAAATGAGGAAGAATTTTTCCCCATTTTCTGATGGGGTTTTTTGATAAGGTAAGTTGTTGAGCAAACTTAACATCTTTGTGATACTGGAGATACTGTTGACCGTAGATATAATCTACGAGAAGCAGGTAGGTGATAATGTTAGTAAAGAAACATACAGTAAGGTGTCATGTATATAGTTTTAATATAAGCCGAGGTTTCGGCCTAAATTGTAGGTCTTCATCAAGAAGAAGCAAAACAAGATGCAACCATAATAGAAAAGAGAAGAATAATATAGTAGGAATTAAAAGGAGGAATATTAAACAATAAAATAGAATACATACAAATATATGAATTTCCTGTATAACTGTGTTCATTCTATTTTATTTTTTCATTTATTTTTATTTTCATATTTTCAATAATGAACCTTTGTAAACTACCAAGAAAAAAAAAATTTATCCGAACTCAAAATTTGAGGCATTACGTTCCAAGATACGTGTATTCCAAAAAAAGACTGCAAATTATTGCACAATGGTTTATTATTTCAAATTGTTATATGTACATCGAAAATATCTGGTGTATCCATTCACATAACTTTCCTAACCTTGGCTGAAAATCCAATACAAAAATTGTTTCCTACATCTTCGCTAATATTAGTCTGATAAAGATTTTTTTTGGAATCGACCAACGAAAATTTTTTTGTAACTCCCCTCAAAATTTGAGGTTTTACCTTTCAAGATACGTAGAATCCAAATATCGAATACAAAAAAAATCCGTCCGTCCGTCCGCCGTACGCCTTACGCCGTCCGCGGCTTTTCTCCGAGACTACTGGACCGATTTTCTTCAGATTCGGTACCAATGTCACAGGTCACCCCGGAATGATCCTCGGAACTCGACATTACCATCCGTCCGTTTGTTTCAAAATGGCGGCCGATTAGAGATCTTATAAGCCTATAATTCGGCCATTTATAAAGATAGGGGGTAAATGTAAGGTGTTTTAGAATCAGCATAACAAGGCATTAAAAAAAAAAATCTATATAATTGCTGATTAAAGATCTTATAAGCCCATAACTCGGCCATTTATAAAGATAGAGGGGAAATGTAAGGTGTTTTGGAATCAGCATATAAAGGCATTACAAAAAAATAAAAAAACCGAAAAAAAAAATTCTATCTGTAAATGCTTTTGGTTTATTATTTTCAATAATAGATCTTTGGAAACGACCAAAGAAAAAATTTTTGTAACCCGCCTCAAAATTTGATGTTTTACGTTTCAAGATACATAGAATCCAAATATCGAATAAAAAAAAAATCCGTCCGTAAAATTTGGAAAAAAAAATTATTTAAATCTGAGATATAGCGTAATGAACTTCGTAGTCTAATTCTCCGACGCGGATGGTCATCGTGGCCGTAGGAAACCTGACTTTTATATTGGGATTCTGACTTCTTCGTATCTCTCTGCTTTATTCTTCCTTGGATTATTATTATTAATTGATTATTATTCCTGCACTTCCTTTAGCTTCCTTAGCCTTTCCTTTTTTTTTTCCTATTGAAGTGCATATCAAATATTTACTCTGTATCATTTTGTGATTACATGTCCTAACCATCACAGCCTACTTGCATTGACATAGTTCGGCACTCTCACGGCATTCATCTAAGGACAAGCTTCAAATTTCTTTTTCTTGGATCCCTACTGCTTATTTTTTTTTTACTTGGACAGAATAGATATTTTTGAAATAATACTTAGTGGAAATAATAAACCATTGTGTAAATATTTGCAGCGTTTTTGTATTTATCGTTACTCTAATTTCAAAACCTCGTAGCTCCATGTTTACCTAAATGGAGTAATGAGATTTTATAATGAGTGTGACGATTTGCATTTCGAAGTAAATATTCTATTTTATATTCATATTTTCTATTGCTGGAAAACTTCTATAATTTAACTTATTGTTGATAGTCATTATATTATCAATATATATTATTGATACTACATTATATCATACTTTGAGTAAGGAAACACATAAATTGGGTTTCCAACGTTTCGGAGTAATTTCCCATGTTTATGAATTTACCACAAAACATCAACTCAGCTATATGAACATTTGTACAATCATAATAAATTCTATTGATGATTACATGTATACATAAACTAAAACATTTTTTTATATACCTTATTATAACACATTTTTCATTTGTCTTTCATTTGAGACCTGAAACATATATTCAGCTTGGACATCATTCAATTAGAACAATATTAATTCCATAAATATTATCAAACATCTCCGTCTTTCAAATTCTTCACTAATATTGGAAACTCAGTGTAGTAATTTAATCTGCAATAATTTATAAAACGTAATGTTAAAATTTTATTTGCTTATAGGTGATAAAAAACTTGGAGTGCTGCCATTGGATCCCCTCGGGATCAGCAAGCTAGAGTTCGCTACCGGTGATGGACCAATTTCCATCCAGTTCTTCCTAAGAGATGCAGATTTGTACGGGTTAAAGAACATTCAAGTGATAAACGTCAAGTTACTATCCGCATTTATTAATATTATTTTTAACTATTTATTTATATCAATGTGAAATATGAAATTGAAAAGAATAAAAACATGAATGAAAACAAATGTTAAAAGAGTTAGAGCGGGATAAGTCAAGAAATAAACAATAACAAATATTTAAAAAAAAATAAACAACTTTTTTTTTTTTTAAATTAACTACTCGAATTTAGAACAAACTTGGTTTGATTTGGCTAACTTTTGGCCACAGCCAGTTGCTCAGGCAGGTTTATTTGCATCAAGCAAGATTTGAATAAACAAAGCAGTTTTGAACATGCAACCATCTTGTTGTGCTTTACTAATATTTGTAACAATTGATTTAATAAACTGATAAATTTTAATAATTTGCAGGAATGACTGGAAGACAATGAATATCAAGATATTCATTGCACCAGAACTGCAAGTTCTTTTGAACGGTAAGGTAGATGGTGTAATACTTCTGTTACCCATCAAAGGCGAAGGGAGAGGTAATATTACTTTTGGTAAGTCACGAGCTTGGAATCCAAATACCTTCATGATTTTATGCAACAGCTATAATTATTATTAAAAATAATAAAAAAATACTTAAAATATATAGAGGTAGGGTAGATATTAAAAAATGGCATACAATGCCATGCAATATTGAATTACTTACTGTAGATTACATCAAATGTTGAATAGATTTCTACGTTGCTAGATCAAATAGCAAATAGATTTCTATAATAGAAGCAAATAATATATATAAATATATATATATTATTTGCTTCTATTATAGAAATCTATTTGCTATTTGATCTAGCAACGTAGAAATCTATTAATATATTTTTATATTCAAGACTGGATTGACATCCCCCTTAAAATCTGCAATTTTTGGAATGTAGGGGTGAAATTTGGTGTTGAAAAACTCTCTCCTGAAGTTTTATTTGAGTTCATATTCATCTCCTTAACATTCTCTAGTACGCCTCCAGCGCACATAAGCCTGAAATTTTCAAAGGAATGGGGCATATTTTTTAGGAAATCAAATTCTAAAGTGATGTTATATCAGTGACAATATCGATCCGATACTACGGAAAGGTGCTTATCACAGAAAACTGCAACAAATCAAATTTTTCCCGACAAATTGTTATTTTCCTCCAAACGAAAACCTTTTGTCAAAAACACCTTCATCATAAGCGTTAAAGTTAATTAAATTAGCTATAAAATTAGTCCATGTACAGAGCCATATGTTAACTATTAATTGGGATAACCCTGTTTGAACATAAGCCCAAATTGTTATTTTGTTGAAAAGATCGGGGTAGAATTCTCAACTGTGGTGTGTGTTTGATGACCGTTTCTTACAGTACATTAATAATAATACAATTTTTGTTCTTTGAAATTTGTCCACGTCATTCTCACCGAAAAGCAATGGAACCATACAAAACAAATTGATTGTCTTTTGTTAATCCTCGATATAATCGTCGTGCTTTTTTTAGATTGGGGCAAAGGCGGTAATGACAGGCCATCTTGAGAGATAGAAACGATAATCAAACACACCATACTTCAGAATTCTATCCCGACCTTTGATTATCTCAGTTCACAGTTAGCATAGGGCTCTGCGCATGTGTTAATTTTATAGCTAATTTAATTAGCTAAAACGTTTAATATGGAGGTATTTTTGACAAAAGGCTTTCAATTGGAGAGAAATGAAAAGTTGTGTGAAATAATTTAATTTGTTGCGGATTTTTGTGATAGTGCCTTACCGAAGCGTCGGATCGATACTTTTACTGATATAACATCGCTTTAGAATTTTTATTTCCTATAAGAATTCATCATAAAATATGCTCCATTCCGTTGAAGTTTTCAGTGTTATGTGCGCTGGAGAGGTCCTGGAGTAAGTTAGGGAATTTAATTTGAGCTCAAAAGAAACTTCAGGCAACACATTTGTGCCCCACCAAGTTTCATTCTTAAATTCCAAAAATTACGGATTTTGAGGGTCAATCGAGGTTTGAACATCCTGTATACTATTCTTTGTGCTACAAGTATATATATTTTGAACTTTTTTCTTAGAGGATTTATCAGTTGATGCTGAAATTCAATGTGAAAAAATCAGAAAAGGAAACATCGAGTACTTCAATATGGAGTTGCTCTCTGTGCTAGTGGAACCTAAAAATATGACCATCAATCTTGATAATCTTTTTGATGGGAACAAAGCCTTAAGTGAGTTTGATTTTTGTTGTTCAGATTTTCATTATAAAAATTCCAGGGACCATTTGTATTTACTGTATCTCTTCATCTGAGATAAAATTAAGAAATAACTTATAAACACTTATTGGCGTAAATTATGAGTGTCGTCGTATGAGAACTAAAACTTCTTTTACACCTTTTATTTTTCTATCTCTGATGATGTCAAATAACATGAATCCAATAAATAACGAAGAAAAATAAATAAAACGTTATGATTAACAGGCTCGGCAACATGATCAGGTTTTATGTAACCTGGCTGGTGCGTGGCATATTTTTTATTTTTAATAAACAATCAATCATCATTTGCACATCATAAAAACTTACTAGTGGGTTGTCCAGAAAATAATGCAGGGTTTCATATTTTCTTTATATTAACACTCTATATAACAAACTGTTTACGTTTGAGGGATTATTCTTTTGTTTGCGTGCCAACACTTACTAATCCTCTTCCAAACAAAAATGTTTTTTATCTTCTGTAGCATTTCACCAGTTAAAAATAATTCAATCTTTACTAAGATGTCAAAGCATGATTTTCGCATAATTTCGTTTTACGAGTCTAAATGCGGTCGGATCGAGGCCCAACCGGCCAGAACAATTAATGAATTCTAGGGCAATGGCAGTGTTAGAGAGTGCCCCGTTCAAAGATGGTTTAAACAATTTCGAGGGGGAGCCTTCAGCCTTGAAAGCAAAGATGGTCTCGTGGAAGGACTTCTTCCCTTGATGACGATGTTCTGCGAGCTTCGGCCGAATTAAATCTCAGAACAACTGTTCGAGACCTTGCAGAGAAACTCTGATTTAGCAAATCGGCCATCTCAACGCAATTTAAAAAGCTTGAAACTTGGGTTCCTCATGCATTAAACGACCACCAACAAAATCTTAATTATGAAGTTTGCATAATTAATGCGGCACTTCTTTGCCGAAACAAGACTCTGCCTTAGATGTCCTACTCTCCAGACCTCTCGGCTATGGACTATCATTTTTTTAGACATCTGGACAGATTTTTTAAAGATAACAATTTTATTGATCAAAATTCGTTAAAAAAATGTATTTTCAGATTTTTTTAATAATAACTATTCAACATTCTAGTCAGAGGGAATGGAAAAGTTACCATTAGGGATTGGTAAATTATTTGCCACTTGTATAAATTTGTTTTATTGAAAACTGGTTTCGAATGTTATACATTCATCTTCAGTTCTAAAAACACACAAAAAATTCAAAAATAAGCAATTCAAAATGTAGTTTTATATTATTATACATATTAAATTAGATGTAATATAAATCAGTATTATAAAACATTTATGAATTATGAATTTAATTAAGACATGAAATCAAATACATGTTGGCACTCACCAAGGTTTAAATGGATTATATCAAACAGAAAAGATTGTACTGGTTCTTCTCGCATTGAACTAACAATGAACGAAAGGTAGGAAGGTTGTTTATAGGTAAACAGTTTAAGAGTCTGAGTTTTTCCAGTAGTATTTAACTCCCGAGTCTTTGATGAATTTATGGTTTTTTTTTCATTTAACTCAATTGCAAAGTTGGAATTCTCTGTCTTATTATTATATGCACGTATATGTTCCTTTAATCTCTGATTTAGCGATCTTCCAGTTTTTCCCGTGTATTTGGCTGCGCAATCATTACAATTTAGTTCGTATACTCAGCTTTTTTGGAAAAGGTCTATTTTGTCTTAAGGAGAAGAGAAATTTGAGGATAGAGTTTTTTCTGTTTTAAATGTCAACTGACTACTGAAAATGTTCCACCTCATGACAAGAACCTACGGTTTTTTTTTCATTTCCTTAAAATCAAAACAACTGTGTAAATTACTTTGTTTTAACTTTGGGACATGCAAATTATCATTTTTGATAAAAGACCCAATAATACAAACATCATTAACATCACAGTTTATTTTAAATAAATCTATGTCAAACTTAGTTTCTAATGGCAGTTCCAAAAAAAAAAAATTGTCTTTATTTAAAATTTTTCAGGTGACCAAACAAATATTTTTCTCAATGAGAACTGGAAGACAATCTTGGATGCAAAGAAAGGGCTGATCTCAGGAGCATTATCAACAATATTTAAACAGATAGCAAACCAAGTTTTAAGCCAAATACCAGCCAATGAAATTGACATATGAAAGTGAATATATAGAATAATAAAGCTGTTTGACTCCACTATCTAACAAGGAGCCAGTACTGCTAATAATGGTTGAAGAATATATGATATGTTGTAGTTAACTCATCAAGTAGTAAATAATAGCAATTTTAAATTAAAAAATGGTAAACCGTAGTAGTCGCACCCGTTTTTTCCCCTTCCATAGTAACCTGTGAGAAGGTTACATCTATTTATAAAACTTACAGGTCCCATGCTGCAATAGGCATACTACCTGTGTAATAATGTTTTAGTTATATTTTATAATAACATTGATTGTTGAAGATATTGTAACGGAACCTTAAGGTAGACTTTCGCTGGTACTGGCCGCGGTTGCGATTAGCAAAGCTTGCCAATCGTAGCCTCTAACTGTTACTGCTTCTATAATTCGCTGAAACTGCTCACTACAGCGGCCCACTCTTGCATAACCTATAACGTTATAATCTCTCCTATATTTATAATCAAACCCTTACGTTATAACTATATAGTATATCCTTAAAACGTTTAAAATTATATGTTATTTATATACATACAAATTATAGATAAATGAATACGTTTATTCACAAGTATGTATTTACAGATATGCAACTATGTATATACAACATATATATTATTATGATATTTACAACTAGATATTTGTTAGGTATTTTAGACAATGAACAAAGTTCGTCTGTCGAGGTTTCTTTATTGTTTATTAATACAACAATAGTAATGATGTGTGAATATATAATAAAATAATATATTTTTCCACACATTATTTTTTACTATTACATTTATGTAGTTCTTATGTTTCTTATGTTTTGATAAATGACATTGTTTCAAAGGAGAAGGGGGAACTGTCGCGTCTGAGGCAGTAGGACTCCTAGAACGATAAGGGACGCGGCAGTATAGGTATGCCGTCATACCTAGAATGCCGGGCAGTGCCAGCGAAATATGTTCCTAACTGTTCAGTCAAAGTAGTAGTAAACTGCCAGCAAACTTTGCCGGCCGCAATTGCGTTCAACTGGGCGGGCAGCACAGCCGTGCGCTCTGGCCACAACTATAGGAACTAGCTGAATAACTAGCGCCTACTGGTTGAGAAGGACAAAACTAATCTCACCCAGGCAACCGTACCAGAATAGATGTTAATATTGTAAATATGTTATTGTTATGAAAAATCTTTATATTGCTGCTTTATATCTTGTTATAAAATTGTAAACATTATCACTAAAATTCGATAGTCAGGAATGTTATGGAGGGATCTTAAAATAATGTCCCTTTAAGACGCTTCTTGATTAAACTAACAAATACAATTAGATAAAATACAGATGCAATGATAATTCAGTTTATCCTAATAAACATACTTTTGTTTAAGACTTGTATATATTGTTTTCTTGAATAAAGCTGTGTAAATTACGGAGGGACAGAAAAAAAAAAAGTAAGTTCAGTTTATCTTAATAATATGTAAAATATAAAATTAAATAGCACACATGCAATAAATATATAATTCAGAAAATTATATAACTGAAATTAAAAGATTTATTAAAAGATGATAAAAGCTGCAAGATGCACTGAATCGCATGAATGACTGATGCAATTCTTCGGGATTACGTTTTCTTCTGAAAAAACAAAATGTATCCACTTTAGTAGAAAAAGGAACACCCCACAATCACCAGAAATCTTTCTAGGTGAAGTTATCTTACCGTACGTGAACATCTGCAAGTTTCTAGGATTGTCATTTGACAGGCGCTTGCCTGGGGAACACCACATAAAATCACTAAAAGAAACTTGTACTAAGAAGCTTCAAATATTGAGAGTCCTTAGCGGTACTAACTGGGGAGCGGACAGGACTACGATGCTTAAAGTGTATCAAGATTTGATCCTTTCCAAAATGGATTATGGCAGTTTTGTTTACGGGTCTGCTCGAAAAAATACCCTAGCCAAACTGGACTCAGTACACCACACAGGAATTCGTCTCGCGTCAGGAGCCTTTAGAACAAGCCCGATCTTGAGCATTTGTGTCCAATCTGGACAAACACCATTATTCTTCAGAAGGCAGAAACTATATAACTAAGCTATATCCACAAATCACACATCCCACTCACAAATACCTGTTTCAATCCAACTTTTCAGCACGATTTCAACAGCAGAGGAATGCCACATTTCCATTAGCAGAAAGAATGTTCATTGCAATAAATAAACTGAAACAAATCAAATTGAACACAATATGAAACAAAATACCTCCTTGGACGTATATACGACCCGATTTATACCTCCAACTCTCAAAACTCAGAAAAGAAACTGCAATGACAGAAGAGTATAAAGAACAATACCACAAAATAATCCTCTCTATGCCTGAACACCTAATAATATTCACCGACGGGTCTAAATCAAATTCATCTACAGCATCTGCCTTTGTTACTCCCCATACAACCCACAAATGTAAATTACACCACCTTTGTAATATCTACACAGCGGAGATCAACGCCATCATAATGGCTCTCCGATACGCCATAAAATCCCCAATTAAAAATATTGGAATTACATCAGATTCATTGAGTACATTAAAAGCCATGAATAAGATGTATCCAGACCATCCAGGAATCCATTGCATTCTAGGACTTATAAAAAAGCTAAAAGATGATGGAATATCAATATGTTTTATTTGGTCGCCTAGTCATACAGGCATTAAAGGGAATGAAATGGCTGATAGGGCAGCAAAAGAAGCTCTCGCCCTTCCAGGACGCGGTAAAGCTTTCTTGTCACCATTAGAATTAGCGCGGCCACTAAGAGAAGCCATACACCAGGATTGGCAGGCACTGTGGGACAACAGCCCAGCTAGCAAACTGGGGACTATAAAGAAGGACGTAGGGCCGTGGAGCAGCTCCAGCCGCAGTAGCCGTAGATAAGAGATAGCCATAACGCGGCTGAGAATCGGTCATACAAGATTGACACATGTCCACCTAATAACGAAAGAAGCTCCTCCCAGATGTCAAAAATGAGGCAACATATTGACAATATCGCGCATTTTAGAGGACTGTCCTTTCTATATCAGGAAGTTAAAGGAATTTGGAATACCTTTGAATATATCAATATCTCTGGGTAATAAGGAGGAAACGGCTACTAAGATAATCAACTTCCTATCCAAAGAAGGTTTATTGATAAACATATAATATTTTTTAATCTATTTATTATTATTGTTATTATTAATTTTTTCTTTCTTCTTTATATTGAAAATAATATAACATAATATTGGAAAAATAAATAGGAATAAATAAAAATAAAAGGCGTTGATGACCAATAGGTTTTACGTCTTGACGTCCAAATAACTAATTAAAAGATATGTATATAGTCATACTAAAACCATAAATTAAATTTAAAATATACACTATACAATTGTGCAATAATATACATATTTAAACATTAATACAATATTAATATAGATAATAAAATATAATGTATAAAGTACAATTGAATAATAGTAGCACTTAGATTAATCAAAAGGCAAATCTAAACCACTACTGAACAAAAGATGGTAGGACTTAAGGTTTTTAGTATGTAATGTTATTCCATTTTGATTGAAGTGGCTAATTTAAGCAGCCCCTTCCAGTATTTGCTAAACTTAATTAAGACTATTATCTATTACTTTTCAAATAAATATAATTATACAAATATAATAAACAATTAATGTAAAATATATAATAGACCGCAATTTACAAGTAATACATGTACATTAAAAGTTAATTCAATATAATAAACAATCAAAATAAAATATGTAAACAAACCATATTGAAAAAGTTAAAAATATTAATTAGGGATTGATAAATTATTTGCCACTTCTATAAATTTGTTTTATTGAAAACTAGTTTCGAATGTTATACATTCATCTTCAGTTCAAGATTTAAATAGATTATATCAAACAGAAACGTTTGTACTGGTTTCTTCTTAACAATTGTTAGTTCAATGCGAGAAGAAACCAGTACAAACTTTTCTGTTTGATATAATCCATTTAAACCTTAAACTGAAGATGAATGTATAACATTCGAAACTAGTTTTCAATAAAACAAATTTATAGAAGTGGCAAATAATTTATCAATCCCTAATTAGATTGATCCTTCTACACCATCATGCGGATGTCAACTGATTAAAAATATTATATTTGTTTGCAAAATAAAAGATGATTTAAAGAAATAAAACAGAAATAATATCAACTGTTAAATAAAATAAACAAGAAATTAGCATGTTATTTTTGTCTAGCTGTGTGTAATCAAAAATTAAGAGCTGAAAATTTTGTATTTGGCGTGTTAAGTATTGTTTAGTTTTACCATGCTCAGTAAGAATTTGTGTCCACTTGTGGTCAGTACTGAGTATTCGTTTGAAGTTATTGGGAATGATAAGGGTAACAAATCTATGAAGGCTTGATGATTTGAATGAAACAGACCAGGTATGATTCCAATTAGGGATTGATCCTTCTATACCATCATGTGGATGTCAACCAACTGAGGTATGATTCCATTTTACTATTGTGTCCTGTCTGATATCTCCTTTAATGTAGGATATAGGAACCTTATTAGGTGACTGTGAGCCGCTAACTTCGCAAGAGCGTCTGCTCTTTCATTTCTAAAATATGTATCATTTTTTTTTAAATGTCAAATCTATCACTGGAACTATTATATCGTGTATATTGACCCCTAACCAAAGCGGTAAGGAAGTTTCATCAAAATCGTTTGAGCCATCTATGCGCTACAGTTTATAGAAAAACATGTTTTCCAGCTATTGTCCAGCCGCTATAGCGCACAGGATACTCGATTCGGTAGACAGGCATCAGGAGCCGAAACTCAATTTTCCAAAATGAAATAATTGAATTTCAGAGTGATCTGAAGGGTCTATTGTAATGAAAACAGTATTCATCTACGGAGTGAGGTACAGATTTTTTTTTGTTCCAGTCAGATTTGGATTTAGCACTCTGAGAAACCCCTATGTTCAAATTTTTGAGCGAATCTAAAAATAAATTTGTTTTTCACATAAATTTTTCCAAGGGTTATTGCCATTAAATAATTAACTTTTGCCTTCAAATTGTTGTTTAAGATTCAAAAAGTGCGTATTAATCAGGAACCGTTTGAATGATTCAAATATAATTCATGTCGTCAGTAAAGGTTCTTAATCAACGCAATTCGCTTTAACCGTGGTGTTCCTACTTTTTTCAGAACCAGAATTATCCGCAAAAAAATAATTATGTTTTTATTTCTTTATCGAATTTTATCACACAGACTTTCTAAGATAATGCAACTGCTGTTTATAGCTATGAAAAGAAGAAACTCCCTTCTTTCTAAAGAGTCTAAAAATGTCGATTTTGGAAGCACTGAAGGGAATATACGGAGTTTCAAATCCAAATGTAATTTCCTGACTCAAAAAATTTCGAGACTGAAAAAAAGGTTTATTATTTTTGTTTTGGGCGATGTTTTGAAAATGAAGTTTTTTTTTGTACTGAATCTAATCTACCATCATTTTTGGTGTAAAAAATCATTAAGGCTAGTTTATTATATAGCTTTAACACTTTTTACTTCCTTGTACGTAGTAAAGTTAGTATTGTGATCGCGAAAATTTTCGGCTTTCAGATTTCAACGGAAATATCCATTTTGACCATCCCTGAATCCATTTTGACTAGTTTCAAAGCAATATAAATAATATAATAGATTTTGATTGAAATTGAAGAGCCAAAAGGAGTACTTTACTTGAAGGTCATAATAAACTTACATCAAAAGGTTTATTGACATTTAATATAGAGATCATATGGTTTGATGATAAAGGTTATAAACTCGATTTTTTTCCACTCTAATTAAACAATTTTATTAGGTAATAGTTTTAAGTGTTAAAATTGAGTGAACGATACTGGTTTTCCTCCCGATTTGTGAGATGAACTGTCTACAGCAGGAGAATAAGATATAAGTTAAGTGGGTTCTTCCGCTTAAAATGTCGAAACTGTCGATTTCCAATGCTTTATCTAGTGACATAGACAGTTCTAATGTTGTCAAGGAACATGAAGAAATCTCTTAGGAACTTGTTACCAACTTAAGGAAACCGACTTATAATGATGAGACCTCCAGAAACAAGAGCTTATGTGTGTGTGTATGTGTCAATATTATATATTATACAATATTGACACACAGCTATCTTCGGAAACTAGTTACCAAATTCAGGGTCACTTTTTGAGCCACCGATTTATAGTTTAATAGGCGTACAAGGAAGTCATGGGGTATCCACATCAGATATTTTAAATTCATTTGACTAAAAATCAATTGTTTGACAAATGTTTTGTTGAAAAAAACATGTCGATATCACTTTTCAAACTCGAGATATAAAATAAAGCCGTTTCAAGGTATTTTATTTTATTTTTCTCGATTCCTTGAGCCCATATTAGATTATTGTATTTTGTTTTGTAGAGAATTTGTTATCTTTCAAATGAGTATTTGTATAATCGGCCCACTCGTTCAAGAGATAATCGTGGAAAAGTCAGAAACCAAGAAACAGAGATTTACCTGCCTTAACGGATAAACAATTTTTATATTGTGCACATCTATACAATGTCAGCCACTTAGCGTGTGAATTTTTTTAAAATTTTAATTATTCATTTTTGGATACTAATTTATTATTTCAACCATACAAAACTAATTAGGGCTTGGTTAATATTTTTAACAATAAAATATCACAGCTCTTCCTTAATATCACAGCTGTTGAGGGGAAAAAACATTTAAATACTTAATAAACAAAAATGATTCAAAGCAATGACATACTTTTTATTATTTTAAATAATTAATAAGTAAATCAATATATATTCAAATTTATAAGGACATAGTCATGAGCTTGAGTGACACAGTCAAGCGCTCTAGTGGCAATCATAAGAACTCACTGAATCTGCCCATTATGGCTCGCCCCTGGAGGAATACCGGCAAAGCTCTTCAAATCTAAACCAACTTGCTCCTGAAAAGAATTGCGAGTTAAATACCTTACCGAATTTCAAGTTTTTTATTGTTTTATATTTAACTTTTAAAAGATAATGTGAGTAAGAGAAGACAGATCTATTATTCTTATCATTCCTGATCATCATACTATAAAGTTAGCAAAAAAAAAATTTTTTTAAAAAATAAGAAAAGATTTAAGTTTAACTTTGATTTTTATTTTATTTTTAACACATTAATTATATATTGCACATTTCATTATATTCAATGCTATTTGATTTTTTTTTATATTTTCCCTCCGTTTATTTCAATTTGATTTCAAATACAATATATGCAATACAATAATTCTATATGTATATATAGAATCTATGTAAACTTCCTTTTATTACCCGAGGGTATTCTAAGGTTAGCTAATTGAAATGAATGGGAAAGTAAATGAAAGTATTATACAAACATAGATTCACCGAGGACCGCATAGATATTGTTTGTCCAGTAAAACTATTAAAAGGTCTGTATTGTCGTTGTGGTCTATAACTATTATTTGGTCAAGATTAGATCTAAAATTTCTTGATTGCGGTTTATTAATGAAAAAATTGTTTGCCTTTTTCTTGGGAATCATTCAGGATAAAATATGGTTGCATATTTTCTTGCGGATAAGTTCTATTATAATTTTGATTTGAAAGTATTTCTCTCAGTGTTTCCCGAGTGTTTTAAATATGATTCTTTTCTCAAAATTATCAATTATTATCCATATTAAAATAACAATGGTGTGCTTAAAATTAAATCCATGTATTACGTAGAAGAGTTATTATGTCACAACTTCTTTCAATAAATGCTTTTATCATTTATATCATTATATCTCTAATATCAATTATTTACAACTATTATCTCCGAACGAAATGTTTCATAATATATTTCATAGTTAATCACATTATTTGTAAGTATTATTTATAATAGCATTTTCTAACATTCATTAAACTAACTATATATAACTTATTCCTTTATTTTTAAGACCATATTTTGTATTAATTAATTCCGTATTATTATTATCTAATGCATTTGACTTTTTGTGTCTTCGCTTATTTACTACTTAAGATTCAACAAAATATTTATTGTTTTGGGAGTTTATTTTCTTCTTCCTTATTTAAAATAGAAACATTTTCTAGATCCTCCTTCAGACAATACTTATTTTCATCCATCATTAAGGATGCTATATACTTCTAATTATTATTTAATTATTTATTTATAAATTATACATTATTGACTTACAATTAATTATTTTCTTATATACATTAATTATTTAATAATAAATTATTCAAATAGCAAAGTACTTGTTTTTTCAACATTAAATCTTTAAATAATTCAATAATGATTTTATCAACTTGTAACAAGTAAGTTTTATTTATTTATTTTTTTTTTTTATATTACTTCAATTATAATCAACTTATCACAATTTAATTCATAGTTCACCCACAATGAATTATACCACAATGAATTATAAATCACAACAAATGCTTCATTTAGCAAATTACCTTCATTTCAAAAACATTAAATCTTTAATAATAAATAATTCAAATTCCATTAAATCTTTTATGTTATCATTTAGCAATTTATTTACTTTTCAACTCATTAAATTCTGAAATAATTCAAATTCCATTAAATCTTTTATGTTATCATTTAGCAATTTATTTACTTTTCAACTCATTAAATTCTGAAATAATTCAATCATCAACTTGTTCCCTTACTTTTTATATTACATCAATTGTAATAAACCTTAATATTTGGTTTACCAGAATTTAAACTAAACAAATGTAATTCTTATAACTAAAAAATAAAGTAAAAACTTTAACTTTTGACTTATCTTCTTCTGGACACCTGAGATCAGTGGATCCAGCAGAGCTGTAGACAAATACCTCAGATGTCAATACTTGACAGGTCAGTGGGTCTGTCCAAAGTGTAGAACTTGAAGCGAGGGTACCTTAGATAAGTGGGCCGACTTGCAAATAAAACCTGAGAGCAGTGGAGAATAGGCAAGTCCTTCAAAGTTCTTCTGAAACAGCGATCAGAGCTACAGGTGATGTAGATGGGTACTGTGCAGTTATCGACTTCTTCTTCCAGGTACTTGATGTCAGCGGGTCCTGAAGAGATGCAGACAAATACCTGAGATGTCAATACTTGACAGGTCAGTGGATCTGTCCAAAGTGTAGAACTTGAAGCGAGGGTACCTTAGATAAGTGGGCCGACTTGCAAATAAAACCTGAGAGCAGTGGAGAATTTGAAAGTTCTTCAAAGTTCTTCTGAAACAGCAATCAGAGCTACAGGTGAGATGTAGGTGTATGCTGTCCTGTTCGAGCGCCAATAAACAAATTCAATGCGTGCAAATCTTAAAAAATCCTTTATTAATAAGTGTACAGAGTTACACAATATAAAATAGTGAGCTACTGACAGTTTTAACTACAGATAGACTATACTAAAGATATTACTTCTAGACTTAAAGCTAATATAGTGAGAGTGTACTGTCTCACATTCTCTTACACTCTATCTTACATTCTATCTTACACACTATCATACATTCTAATTCTTACACTCTAATTTATATTCTAACTTACATTCTGATTAATCTGTTCATTTCAGATAGGTTTTTATACTTGTAAAAAGGGAGGGGATAACAGTTGTTTAACGCTGACAAGTAGGAAGCAAAACAATAGGTTCTTGGGTTATAAACCCTATTTTATAAATAATACTTCCTTGGTCAATGCCATGTGTTAACTGTGCGAACAAACGTACAGACGTCACGACGAAACTTTTCAAAATGGATTCAGGGATGGTCAAAATGGATATTTCCGTTGAAATCTGAAAAAGGAAAATTTCCGCTCTAATTAAACAATTTTATTACTTGTTTTATGTGTTAAAATTGAGTATAAAATACTTGTTTCCTCCCCATTTATGAGCTGAACAAGTCTGTAGCAGAGGAATAACATTAAGCGGGTTCTTCTGCTTAAAATGTTGAAACCGTCGATTTTCAATGATTTGACATTGACGGAAAAGGACATATAATAACGGAATAAGACCTTCATAAACAAAAGCTTATATGTGTGTGTGTGTCTGTATGCGTGTGTCAATAGATGTACGTCGCGATGCCGATTATCGTTTTTGAGATACTGCTATCTTTGGAAATTAGTAACCCAATTCAGAGTCACTTTGTATAGTTTAATAGGCGTACAAGGAAGTCATGGGGTGTCCACGTCAGATATTTTGATTTTAATAAATTAATATAAATCATTTTACATAATGATATTGTTTACGATTATTTAAATCACCTATTGTGTTTTTACTTCCTTGTACGAAGTAAAGGAAGTATTGTAATCGCGAAAATTTTCAGATTTCAATGGAAATATCCAGTCTGGCCATCACTGAGTCCATTTTGACTAGTTTCGTCATGACGTCTGTACGTACGTTCTTACGTCCGTTTTTATCTCACAAGTTATCAGACGATTATTATATTTAACAATTTTTATAACGATAATTTTAAACATTAGTTTTAATATCAGTAAACTGCCTTTCTCAGGGCTCTCCAATGTCTTAGACCATACATATGGTACATCTGAGAGTCCCACTATGTGGCAACACCTTGTCAATGTCAGGTCGACTGACCACTGCCCAGAGATCTGTTGTCTTTCTACCGGAAACCCTGTCAAGCTCTCTCTTAAATTCAACAGTTTATTATTACCATATTCTTGTTCAGATGTTAATTATAGTACTTTATAACTAAACCCTCAGGACAGCCCTCACAAGAAGTTCACATGAGCTTCGAGAATTGTTCCTGCATAGACCACAAAAATGTATCCCTCCTTTTGCTCATTCTTCATCCCCTCTACATTCTCATCCCCGTAAAGGCTTCTCTAAATTTACTAAAGAGGCATTCCATATCAGAGTAAGACATGATGTAAGATAGCTAAGATATTGTAACTTAGTTTGTAAGAAGTATTTTAAATATCACTGTAACACTTTCTTCGAAAATAAAAATATATCTTAATGTCTTTACTGTTGTGTCCGTTAATTCACATAACTCAAAAACGGTTTGCCGTAAAAAGTTAAAATTTTGTATTTGGGATTGTTGTAAAATCTAGTTGTGAACCTCTCTGGGTAGTTGCTTTCTATTAAAAAACTTAGTATAACTTACAATTGGATTTAATGTAGGGATGATGTTCTCACTCGGTACCTTCATCAAATCACTGTAAACCACTTCCCTCAGTGTCTTGGGGGGCAATCCATCCTTTTAGATCTCGGAACGTAGTATCATCCAACTTATCAATCAGCAAACCTCGTTTTTGAACGTCAGTAATTTCTCCTTTTGCGTCCAGCCAGTGCTGAAATCTCTCCAAATATTCAGCCCAGCTCTCGGATTTCGAATGATCGTAGCGAGGAAATGACATGGTGAAAGTTGTTGAAGATGTACAAAAAAATCTGAAGATAACATACGACTGAACACAACTATACTTCAAATCCCGATCCCATCCTCGTCTTCATTTGAATGCCTCCTTGATTTAATCGCTATCGGCATGCAGTTGAGTGTTGAGTGCTCGAAGAGGGAAGCAGTTGAGGCCGTTGATGCTCAAAGCGGGTCTGTTGCCATCAAAGTTTACTAATAAACTAGAATGTAGATTTAATATGTCATGGCACAGGATATATCATCAGCACAACAATTCAGTAAGGCACATAATTTAAAATAAAGTCAGTATTATTTGACATTTTTTGACATTCTCACCTGTATTATTTAACATAGCACTCGAGCAAGCTGCGAGATCAATCAGGACCAACCCTGGAGGAACGATATGTAACAGGATGACCCGACACCTAGCGTATGCTGATGACGTAGTGATATCAGCAAGGTCAAAAGCGGCGCTTTCAGGAGCTTTGCAGGAATTTGAAGAAGCTGGGAAAAAATTGGGTCTGATGATAAATAAGGAAAAAACCCAATACATGATTTCCACAAAAAATGATGGGCAGGAAGAGCAGAGTCATGTGCAACTGCTCCACCACACATTTAAGAAAGTGGACAGCTTCAAGTATCTGGGGGCTTTAGTGACACGAAAGAATGACATCACTGCAGAAATTAAAGCAAGAATTTCAGCAGGCAACAGATGTCTCTTTGCATTGCGAAAAGCATTATGATTTCGGAACTTGTCACGGAAAGCAAAATTATTGATTTATAAAACAATCTTAAGACCGATGGTCACATACGCTGATGAAACGTGGGTCCTGACCAGGAATGCGAAAAGATGCTGCAGATCTGGGAGAGGAAGGTGCTCCGGCAGATATTTGGGCCAGTATGTAATGAAGGCCAATGGAGATCAAGAAATAATAGAGAGCTTCGGGACCTATACAATGAACCAGACCTAGTCACCTATGTCAAATCAACCCGTATAAGATGGCTTGGGCACGTAGAAAGAATGGGAGAAGATAGGTACCCGAAGAAACTATAATATGGCAAACCAGGAGGCAAAAGAAGAAGAGGAAGGCCCAGACTGCGATAGCTGGGTGATGTGGAGAGCGATTTGCAGAGGATGGGAATTGGACAGTGGAGAGGTCGAGCTGCTGACAGAGAAGACTGGAGAGGCGTTGTTGCGGAGGTCAGGGCCCTACAAGGGCTGTAGAGTCATGGAAGAAGAAGAAGAATTATTTGACATTTGCAATTTCACATTGAAATAGGCTTTAATAGGGAAAGCCAGAGAAGAAGAAGCCATGGCAACGGCAGATTTCGTCGGATAGATTTTTAGTTTATGTTTGAATGCAAACGTATCGCTTATAAAGCTTTCAGAATTTCCTGTATCAATAGTTATGGACTCATCCAGTCCTCAGCAACCCCTGAGTCAGCAGTATGATGGTTCTAGTATATATATCCCTCAGATCTAGCGCATCTAGTTCATTACCGTCTAGTTAGTCATAGTTGTAGCTTCCTATAGTTGTAACGCTATTTCAGTATTGTAAGTTTTCCTTAAATAAAGTTTTTAAAAAGTGATTTAGTGTGTCCAGTTATTTAATTGGCGCCCGAACAGGGACTGGTGCGCTTCAAGTCAGAAGAGAAGAAGGTTGAATTACATATTCAAGAAAATCCGAAGAAATAGTTCCATTGTACTTTGTACGGACAACAGGATTTGGGATATTGATTCTACCACTCTAACGAACTGGTCAGGAGGGTCCGAAGAAATATTAACAGGATCTGGAGCAGCTCACTTGAAGGTGTATTTAAATACTTCAGCATCAGTCAGAAGAAATATTAATCGCTGGACATCACTTCTAGAACTTCACATCTTTATTAAAGGTAATGCTTATTATATTGTTAAAGTAGTTATAACTATATGCCTAACGACAAATTAAAAGAAATTCTAAACAAAAATAGAGTAACTTTAGATTCAGAAGAAATTAATTTAAATACAGTAGATTCAGAAAAAATTAATTTAGATACAATACAAGAAGAAATTAATACAATGGCTATTAAACAAATGACAAAAGAATGTTATGACCATTTGCCTAGCTCTGATGGTGATCCATCACAACTTGTATTCTTTATTAAAGCCTTAGAATTAATTTATGATGCTAATTGTCATGAAGGAATTTCTAATAGAGTTGAGAACGAACAATTATTATTACAAAAAGCTTTATTTAAATTGCAAGGTACAGCCAGACATCTGTGTATGTATGAAAATTTCTCTTCAATTGGTGAATTAAAATTAAGATTAATCAACCAATTTAAGGACAGTAGGACGATAACTCACTTACAATATGAGGCTTCACATATTACCATTCAAAAAAATGAACATCCTATAGATTTTATTAACCGAGTTATTCCATATGAAATTTTAATTAAAAATCGTATCATAATAGATACATCAATTGAAAATAAAACACAAGAAACTTTAACTCAAATGCGTTTTTTAATTGACCACGTCATCAGAAACTTGCACCCTAGATTAAAAGATACTTTAAATCACGTTGTAATTAAGGAACTCTCGGGACTAAAAAATACTTTATATAATGAATGCCGCATTATTATGGAAGATTTATACCCCCAAGGTCATGGTAGAACTTCGCCCTACCAAACACCCCATAAGGAGCATAATAAACCTCGAGATAATTTCACACATAAAAATCAAAACCCTGCATTTAATAGATTTAATTACCCAAATTTTAATAAACCCCCGCAATTTTATCAACCGCGCAATGATTATCACCCGGGATCAATTCAACAAAGATTCCGTCATAATTATAACCCGCAAAACTATTACCGGGAACAACAACCACAAAGAACCTTTAGTAATCAAATAAGAAATCCCTATAACCAAACGCATTTCAATTTTAATAATCCTCAGCAACAACAAAATTTTAATTACCCTCAGCAGCAACAAAACTTTAATCCTCCGCAGCAACAAAATGTGAATCCTAATTCACAAAATACTGTCTCAATGAGAACGGTGAGGAGTAACAATCTCCACCACTTACAAGAGGAAAATGATGAATTGAAGGCAAGACTAGCCGAGTTAGAGAATAAATTTGAAAATTTTTTAGAAGTAAGCCGGCCGGAACCTGCCCCTCCGGAACCTGGCCCGTCTACCGGTTAAATCTTTTGAAGGAGTCTCTAACATTTTGTGACAACCTCGGCGACCATTGGCTCATTGATACAGGCTCAGAAATAAATTATATAGACCCACGTTCCGTACCCGTAGGAACTCAAATTATTTCGGAAGGATTCGTTGTTATCACTCCAGCCGGAAGCAAGAGAGGAAATAGTTCTGTACTAATTGATCTTGCACCGAGACTAGGTTTGGAAGACGAATTTTTAGTTAAGTTTAAAGTATTTAAATTTAGTGATAGGTATAGATTATTGTTAGGGATGGAAACTATGAGAAGTTTACAAACAAAAATTAATGTAGGAGATACAAATGAATTTATTAAAATAAATAAACTAAAAATAAAAATTGTGGATGGAAAAATAATTAAGGAAGATGAAAATGAATTAAATATAATAAGAAATAGAAAGGAATTATTTGAACTAATTAGACATGATTACATAAATAAAGATATTAAAGAAAAATTATTTAATATTATCATGAAATATCCGGAGATAGTAAAATCGGATGATGAAAAATTAAAACCTACCAATCTTTTGAAACACTCCATTAGACTTAAAACAGATAAACCCATTTATACCAGAAATTACAGATATCCCCAACATTTCAAGGAAAAAGTTGATGAAGAAATTAATAAACTATTAAAGAACGGTATTATTAGAGAAAGCAATTCCCCATATAACAGCCCAATATGGATTGTCCCTAAGAAAGAAGACGCGTCAGGTCAAAAAAAGATCAGGATGGTCATTGATTACAGGAAATTAAATGCAGAAACAATTCCAGACAGATTTCCTCTTCCAAATATTGAAGATTTATTGAATAAATTACATGGATCAAAATATTTTTCAACAATTGATTTAACATCGGGATTTCATCAAATAGAGATGTCTGAGGAGTCTATAGAGAAAACTGCATTCTCAACAGACACAGGTCATTATGAGTTTCTAAGAATGCCGATGGGATTGATGTCATCACCCCCCACCTTTCAAAGGGCAATGAATTCTATGCTATCTAATACTGATAACACTCTCGTATACTTAGACGATATTATAATTTATTCTACCACACCTGAAGATCATCTAAAACATATAGAAATTGTTTTAAAGAAATCAAAAGAGCATTCCTTAACTATTCAACTTGACAAAACGGAATTTATGAAATCTGAATTACCTTTCTTAGGCCATGTATTGATCAGAGACGGCATTAAAACAGACCCTAAGAAAATTGAAGCAATTGTAAAATTCCCTTTACCAAGAAATATTAAAGAAATTAAGCAGTTCCTCGGAATGTCAGGTTACTACAGAAAATTTATAAAAAATTACGCTCACATAGCAAAACCTTTGACAAATCAATTGAGAGATGAAATTAATTTTAACCCTAATAATTACAAAAATGCTTTTGAACAACTTAAATTACATTTAATAAATGCACCAATATTACAATATCCAGACTTTAACTCTCCAATGATTTTAACAACAGATGCAAGTAACATCGCATTGGGAGCGGTGCTCAGCCAACTTAGACAGGGGAGGGATCACCCTATTGCATTTGCCTCTCACACTCTCTCAGCAACAGAACAAAAATATTCCACCATAGAAAAGGAACTCTTAGCTATAGTTTACGCATGTAAACACTTTAAACCATACCTGTATGGAAAAAAATTCACATTACTAACAGATCATAAGCCTTTATTGTGGCTATTCACAATGAAAAACAATAATACACGCATTATGAAGTGGATTTTCTTATTAAGTGAATTTCAATTCGATATAAAACATACAGATGGTAAAACCAATGTAGTAGCTGATGCTTTAAGTAGAGTTAATATAGACAGCAATTATGATTTACATGCATTAACCGAAATGGAAATAGATCCAGAAGAGGAATTAGACAGAATATTACAGGAAACAAGTAATGTAGAATTACCACCAATACCTTCGGAAGATTATGATGAAATTTTACAGGAATTAAATCCTAATCAAGATGAACAATTAAGCATGGCTCCAACACAACATTCCCAAGACTCCAGCAATGAACAAATTTTAATAGTTCCAGAAGATAGAGCGATAAACGTAGAAAAATTTCAAATTTTAATTCAAAGAGGTTCAGCTAAACCCATTATTACAAAACCTTTCGGTAAAACTCGAATCTATTTAGAAACTTCCTACCCTTGGAAGAATAATTTAGAAGCAACTCTCATTGAATCATTAAAGCCTAAAACAGTTTATGGTGTCTACTGTGAACCTAACGTAGAATCAGTCAGAATTGAATTTGAAGCTATATATAAAAAAATAACTGAAATTATAATTGATAAATTTCCTACCGTTAAGATTAAGAGATACAAAAAGAAATTGATTGATGTATTGCAAAATGAGGAACAACAAGAACTTTTAGAGAACTATCACATAGGAAAATCATATCACAAAGGAATTATAGAGACATACGAAAAATTGAAAAGAAATTATTATTGGCCAAATATGAAGGATGACATATCTGAATTCATAAATAAATGCTCGATTTGTAGACAGGTGAAATATGAACGAAAGCCTATTAAAACTAAATACCAAATTACACCCACCATGGAAAGACCTTTTGAAGAATTAATGATGGATATATTAAAATTTGATTCTCATAATATAGTGACAATAATAGATACATTCTCAAAGAGACTTTTTGCCAGATTATGTAAACATGTAAATGCAATTAATATATTTCAGACATTAACAGAATATCTAGCACTGTTTCCAAATCCCATTAGAATAAAAATGGATAATGGAAAGGAATTCAATAATAATCTAATTCGTAATTTTCTAGAATCTTTAGGAATAGAGGCATATTATACAACACCAAATCACCCTAATTCCTTAGGACTCCTAAATAGAGCACAATCAACTCTAGTAGAAACATTGCGAGCCTTAAAAGAAGAAAATCCTAGAAATGATTTAAAAATTAATCTAAATCTTGCTACATTAACCTTTAATAACTCTATTAATCAAACATTAAAACTCACTCCAAATGAAATAACATATGGAGTAATAAAAGACCCAGACAAAAATGAGGAAATAATTAAGGAACAATTAGTAAATGAATATCACAAAAACATGAACATTGTTCATAATAAACTCAAAACCGAAATAAATCAAGAAAAGAAGGAGAGAACTAATAAATTAAATAAAAACCGCGAAGACCCAGATGTTGAACAGGATAGGCCTTATGTTAAAAGAAGAATAAGAAACAAGGGTGAAAAGGTTTATAAACCGGTCATACCTTTTATAGATAGAAATCAGAAAATTACTGTTCATGCTGACAATATAGCAAGAAAAAGGAAGTCCAGACGAAAATCTAAGAAGAAATTAATTACTGTTTCAGATGGAGAAATGGTCTCTAGTGATCTCAGTGATATTGACAGTAACTACAGCGTATAAAGTTACAAACGTTCAGCATTCATCAGGACTAATAACATTTAAAGTTCCGGACTCAAAACTGATATCAGACTACAAAACGATTGTTCATTTTTAGATTTAACAAAATTAATCAATGAATTAAATTCACAAAGGTTATCACTGAAACCCAAAAGTAGTACAATAGTTAATACAGTAACTCAAGTTATGGACACAATGGACAGAATACAAATGACATTGTATTTCAATGAACTGTATAATGTTCTCATCTATCTAACCATTCAAGTAATTGACATAGAAAATTCTTTAGAGATGTGTAGAATGGGAATTCCCCATTCTAATATAATTAAACAAACAGATATTGATGATAAAACCTTTATTTCAAACGATTTAGAAACAATTTGGTTAACAAGCAAAATCTCTTGTACGATTAGGCAAAATATCATTCATTATATAATAAAAATTCCAAAATTATCTAAAATCTTTAATACAATATATCTTTTATCAGTCCCTATTAAAGAAAATAATCAAGTTATAACTACTCTTGTTAAGCATAACCTAATATTGTATAATTTACATGAAATGTTTACTGGAAATTGCACATTTGTTAAGGATAATTATTATTGTACTAACCTTAGAATAGTTAATGATACTTGTATTCTTAATGCCTTAAGAAATAATCTTTCTAATTGTATTTCTACTAACGTTCTTAGTATTTCTCCTTTTATTAAATATGTAGATATTATAGATGCTTATGTAACTTTTGATATATCCTATGTTGTATTGTCTAGTAACGGAACAATCCCTGTAAATTTGCCAACTACCTCTATTATTAAGTTAGAAAGTAAGGAAATAATTGTAAATCAAACTAGGAAATTTTATATCAACTCCGATACCTTATCCATTAATCATAAATTAAATAACCTTAAGAAATTAAATATTACATTTGATAAAATAGACTTACCTATAATCTTGCATGAAGAATTTGAAACATTAGAAACTATTGATAATCCCATATTGTACTCCACACCTCTATTAATTGTATATATTACTATATCTTATTTTATTGTAATCCACATACTTCAAATTTATTTTAGGATAGTAAAATATTGTAAACAAAGGACCTTTCCTAGCCAACCTATAAATTTCCCTCTTATTGTACAAAATGAAAATATGTTCTCCCAGAGTTCGAATCTTCAGAAGGGAGGAGTTATGGACTCATCCAGTCCTCAGCAACCCCTGAGTCAGCAGTATGATGGTTCTAGTATATATATCCCTCAGATCTAGAGCATCTAGTTCATTACCGTCTAGTTAGTCATAGTTGTAGCTTCCTATAGTTGTAACGCTATTTCAGTATTGTAATTTTTCCTTAAATAAAGTTTTTAAAAAGTGATTTAGTGTGTCCAGTTATTTAATTAATGATAGCAGATACCGAAACATCGTTAATTTTTAAAGTAATTGTAGATTTAGGGAGGTCGGGAGGAAATGCGACTGAAGTCCCGGATTCTATTGAACGGACGCAACCGTCGCCCAATTAGTTTCTACTGAGGAATTGTCATAATCGCCAGTGACCGCACAAATTTTTAATTTTGAAGAACGGCAAACTCTGGCAAAGTGTACCTTTTTGTTACACAGTTTATGCATGTCCAGGATACGAGCCTGTGAAAAGGGATCATCTAAATCAGGAGTAAAATTTTCTAATAGCCTCTTCCGACTGTTGTTCGACATAAGGCCGTTAATGAAAGCATCTTGAATGTATTCATCGCTTTATATATTCGCTTTAATATCTCGAAAGGCGCAATCTGCACTCGGAGTTCTTAATCCTAACAAATATTGGTCTATTGACTCTCCTGATTGTTGACGGCGAGTCATCAGCTTGTGTCGAGCAAATATTTCGCATTTCGGTTTTATGTTTAAGGAATCTAACCTAACGATGGCTTCCAGTTAAGAAGAGCATTCGCTAATAAGTTCAAATATAGTGTGACTTAAGTGATTATAAAGTAAATTCAGTTTATCTTAGTCTTTGGCCTGGATAGATTTTTAAAGATTTCGAATGTTTTCTTCCAGTGGATCCATTTTGATGAGCCGCTACTGGATGAGTGATCATCCTCAAATCTTTCGGGTTTTAATTATTTGTCCATATTATATTAATTATGTTTATTAAATTATTATGAAAAAAGTAAACCTCTTTCTTATGAAGGCTTTAATAAACATAAAATAACACATCGGTAAGCAGACTGATTGAATTAACATTGAATAAATTTATAATTAGATTTACAATAATCAATACATCGACAGATTTCACACAATGAGTAAGAATTTGCAGCGTTTTTTCCCTTGAGACTGAGCGATTGGATCTCATTGTGTAATATGGGTCATAAATAGATTTTTACTAAGAAGGGAAAAGTTGTTTTGTGTTGCGCATGTAAAAAAAACGATTCCCAGTGAGAGGAAATTCCACCTGGATCTTCAGGTCAATACAGAAAAAATTTCCAACTGGCATTAAAAAAACAATTTCCAGCGATTCTTCATGCCCTTTTAGTTTTTGTTAGTAGTATTTGATATCCGCAATATCTTGATATTGATTCATCCTTGTCCTCCAAGAGCCACATTTAACAGCGTGTCAGACGAATAGTAAACACCGAGCCTTGCATATACATTTTCGTGGATCCAAGGTAGAAGAAATCTTCAATCAAGAACTTTGCTTCGCATTATAGTAGCCTTCACGGAAATAGAAGCTTGGAATGAAGGCACGGTGTTGTCAGTTGCGGGCGGGAATAATGCCGTGAGCCTACCGCCTCGAGTGGCAGCAGGGCATCAATCCGCACTCCTACACTCTCTCATTTTCAGAGAAGAGAAGTTTTACATAGAGCGCCAATAGCGCTTCCCCTGTTTTGCAGGTCTCAAGCAAAACTATACTTGCGTCAGGATACTCCCTAAAATAAACACTACTCGAAATAAACTCAGTAGAATGCACTTCATCAAGTCTTCTCTCACAAAAGTATAATAAATTAGTTTTTTAAACATACTACAATTCTGTACACTAAATATTTTTGGTTTGTCATAATATAATATAATTGAAAATATATGTTAAAAGTTTCGGTTTAGTTTCCATGGAATCATTTTATTTCCATTAAATAATATAAAAGTAGAAATTATTATTAAATTATTCCTTGCAAGATAAGCTGTATCTTTGCTAATTCCGGACCAACTGCGATGATTCCATGTTTGTATTTTAGAGAATTTAATCATCTTTCATATGATTTCATCCATAATTTACCATAAAATATTTACTTTTTGAGTTATGCGCAAATAAACTTTTCTTTTCGCTATGACTTCTTCTCCTGCGTTTTCTCGTTGATATACTTAATGCATGGAAAGTTAAAGGCTTTAAGAAGATGACCTTAGGCAAGTTTCATTAAAATTACGAGAAAATTGTAAAAAAGTGTAAAATCGATGATATAATTGCCACTTCCGGGTAGTCCAATGCGCTGTATCTTTGCTATATTGGTTCTGTAGCAATATTGCTTCTATAGTAACATATACAACTAATATTGATCCAATTTTGATGATTTTTATTTTGATTTTTAGATGTCAATTACCTTTCATACAATTATGTACATAATTTTCCGTTTAATACATAATTTTTAAGTTACGCGCAAATAAAATATTATTTTTATCATAACTTTTATTCCCTTCATTTCCTCGGTGATGTGTTATATAGATGAAAAGTTAAAGGGCTTTAAGGAGAAGACTTTCAGCAAATTTTATGAAAATCATTAGATCTGTTTTCGAGAAAATTGTAAAAACAAAAGTGTAAAATCGGCAATATAAAGTGGCACTTCCAGTCAGTCAATTTTTACGAAAAATTTGCTGTAGCATCCCATGAATTTACCTATATTAAATACGTAGTTTCAGTCTCGTACGACTTTTCGTTTTTGAGCTAGGATGTTCACCCATGCATACACACACTGACAGACACACACAGACCTTTTTGCGAGACTTGGTTATGTGGACTCAAGGAACAGAACAGAACAGAAAAAAGAGTATTTCTGTTGAAAACTCGAATTCGAAATTTTTCACGATCGCAATACTTCTCCTTACTAAGTTACGGTAAGGAACTGTGCTGAGTCGACACTCTGAGCCACCTCCCTCTCCCGCTCCTATATATACCCTTATAAATCTTAAGCTAGGAAGATCTGTACCAGTAGTATGTAGCTAGTCGTAATGCAAGTTGTAACTTTTGTTTTTCAATAAAGTTTTTTTTTAATTTCTCCGCCGTTGAGTTTCGTAATTGGCGCCCAAATAGGGACCGCATGCATATATCATCGCGGTTCTAGACTCGAACTCTGCAGTACCTGAAATCAAGATTCAATCTACCTTTCGAGGATATCGCACCTGTAGGAGACTGGCACCCCGCTTAGACTCTTAGATCTTGGAGAAGGACTTGCTGCTGAGCCGAAAATCGTCTGATCACCCCGACAGATATCGAAACTCTGGGAGAGATTGTGAGTGGAGCTTTTATTGAAAACATCATTTTTATATTTTATTTCATTTTATTTTTTTTATATAATTGTTTAAACATTATTTTCTCTTTTTTATATATATAAATATATTGTTCTTTATTAACATTTATAAAAACGCTATTTAAAAAATATATATACTTAAAATTTTATGTCAAAACTAGCACAGAGATTAACTCAGAATAGATTTATTGATATTAAGGAATTTATTGATACAGACGAAATGGCAACCTCATCTTTTGCAATTAAATCCGCGGATTATGACCACATTCCTACTTTTAACGGGGATCCACATAATTTACTAAAATTCGTTACCGTATGTAGACAAGTTCATAATATAGTTTGCAAACCCGATAATGATCTCCGAGAATTAAATGACCAACGCCTATTAAGCAAAATTCTCGCCAGACTAACAGGAGATGCAGATTACATTAATACCACCTGCGAGTTTACTGGCGTTAACGACTTATTAAGGTATTTAGAGAGTGCATTCAGAGATTCACGATCAATTGAACAATTACAATTCGAACTTTTTAATATGAAAATACAACATAAGGAACATCCGTTAGATTTCCTTCAAAAATTAGACAGGAGCCGAACTCTAATAATTTCAAAATATAGGATAGAAAATATTCCTGAAAGGGCAACGATTGTATCCGTCTTAGAAAAAAATATTCTATATCATTTTTTCACAAATATGCCGCTACATATTAGGACATATTTGATGACCAAAACTGAAAAATTAAAAACTTTGGATGACCTTCGAAATCTAATTCAAAATGAGAATCATCTTTTGTTCGATGATTTGGTTAATTCCGGTAATATGAGAAGACCCGGGGAAACACACGATTCAAGGAAACCAAGTTTTGAAAAAAATAAAAATAATCAGAAACCTAATTTCTATCATCAAAGAAATGAAGGACAAAGATACCCTCCTAGATTCCCACCGAGAGATTACCAAGATTATCCTCCTAGATATTCACCTAGGGAACAGCAAGGTCATTATAATGGAAATCATAATAATAATTATGAAAGGAGAAATTATCCACACAGAGAACAGTGGAAATCGGAGGACCAGAAAAGGTTTTTCCAAGGCTCGCATGGTTCAGGACAATACAAAAATAATAGACCTTTCGAAAAGGCGGAACCTGCGAACACAGTGTCGATGCGCACCGTCAGCGGTTTTCAGAAGAACCAACCCCGACAACCGGTATATAACTTAGATCAGGAAGACCCAAGGGATAAAGAAATTAGGGAGCTCCGCGAACGGCTAGAAAAGCTTACAACTAAACAAGAAGGCTCAGAAGATCATTTTTTAGGGGAGGACCCAGATCCCAACTACAACACCTAGAAGTACATGATTTACAGACAAATAATTTTCGTGACCTTCCGTTTGTTATCGATAAAAAAAATCGCAAATGGTTATTAGACACGGGGGCACAGAAAAATTACATAAGTTCAAAAATTGTACCACCAGGAGACAAGAAGCAAAAAGAAAATTTTATTGTTCGGACCGCTGCTGGAGAAGAGAGAGGGACCGAAACAGTAACCACTGATGTTAGTACCACCTTTTTAAAATGCCCAACGAAAGTTAAATTTTATATATTAGATTTTAGTCCAAATCATGATGTTTTGATCGGTGCAGAACTAATGGACGATTTAAAATTCAAAATTGATTTTGAGGAAAGAAAAATTAGGTCAGCATATGGTGATTTTACGTTTACAATGGATAGGGATACGATACCAATTGAAATAAAGGAAGGAGAAAATATTGCCGACTTGCCAAAAGGGAAAATTTTCTTAATAGATTATAAAATTGACGATATAGAAATACCTACCGGAATTTATAGCGATAAAGTAAAAATAATAAGTAAGAAAGAAGGAACTGTACAACTGCCATTGATGAATTTTCAAGAAGTTGAAGTTGTAAACCCGCCGGTAGATAATGTCGAAAAGAACATACCCGAACTAGTTAGAATCGAACATATCCCCTCGCTACAACAGAAAGAATTACTTAATCTTCTGAAAAATTATCCATCTATCTTTAAAACGGAAAAGGATAATTTATCTGCAACAGATCTTTTAGAACATCAGATAAAAACCAAAACTGATGAACCGATTTATTCTAGAAATTATAGATACCCGCAGCAATTCAGAGAACAAATTAAAGACGAAATAAATAAAATGTTAGAAAGCAAAATAATAGCCCCGAGTAATTCACCATACAATTCACCAGTATGGGTAGTTCCAAAGCGAGCCGACGCTTCAGGTCAAAAGAAGATAAGGATGGTAATAGATTACCGAAAGCTCAACAGGGAAACAATTCCGGATCGATACCCTCTGCCAAATATAGAAGATTTGCTGGGAAAATTAGGAAAAGCCACTATATTCACAGCCATAGATCTTTGTTCAGGTTTTCACCAGATAAAGGTACATAAGGACTCGATTCATAAAACAGCGTTTAGTACCGATCAAGGGCATTTCGAGTTCCTTAGAATGCCGATGGGATTGTCGAATTCTCCGGCTACCTTTCAAAGAACCATGAATATCATATTTGCAGATATGCCACATGTGCTTGTGTACATGGATGACATTATCATTTTTTCGGAAACATTCAGTGACCATTTAAAACATATAAAGGCAGTTTTGGAAAAATTAAAGAAACATAATTTAAAGATACAGCTAGATAAAACCGAGTTCTGCAAGAGAGAGTTATTATTTCTCGGTCACATCATAAGTGAAAATGGAATTGAGCCAAACCCAGATAAAATAAAGGCTGTCAAAGAATTTAAATTACCAAAGACTGAAAAAGAAATAAAAAGTTTCTTAGGTCTAACGGGATTTTATCGTAAGATGATTCCCAATTATGCCAAAATAGCCGCTCCCATGACGAGGTGTCTACGTAAAGGAGAGAGTGATATAATACCAGAGTCATATAAAGAGGCATTTGAACAATTAAAAAATTTGGTCTGTAGCAGTCCCATAATTCAAGTACCAAATTTCGAGGAGGACTTCTATCTAACTACCGACGCGAGTAACTATGCTATAGGCGCGGTATTAGCCCAAAAGAAGAATGGTAAAGAACTCCCCGTTTGCTATGCTTCTAGGACACTGAATAAGGCAGAACAAAATTATTCGACCACCGAGAAAGAGTGCTTAGCTATAATTTGGGCCTGTAATCATTTCAGACCTTATCTGTACGGTAGGAAATTTTTTATCTACACAGACCACAAGCCTCTCGAATATCTAAAGACGTGCAAGACTCAGAACGCCCGACTCATCAGATGGAAACTGCTCCTAGAAGACTACGAATATGATATTAAGCATATTCAGGGTAAAGCGAATAAAGTCGCTGACCACTTGTCGCGACATCCTGTTGACAAGCATGTCTCGGAGACACCCGAGTACGACATGCATCATATGACAGAGGAGGACGAGTTATCTCTTGACACCCAACACTCAGCTGAGTCCTCAGATAACAGGATCCTTATCGTTGATGACGACCAGAGGCCAGTCAACGTAGAGAAAAATCAAATCGTCATCATAAAGGGATTCAATGACACCAAGGTCGAGAAGGTCTTTAATAAAAATAGAACTACGATCGAACTTACGTATCCTTTCAATCAAAACGCTGAACAATTGGAAAATAAACTACTGGAAATTCTGCAACCCAACGCAACGTATGGTATTTACTGCTTACCTAAGATAAAAGGAGTTGAAAGCGAAACTAATTGGTACGAAGGCCTGTATAATAAAATAACCGAAATTATTCGAGAAAAATTTCCGACGAATAGAATAAAAAAATATTTATTATTTCTACCAGATATTACTAATAAAAATGAACAAAAGGAATTGATTTTGGACCAACATATTGGGAAATCGTGCCATAGAGGAATTAATGAGACTTACATAAAATTAAAAACTAAATATTATTGGCCAAATATGAAAGATCATATTGCCGATATAATCAATGAATGTGACATCTGCAATCAAATCAAGTATGATAGACGGCCCATCAGACCAAAATTTATGATAACTCCAACACCTGAGAAACCATTCGATGTTATCATGATGGATACACTCCATATGAGAAATTATTACGTCTATATTATAGCAGATACGTTTTCGAAGAAATTATTTACAAGATACAGCATAACAGCAAACGCTATTGAATCAATGGCGACGCTGAGAAAATATTTAGTCCATTTCCCCAAACCTCTCATCATCACTACAGACAATGGCCGCGAGTATGATAACAATTTATTCCGAGATTTCCTGAAATATTTAAAAATAGAAAAACACGAAACGACACCGAACCACCCAAATTCATTAGGACTACTTAACAGGGCAAGTTCAACTTTACTCGATTTAATTAAGATTATCAATACGCAATCCACAGCGTCGGAAGAAGAAAAATTAGAAATGGCGACTATTGCCTACAACAATTCCATGAACCAAAATTTAAAATTAAGCCCGAACGAAATAACGTTTGGAATAAGCAGGGAAAATTACAACGACAACCCGGAAGTCCAGGAGTATTTAGTTCAGGAATACCATCAAAATCTAAAGAGTACTAGGGAAGCTATAAAAACTAGTATTGAAAAAAACAAGGAAAAATATATTAATAAAACAAACGAAAATAGGGAAGATTTACCTAAATTACCAGAAGACGTTTATATCAGGAAACCCAGTTCCAATAAAAAGGACGTAAAGTATCAAAAGGGTAAACAAACTAACGGGAAATTTTTATCATCTAGAGGGAAAAAGAAAAAATTACACGCAAGCCAGATTAAAAGACCGAAGAAAATAAAACATAAAGATAAACCAACAACGCATCAAGACACGAACCAAAATGAATGTCTTGCTGATAATGCGTATGCCCAGAAATTGAATGAGGAAATTGAAAAAAGGATTCAAGCACTGAAAGCTAATCCTACTACTCTTCCTGTTGCAGATTTTGAAGATGAAGGACTATTTCAAGTTTCTTCTGATCCTCATTCTTCAGGCACTGAGCCTTCGAGTAGAAACGTTGAAAATCCAGACGTTGTCGAATGGCCCTGGGGCTTCGATCATTCAGATGAATTCGTCGTATGTGATGACGGAATGGTACACTTTCCTTCACTATAAAAACCTGTCCCAGCTGAATGACGAAATCTCCACTCTAAAAACACATATTAATAACTTAAAAACTGAAAAAGAATTTAAAATGTTACATCAAATATTAGAAAAGAGATATGAACGTATAATAGATCAGATCACCCACCTTCTTAAACGTAGCCATATAAAAAGAGAAAAACGAGGAATTGTGAATGGACTGGGAAAGGCCTTATCTTGGTTGGGGGGCACGATGGACAGTGACGATAAAGAACGGTATGATGCCATCCTACAAAAGGTAGAAAATAACTTATATCACATAGAGCACAACGAGGAAGCTAGACTTAGCCTTAATCGGAAATTAACTCAAGAATTAAATAAAGACATCATAATCTTAAACCATTTCAAAAATAATATAGAAACGAATAATAGGGTTTTGGATACAACACTCGTCAGGTTATCTTATCACGATCTTTTAGCTTATTTAACTCTTATAGAGACGCAGTTACAAGAAACAGAGGATGCTCTAGAACAATGTAAACTCGGTATAACTCATCCTAGCGTTCTTTCTTATGACGAAATTATGAATATAAAAATCCCCTATAAAAGGTTATTGACTAGGGATGTGGAATTGAATTGGCTATTAAGTAAAGCAATTTGTTCAATGTCTGATTCCGGAATGATTTACTTCTTTATAAAATTACCATTAATGGTTGCCCCTTCGACTACTTATTTTGTATTATCATACCCGACAGTTTATAAAGAAACCATAGTAACAATTCCAGTAGAAAATACTTTAGTTGTAAGATATAATAATGAATTTTATAAAGGAAAATGTTTAAAATATAACTCCAACTTCTATTTTAATTATAAAAGTCTTAGTATAATATATGATCAATGTATTTTAGAATTAAGTAACAATCTAAAGTTAGAACATTGTAAAATAGTAGGAATTTCACAAAAATCTTTTATAAAACTTTTACCTATTCTTAATCAGTATCTAACATTTAATTTATCGACAATTGAGACTAACATAACACAACCCACGTTATATCATTTGCCTACCACTAGTTTGATAAGTCTTGACAAAGACGAAATATTTGTAAATAAATCTATAGCAGTAAGATATGAAGAACATGTAAATATACCTATTATATCTTTACATAGTATTGATAATGTTATTTTTACTAATTATAGTTATGAAGATGTACATACCTTAGATTTAGGAACCTTGAAAATAGAAACACTAGAGGATTATTCTATAACTACTTATTCAGATATTATGATATATATAACTATGACATTATGTATATATTTATTTGTTCATCATTTATTATTTTATTATTATAAATTTAAAACCCTTTGTATAAATAACATTAACAACCCAATACCTTTAACAACGATTGTAACACCTGACCCAACACCAAATCCTACTGCCCAATCATCCGTCTATGACGCAAGGTCCAGAGCGTGGCATTCCTACCTTAACGAAAAACAGAAATCATAGTTCGGAGGTCCTCACTTTAAAAAGGAGGGAATAGTTACGGTAAGGAACTGTGCTGAGTCGACACTCTGAGCCACCTCCCTCTCCCGCTCCTATATATACCCTTATAAATCTTAAGCTAGGAAGATCTGTACCAGTAGTATGTAGCTAGTCGTAATGCAAGTTGTAACTTTTGTTTTTCAATAAAGTTTTTTTTTAATTTCTCCGCCGTTGAGTTTCGTAATTCTATATATTTCATGTATAGTTAAGGGAAAGTAAAAAAAGACTCGTGAACATACCTATATATATATATATATATATATATATATATATATATATATATATATACATATAATCATATTTATTGTTTAAATACACTTACATAATAATGTCCCTGAATTCAAGGCCACTCACCGAATAGAATATGAGCTAAGTTGTTATATAAAATTTCGTCTTTTTCAAATTAACATATATGTTAATTTGAAAAAGACGAAATTTCAAATTCACTTCACAAGCCATCGTGATTATCTATTGAAAATAAAACTACAAACGTCAAAACACATTAATTAAACATAATTACATTAAAAAAGTGAATGCTCAAATCACGCCACCCATCAGAACTCGAAATTTAATGAAGGTTCCAATAGTACTTCACTTGGTATCATTTTACCTATTTTAATAACGGCCAATAATGATTTACCAGTACTCTAAACGCATGAGATTCGAAACCTGAAAAATTAGTCATTTAATGAGACAAAATTATTAATATTCATAAGATGGAAAAGTTTTGGCGTTTTGGATAAATATCTTCCATTACATTGTTGTGTTCCCTTTTTGGCACGAGAATACTCAAAGTAATAATATTTTATGAAAAAAATTACCACTATAACCATTCTGTTTTCTTTATTACATCAAGACAAGTTGCTTTCCGCACTCTATTATAGTCATCTTATAATTTTTTATTCATTATTTGAAATTGTAATTAAAAAATACTTTTCCTATCAGCGATTTTGCTCAATTAATATTATTGCGGTTTGAGAATGTTAATTGGAAGAGGGCTTTCCTCCATCTTTAACAAATGTACTTGGAGTTGATTTGTTGTGGAGGTCTCTCGAGTCCGTAGGCACTCCGTCCAGCCACTTTTCCGAAGTATCTTCTTGTCCTCTACAGTTTCTCCAACATCAATAATTTGGGAATCCTGGAATTATCCATTCGATAACCACGGACTGTCCAGCTTAGCCTTCCAATCTTAATGAATCTAACCACGTCCCTTCTCGTTTAAGAGCCCACAAAGAACTCATGTCAGGGGGCCGAAGAAAGAATCGGGAGAAAATAAAATAGAAAATATCTGGTGTGTCCATTTACACGACTTTCCATATCGCTTTGGGCGATAGTTCAAAATAAAAACTGTTTGCGGTATAAATATCGATACGCTATTACCTTTGCTAATAATGGTCGGATTTAGATGATGTTTTTTTATGTAATTAAATTATCTTTCAAATAAATATATACAGAATTTACCATAAAATGCGTACTTTTCGATTACTGCGCACAAAAAAAAAATTCTTTTCATCATAACTTTTTTCTGTTTTTTCTTGAGGATGTATCTCATATATGTATAGTTAGTAAGCTTTAAGTAGAAGACTTTAGGCAAGTTTGATCAAAATCTTTAGAGCCCTTTTCTCTCTACAGTACTAGGGGACAAACCCAACATAACAAGAAAAAGCAACAAAATCGGTCCACCCGTTCAAGAGATAATCGTGGCACAGACAAACCAATGCCGAAAAATATTGTTTTCAGACTCAGAGGGCACTGAAACGCATAGATCCGTTGAAAACAACACATCGAAATTTTGACCCGATTACAATACTTTCCTTACCAAGTAGCGGTATGAAAGTAAAAAATACTAATGGCTAATCTACACTATTATACTAAGAGCTATTTGAATATAAGGAGAAGAACTTCGGATTTCAGCAAAACACGTCTGCATAAAGAGAATACAATCCTAAATTCTTCGAAAAATTATCAACACGCCCTGGTTTATTTCAAATCACAACGGCATGAATATACCAAGAATGAAATCTTTTTCAAAGAACTCACAAACACTGGCATTATGCTGATTATTTCTACAAAGTGAACGAATATACTAAGTCTATTAACTTAGCTTCAAAATCACTTTTTAATATCGCTTCAGATGGCATCTTCTTCAGAAGACATGTTTTCGACAATAGGTATTTTTTTTCAACTGCTTGGGATTTAAAACTATTCATTACCACGAAATAAGAGGCGGAGGACATCCTACCTTCGAGAGGTCGAGTGGGGATGCCTACAAAAATATCTTGTTCCCTCAGCAACGCACAGTTGCAGACATGTTCCGTCTTCTGGTCTTGCTCTTTTCCTGTGTCGCAGCCTTCGGGGCTCTCCGTGAGTAAATCTACAGTATATATTTGCCATTTATATATGTATTTGATTGTTCAATATTTTGGATAATTTAAAATGAAAAAAATTATATAAATGTTAAAAATCTTTTAAAATTGAGACAGGTTGGAGTAAAATAGCATCTTAGACTATTCTCAAATGTAATATTTAAATTTGTAAATTAAAAAAAAAATACTAAGGCCAAATAACTCCTCATAAATAGATTTAGTATCAAATTTAAAATTTCTATCACACACCGAATTTTCTTCTTTTTTTTTTTTTTATTACAGCAAATGGATGGAAAGCTTGTAGCAGGTCAGATCCCGATTACTCTCAATGTCTAGGAAAGGAAATCGAAAATGCCGTAAAGAGTCTGGCTGACGGTAAGTACAAGAAAATATTAGATAGTTTCAGAATTTCTTTTCCTAAAAATTAATTTCAAAATTTTGAATATTTTGTACATTAAATACTATATACCAGCATATATCGTCAATGTTTTTGAGTATATATATTGATTGTTTTGTGTATATATATATTGATTGTTTTGTGTATATATGAAATAAAGGAAATATGGGATCAATTGGTATGTGTTATCAAATATAATAAAGGGATATTATGTTCAATCTTTTTTGGATTCGCAAACTAGAGATAAACATATTATATAGTATAGAATATTTAAATGCCTTCTTTTGGCTAAAACAATTGAATTCTAAGTAATACCATAAAGAGCACAATTCCCTTTGGGGTAGAATGAATCAAAGGCAAGCTGAATTTCATATATGTTTTATAAGTCATTAAAACAAACATCTTTTCCAAAGTGAGTGGGAAGAAATAAGTTAAATGCAAAATATCCTGAAATAAATATTATAGTACTGTTCATGAAGTTACTATTCCACTGTTAATTTTTAATATAACTCCCAAATTCGGTCTAAAAATCGGGATTCCAAATGCAGACCACTAATCCCGTCTGGCTCCGGCCCTCCTTGCACTCCTATCATTTCAATTAAAATTGTATTAGTTATTTCCTTAATTTATTTTTATTTTATAAGACATTTTTGACAGATGTGAATAATGAAATAAAGCTTAAAAAAATAAGTACATTTTTTCAGTAATTAATTTTTAGTAAAAGAAAAAAATAAGAAAAAAATTAATTTTTATATTTCCACTAATTTTACTTTCTTGATTATATTATTTTGTCAATTTGATTAATAATACAATTATAGATGGCTTTTATATTTATAGTGACTACTTTTAGGAAGGTAAGGGAATAATTTCAGAGGTTGAATATGCAATTTCACTTTTTTTGTTGAAATATTTTCTATGAATCTTGCCAAGATGGTATTGTGTTAGACCAAATGTATGACCATGCACATGGAAATAGATCGCTCAAGCATTTAATTTTAGGTATGAATTCCGGTTCAGCAATGACCAAAGTAAAAAAATATTTTAAGAATTTAATACAAACCTCTCACGTTTTAAAGACTTGGGAGATATGAGTCCCAGCTGATCCATACCTGGTAGCTCAGAAATAGGAATTCGGAGTTTGTCGTTCTATGTGGACTCTAGTTTTTAGAGTGGCACACATAATCCGTTCTAAGATATTTAAAGTGTCTTATCCGTTAATTGTTCTAATATCAAATAATTAGAATAAAATAAGAATCGTCCAGTCGTGCTTTCTAAAAACAGGTTGCAGCTATCTTCCATTTTAAATATTCCATTATAATAATCATAAAATCCGAATAAATTGATTATATTGATGAGTTCACGCGATTCTATGTAAATTTATATTCTTTTCTATGTAAATGAACCGCTAATTTAAACATGCGCGGTGACTTCAGGATTTGATAAGGCAATTACTTATATAAAATCCTTTTCGAGTGGAAATTTTGCATAAGATGTTTTTGCTATGTAAATGAACCGCTAATTCAAACATGAGCAATGATTTCTAAGAGTTTGATAAATTGTCTTTACTTATTTATAAATTTAGTTTCAACCTTATTGCATTTTTCTATCCTGAATCGAATGAAACTATCTGCATTTCGATAGGACTAACCGTTCTCGAGAAATAGAGTTTTTCCCCGCTTTTTTGTCGTTTTGCCCCACTGTGCGCCGTATCACCCCGTAAAGCAGTGCCCGTCGTACTATCTAGCCGTACAGCGATTAGCAGTCCCATCCTCCTCGGAGCACAGGAGGCATGTCGGGGTGTCTCCTATGTCGTTCATATGAAGGTGGCCCTGAAGTTAGGTAATCGTGGGCCGTGGACAACCAACTGTGTTCATTCTAATTTATTTATTTTCTTATAATTATAATTTACAATCTCTTATAATTTATTTATATTCATTTATTTTCATTTTCATATTTTCAATAATGAACCTTTGTAATCTACCAAGAAAAAAAAAGTTTATCCGCCCTCAAAATTTGAGGTATTACTTTCCAAGATACGTGTTATCGAAAAAGACTGCAAATTATTGCACAATGGTTTATTATTTCAAATTGTTATATGTACATCGAAAATATCTTGTGTATCCATTCACATAACTTTCCTTACCTTGGCTGAAAATCCAATTCAAAAATTGTTTGCTATATCTTCTTAAGATTTTTTATGTCTATCATTGTATACAATTAAATTATCTTTCAAATTAGCTTCTGGAATGTTCCAGGAGAGGTATAGTTTTCAAGTTTTTAAAAAACTGAACAAAGGCCCCATAGGTACATGTACAGAATACTTTATAAAACATACATATAAAGTTCAATACGCTATATCTCTGCAAATACTGGTCCGATTTCGAAGTTCCTTTTTTTGTTTTGTTTTAACCTTTCGAAAGGTCATAACTAAATCCAAAAGAATTGTAACGGCTGGCGGATTTTTTTGTATTGGATTTTTGGATTCTGCGTATCTTGAAACATAAACTACAGGACCGAATTTTTAAAGATTTTATTTTTTGGATATATACCTAAATATTTTGAAATAATAATTTGTAGCGTTTTCACGCATTTTCATTTATCGTTACTCTAATTACAAAACCTCGTAACCCCATGGTTACCAATATGGAGTCCCGAGATTTTATAATGAGTGTGACGATTTGCATTTCGAGGTAAATATTCTATTTTATATTTATATTTTCTATTGCTGGAAAACTTCTATAATTTAACTTATTGTTGATGGTTATTATATTATATTATTGATACTACATTATACCATACTTCAGATAAATTGAGTTTCCAACGTTTCGAAGTAATTTTCCATTTTATACCACAAAATATCAACTCAGCTATATGAACGTTTGTAACATTATAATACATTGTATTAATGATCACATTTATACATAAATTAAAACATTTTTTAATATACCTTATTATAACACATTTTTCATATTACTTAGTCGACATTAGTAACCATATTACCCTAATGTCATTCATAATAGATAAAAATATTTTGGCACATTAAAAAAAAAAAAATTTATTTTTTATAGTAATAGATGTATCAATGTAACAATGACCCCACTGAGCGTTAACATTATACTATTTCATTGTTTCATATATCCTCTAATTCCTATTATATTTATCTTATTTAGCCTTGGCTTGATGAAGACCTAAAATTCGGCTGGAATGTCAGCAAACATTAAAGTAGTTGACGTCCGTATGATGGTATATAAGGATCAATCCCTAATTAAAGTAGGTAGTATGTAATAATACCGTATGGAGTGTTTCTTTCATGGCCGCGCCTTCAACCATCTTCTCCTTGTTGAATATATTTGTCTTTCATTTGAGACCTGAAACATATATTCAGCTTGGACATCATTCAATATTATCGAACATCTCCATCTTTCAAATTCTTCACTAACATTGGAAACTCAGCGTAGCAATTTAATCTGCAATAATTTATAAAACGTAATGTTAAAATTTTCTTTGCTTATAGGTGATAAAAAACTTGGAGTGCTGCCATTGGATCCCCTCAGGATCAGCAAGCTAGAGTTCGCTACCGGTGATGGACCAATTTCCATCCAGTTCAGCCTAAGAGATGCAGATTTGTACGGGCTAAAGAGCATTCAAGTGATAAACGTCAAGTTACTATCCGCATTTATTAATATTATTTTTAACTATTTATTTATATCAATGTGAAATATGAAATTGAAAAGAATAAAAACATAAATGAAAACAAATGTTAAGATACAAATACAAGGCCAAATACACCTTACTTAAGAGTTAGAGCGGGATGTCATAGTCATAGTCATTGTGTACATTAATGTTTAATATTTTGTGACACATAGTAAGATTTTTAATAAGCAAGTTAGACCCAGTATACTCAAATACAGATGATAAAGTCAATAGATTTATAGGAAAAAATATTTATAAAAAATTCCTAAATACTTTATTGTTCTTATAATTACCACTATTAAAAAAACTTGAAAATTGAATTTCTAATAATTCGTCTTCACTGCTTTAAATGGTGTTAAAAACGCAGTTTTGATCAGTGACATTCAAAAATTCCCGAGGGAGGGCTCCCTATTACTATGAGGTATCTCTATACCCAGACCTCCCGTTTTAGTCCTCTACCAAAATTAAATCCTGCATCCGCTACTGTTTCCTAGGAAACACCCAGACTCCAGAGAGTGGGCAGTAATTGGCTCTTTAATGGATTGGTAGTGGAGGGGAGAATATAAGGTCTTGAAGCTTAAAATTATACACGATATACTTTGATACGAGAAGATAAAATAAGTAAAGTTAATAAAACTGGAGTACATGTTCCGGAGTAGATTCTCAGAAGATAATGTCAGCTGTATACCGAAAAAGTGTCAAATGTAATAGTGATTCGAAATGCGCATGATTGATCAAAAAACCAATTCAAAAAATGGAATCAGAACCCTCTAAAATCTAATAAACGATCCTATAGAAAAAATCAACAGTAACAGAAATTCGAAATGCGCATGCGCGATCGAAAATCCGAAAGCAAATTGAAAATAGTGCCCTTGAAGAATTTTACAAACTAATAATTAATTAGAAATTCTCGTGGCCAAACAAAATCTCAATAGTGAATTCGAAAACCTAATGAACGATCACCAAATCGATAAAATCCATCCTCCCCCCCCCCCCTCCTAAAAAATAAACAATAATAAATATTTTGTTTAAAATAAACAAATTGTTTTTAAAAAAAATTTAACTACTTGAGTTTAGAACAAAGTTGGTTTGATTTGGCTAACTTTTGGCCACAACCAGTTTCTCAGGCAGGTTTATTTACATGAAGCAAGATCTGAATAAACAAAGCAGTTTTGAACATGCAACCATCTAGTTGTGCTCTTTACTAACATTTGTAACAATTGATTTAATAAGCTGATAAATTTTAATAATTTGCAGGAATGACTGGAAGACAATGAATATCAAGATATTTATTGCACCAGAACTGGAAATACTTTTGAACTATGAATTAGATGGTGAAATACTTCTGTTACCCATCAAAGGCGAAGGGAGAGGTAATATTACTTTTGGTAAGTGAATCCAAATACCTTCATGATTTTTTGCTAAAGCTATAATTATTAATAATAATAAAAAAAATACATAAAGGTATGGTAGATATTAAAAAATGGCATATACCAATATTTAATTACTTATTGTATATATATATATATATATATATATATATATATATATATATATATATATATATATATATATAAAATATATATATATATATATATATATATATATATATATATATATATATATATATATATATATATATATAAAATATATATATATATATATATATATATATATATATATATATGTATATGTATATGGTGTATTCAAGACTGGATTGACATCTCCCTTAAAATCTGCAATTTTTGGAATTTAGGGGTGAAATTTGGTGGGGTACAACTCTCTCCTGAAGTTTTCTTTCAGTTCATATTCATCCCCTTAACATTCTCTAGTACGCCTCCAGCGCACATAGCCCTGAAATTTTCAAAGGAGGGGGGTATATTTTATAGGAAATCAAATTCTAAAGCTATGTTAAATCAGTGAAAATATAAATCCGACACTGCGGAAAGGCGCTAATCACAAAAAAAAACTGCAGCAAATCAAATTTCTTCAAATTTGTCATCACAAATTGTCATTTTCCTCCAAAAGAAAATCTTTTATCAAAAACACCTTCATTATAAGCGTTATAGTTCATTAAATTAGCTATAAAATTAGCCCATGTTCAGATCCATACGTTAACTATTAACTAAGATAACCCTGTTTGAGCATAAGCCCAAATTGTCATTTTGCTGAAAAGATCGGGGTAGAATTCTCAATTGTGGTGTGTGTTTGATGACCGTTTCTTACAGTACATTAATAATAAAACAATTTTTGTTCTTTGAAATTTATCTACCTCATTCGCACCGAAAAGCAATGGAACCATACAAAACACATTGTATTTTTTTAAACCTCGATATAATCGTCGTGCTTTCTTAAGGTAGACTTTCGCTGGTACTGCCCGCGGTTCCGACTGGCAGAGCCTGCCAATCGTGGCCGCTAACTGTTACTGCTTCTATATTTCGCTGAAACTGCCCACCGCAGCGTCCCATTCTTGCATAACCTATAACGTTATAACCTCTCCTATATTTATAATCATACTATATCGTTATAACTATATTGTTTATCCTTAAAGCATTTAAAATTACAAGTTAATTAGATACATACAAATTATAGATAAATTAATAAGTCTAGTTACAAGTATTTACAGATATGCAACTATATATGTACAACATATATATTGTTATGTTATGTAAAACTAGATATTTGTTAGGTATTTTAGACAATGAACAAAGTTCGTCTGTCGAGGTTTCTTCATTGTTTATTAATACAATAATAATAATAATAATGTATGAATATAAAAATAAAAATAAAATAATATGTTTTTTCACATATTATTCTTTATATATGTGTAATATTAAATGTATAATATTTCTGTATATCTTATGTTTGTGGTCATAAAGAACCTGAAACTGACTTACAAACTCTACAAGACGTTCGTCGCCATAATCATTAAATCCCTTTTTGTTAAATGACATTGTTTCAAATGACAAGCGGGAACCGTCGCGTCTGAGGCAGTATGACTCTTTCTGGAACGGTCAGGGACGCAGCAGTACAGGTATGACGTCATACTTAGACTGCCGGGCAGTACCAACGAAATATGTCTCTATCTAATCGGTCAAAGTAGTAGTAAACTGCCCGCAAACTTTGCCGGCCGCAACCAGTACCAGTGAAAGTCTACCTTTATATTGGGGCATCGAGCGGTAATGACAGGCCATCTTGCGAGCTAGAAACGATAATCAAACACACCACACTTCAGAATTCTACTCCGACCTTTTCAGCCAAAATGGGTTATCTCAGTTCACAATTAACATAGGGCTATGCACATGAGTTAATTTTATAGCTAATTTAATTAGCTAAAACCTTTAATGTGGAGGTATTTTTGATAAAAGGCTTTCATTTGGAGGGAAATGAAAAGTTGTCTGAAATAATTTAATTTGTTCCGGATTTTTGTGATTAGTGCCTTACCGAAGCGTTGGATCGATACTTTAACTCATAGAACATCGCTTTAGAATTTGTATTTCCTATATGAATCCATCATAAAATATACCCAATTGGAAATTCCAGTTTTATATGCGCTGGAGAGGTACAGGAGTAAGTTAGGGAATTTAATATGAGCTCAAAGGAAACTTCAAGCAACACATTTGTTACCCACCAAGTTTCATTCCTAAATTCCAAAAATTACGGATTTTGAGGATGATGTCAATCGAGGTTTGAACATCCTCTCTTGTATTCTCTGTGCTAGATGTATAATATATATGTGTGTGTATATATATATATATATATATATATATATATATATATATATATATATATATATTTGGAACTTTTTTCTTAGAGGATTTATCAGTTGATGCTGAAATTCAATGGGAAAGAATCAAAAAAGAAAACACCGAGTACTTCAATATGGAGTCGCTCACTATGCCAGTGGAACCTAAAAAGATGACCACCAATCTTGATAATCTTTTCGATGGAAACAAAGCCTTAAGTAAGTGAGTTTGGTTTTTTCTTTTTCAGATTTTCAATATAAAAATTCTAGAGACTATTACTGACCTTGGGTTTTGATTGTATCCCTTCATCTGATATAAAATTAAGAAATAACTTATCACTATTATATATTATTACGGTACTATAGATCCCTTTTCCGGCTCTCAGTAGCTATGGATTTTGATGAATGAGGTATCAAAAGGAAGGGTATTTCATGGAGAAGTGACGAATCCTAATTTTGTTTCTTAAATTCAAATTACTAGGGCTTAAATAAAAGTGATGAAAAAACTGGTAAGTTTCAAAATTCTGAAGGTGGTGGTGAGTCTTTGGATCGAGACGGGATGGGTCGCGTTTTAAAGATTTTGACGGGGGCATTAAGACCGTTTATGAAGTATTCTGCAGATGTTCCTTTCCTGAAACACTCCAAATGATCACTTGAAAGATAATCCAATTATCTGAACTGTAAACCAAAGCAATTGGGAAAGTCCCGTGAATAGACAGACCAAATATTTTTGAAATATTACAATTTGGATATAATAAACCATTGTGTAATAATTTGCAGCGTTTTTAAGCAAACGGCCGAACGTTTTTCTTTAATAGACGGGAATAAATTTAAGATTGGACTACTGGAGGTATTTATTTGGTCATTTAAGCAAAAATCTGGATTGGATTTGAAGGATTTTATTATTTCAAGTGCTTTATATATATTTAATTTGAGGCTGTTTTCAATGTGATATATTAATTTAACTCCTGAGTCTTTGATGAATTTATGGTGTTTTTTTTCATTAAAATGAATTGCAAAGTTGGAATTCTCTGTCTTATTATTATATGCACGTATATGTTCCTTTAAGCTCTGATTTAGCGATCTTCCAGTTTTTCTCGTTTATTTGGCTGCACAATCATTACAATTTAGTTCGTATACTCAGCTTTTTTGGAAAAGGTCTATTTTGTCTTAAGGAGAAGAGAAAGTTGAGGATAGAGTTTTTTCTGTTTTAAATGTCAACTGACGACAGAAAGTGTTCCATCTCATGACAAGAACCTACGGTATTTTTTCATTTTCTTAAAATCAAAACAACTCTGTAAATGAATTTATTTTAACTTTGGGACATACAAATTATCATTTTTGATAAAATCCCCAATAATGCAAACTTCATTGACATCACAGTTTATTTTAAATAAATCAATGTCAAACTTAGTTTCTAATGCCACTTCCAAAAAAAAAAAATTGTTTTTATTTAAAATGTTTCAGGTGACCAAACAAATATTTTTCTCAATGAGAACTGGAAGATAATCTTGGATGCAATGAAAGGGCTGATCTCAAGAGCATTATCAACAATATTTAAACAGATAGCAAACCAAGTTTTAAGCCAAATACCAGCCAATGAAATTGACACATGAAAGTAAATATATAGAATAATAAAGCTGTTTGACTCCACTATCTAACAAGGAGCCAGTACTGCTAATAATGGTTGAAGAATATATGAAATGGTGTTGGTAATTCATCAAGTAGTAAATAATAACAATTTTAAATTAAAAACTGGTAAACCGTAGTAGTTGCACCTGTTGTATTTTTTTTCCCTTTCATAGCAACCCGTGAGAGGGTTACTTCTATTTATAAAATTTACAGGTTCCATGCTCCAATAGGCATACTACCTGTGTAATAATGTTTTAGTTACATTTTATAATAACATTGATTGTTGAAGATATTGTAACGGAATCTTAACGAGCCGTGCGCTCTGGACACAACTATAGGAACTAGCTGAATAACTAGCGCCAACTGTTTGAAAAGGACGAAACTAATCTCGCCCCGGCAACCGTACCAGGATAAATGTTTATATTGTAAATACGTTATTGTTATGAAAAGTCTTTATATTGCTGCTATATATCATAAAATTGTATACATTATGAATAAAGTTTGATAGTCAAGAATGTTCTGGAGGGACTTCAAAATAATGTTCTGTTAAGACGCCTCTCGATTAAATTAACAAATACAATCAGATAACATACAGATGCAATCATTTTTAATGTTTATTTATATAATATGCAAATTAAAAATTTTATAGAATTCATACGTTATGCATACAATTTATAAAATATACATTCTAAAGTTAAAAGTAATATACATAGGCTTACTACAATCATAACTAAAATTTAGAAATAAACACTATATAACTATGTAGGGATAGCACAATATTATTATAGATAACAAAATATATAGTGAACAATTGAATAATAGTAGCACTTAGATTAATCAAAAGGCAAATCTAAACCACTACTGAACAAAAGATGGTAGGATTTAAGGTTTTTAGTATGTAATGTTATTGCATGTAGATTGAAGTGGCTAAATTAAGCAGCCCCTTCCAGTATTTGCTAAACTTAAGACTATCATCTATTACTTTTCAAATATATATAATTATACAAATATAATAAACCATTAATGTAAAATATATAATAGACGGCAATTTACAAGTAATACATATATATTAAAAGTTAATTCAATATAATAAACAATCAAAATAAAATATGTAAACAAACCATATTGAAAAAGTTAAAAATATTATATTTGTTTGCAAAATAAAAGATGATTTCAAGAAATAAAACAGAAATAATATAAACATTATTTAAACCACTGTTAAATAAAATAAACAAGAAATTAACATGTTATATTGTTTTGTATAGTTGTTTGCAATCAAAAATTAAGAGCTGAAAATTGTGTATTTGGCGTGTTAAGTATTGTTTAGTTTGACCATTCTCAGTAAGAATTTGTGTCTACTTATAGTCAGTACTGAGTATTCGTTTAAAGTTGTCGGGAATGATAAGAGGAACAAATCTATGAAGGCTTGATGATTTGAATTAAACAGACCAGGTATAAATCCATTTTACTATCCTGTCCTTTCTGATATCTCCTTTAATGTAGGATATAGGAACCTTATTATGTGACTGTGAGGCGCTAACTTCGCAAGGGCGTCTGCTCTTTCATTTCTTTCTATTCCAGAGTGCCCCCTAATACACACTATTTTTATGTTTATATTGTGATATTGTATGTTAATCAAGTTCTTTCTGATTTCGTCAGTCAGTCCGTCATGGATTTTTGCGTTTTGAATGGAATGCATAACATTAATATTGCCCGTGTAAATAGTGATGTTCGTATATGTGCCTGTTATATGCTCAAAGAGATATTCTGTAGCTTTGAGGACAACTAGCTTCTCCGCTTGGTTATTTGAGCCCTTCGATTTCAATCTACACAGAGTTTCTACTACTTTTTCATATTTATCTTTTAATAACCAAGCACATCCCACATTGTCTGCTTTCTTCCATCAGTAAAAATTTCTGTCTGAGTTTTTGCGTCAGTTTGTTCGTTGATAGTAGTAATGCGTGTATTGCAGGATGAATCCAGTATTTACAGTCGTTTGGGAAGACTATATTTTCGTGCAGTATATTTTTGTAGTTAGTACGTCGTTTATTAATGTTACTTAGTTCGACGGTTTTGTTTATTTTCATATCTAAAAACGATAAAGACCCAAGCCTGGTATAAGAATAGCTCTCGACTGATAGAAATAAAGGAATGGAAAAAGTATTTTTCTGATTTACTGCAGGAAGATAGGTCAGAATACAGGGTAGAGAACCAGGAAAACGACCGGACTAACTACGATATTAATGATGCATCCTTGGAAGAAGTGGAGAGAAGGAAGATCTTAAGGAAGATGAAAAATGGAATGTCACCAGGTCCGGGGGATCTTAGAGTTTATCCGATAGAGTTTATCAAAGCAGGACCAGTTGAACTCAGGAAAAATTTTCACAAACTACTTAAAGACAGGTAAGATATCAAAGGATTGGTTAATGGGATACATCATACCTATCCACAAAAAAGGAAAGATGAACATAAGTAGAAACTGTAGAGGAATCACGTTGACAAGCAGTGTTGGCAGACTTTATAGTCGAATCCTAAAGGAAAGGCTAGAGGAGGAGGTTTCTGATCAGATGGTGGAAGAACAGGCAGGCTTCAGAAGTGGAAGATGGTGTAGTGACCACATTTTCACCCTGACTTAAGTCATGCAAAAAAGGATGGCATACGACCTCGAAACCCATCTGACGTTTGTCGACATATAGAAAGCCTATGACAGTGTTCCTCTAAAGAAACTGTGAGAAACCTTGGATCTGGTGAAGATAATTAGAGGCCTCAAAAAAGCCATAAAAAGTTTGTCAATTGGAGCAGAATCAAGGGTAAAGATAGGAGGAAAGGTCTCAGAGTCTTTCAGAATTGCAAAAGGATTAAAACAGGGATGCAGCATGTCCCCAACACTTTTCAATATATATATTGAACAGGTATTAAAATCATGGAAACAAAGATGCCAAGGGATGGGAGTAGGTGTTGGAAATGATAGAATGTTTACCCTACAGTTTGCAGACGACCAGATTGTCATATCAACAGATGAATATGATATGGAATTTATGATGAGGAAACTCCTTGAGTTACCTTCCTTCCATTTTATCTCCAGGACCCCCTTGGTGAGGAGTACACCGAGTGGGGCCTGGAGATATATACTGAAAAAACGGAATACATGGCATGCAACTCCCCTATTTCATCTCTCTGTATAGAAGGGTGGACGATCCCTCAAAGTACTGCTTTCAAGTATCTTGGAGTGACGATGGACAGTTTTGGCACAGTCTAAAATGATATTCAAAACAAAATTACTCGTGGTAAAAAATAGTAGGTCTCCTAAACGGTTAAAAAGCCTAAAAAGCCGAAAAGGAGCTCCTTATTTTTGAAAGAAAAGTACCCCGCCGTATTTTTGGAGGTGCTAAGGCTTAAGAAGAATGGGGGTGGCGCACGAACCAGGAGCTATACAGCAATTTTGGGAATGTTAATGCCGGAGCAATGAAGTGGAGGCGTTTAAGATATGCAGATAATGCTGATGTCAGAGCAATGAAGTGGAGGCGCTTATGATATAGGGCATATGGCCAGAATGGCGGAAGAAGAAATGTCCAAACTATTGCTGACACAGCCAATCCACCGGACAAGGAGGAGAGGGAGGCCAAAGCTGAGGAGACCACCCAAAGGTGGTCATATGGTGTGGCGAGAGATGCTTACAATATACAATATAGTCAGAAACTGGATGGCGTCGTCACAAGACTGTGACGATTAGAGAAGACCAAGACCTGTAACTGGGTTGTAGCGTAGTGAAATAATAATATATTTCTGAATGAGCTATTTCTGAAATAACGTTTAAAATCCCAGTTTAATAAAGTTTAATAAAAATGTCTAAAAGTGAGGAAGATGAAAAAACTTTATATTTATGCTTTCAAAAATAGCTTTAAATTAATGCTCCAAAACAAAAGATAATAAATTATGAAAAGAAAAAATTATAATTAGCTAAGTGTTTATAACAGATAAAGGCAATTATACGTACACAAGTGGCGAGAACACTAGCAGCTGATCTTTGAAAATGAAAGCTACTTACACTTCTCATACTATCAGCATGCAATGTGACCACATACAATTCTCCACCTTTCAATGACAGTACTAATCGATCATGCGAAAGAAAGCAAACTTGTGAACTTTCTAAGGTGATTTTAACACCCTCCTGTGTTTCTGGAATAAACATGAAAGATCAATAGAAAGTATACTTAATAAAAAAACTTACATCAGTGGTGCACAAAAAGAATAAAAACATTTACACGCTTGCACATTATAGTGACATATAACATAAACAAATAATACAATATATAAAATCATCAAATTTGCAGATAGAAACAAATAAAATTTCATTTTAGATTTAGTATTTTTCCAACAATTTAACATTCTCAAATAATTAAATTTATAACAGGATGGCACAGCATCTGACCTGCATTGACGATGCCGTTATAGCGGCAAAAAATAAAGCAGCATAAGCAGGAGCTTTTGAAGAATTTGAAATGGTGGCAAAAGAATTAGGGCCGCAAATCAAGGAGCAGAAACTGGAAATATATAATATTAATTATCCTCAAAACAGTAGTGAAGGAAACTTTATAATATTTTCATGTTAGTGAGAGTCGCATAAGTAGCATCTTCTTTGCTGCTATATTTTACCTACTAATGCTAAAAAATATAATAAAGAAAAGGAAAAAATGCGTAAAATGCAAAATTGAAAACAGTTGAAACCATAGACAATATTGCATATGATGGTACGAGATGAGAAGAGGAGCAGAGTTGAATATATTTTTAAAAAAAATAACATTGAATAACACAAAATAATAATAACAGTTATGCAGAAAGCTAAATAGTTAAGAGAGTTATAACAGATAAGGGATAAAAAAGAAAAACAAACAAATAAATTGAAATTAAAAAAATATAAAAACTTAAGAAACTATGCCTTATGACATCAGGCTTATCATATCAGTCAAATTCCACAGTGTTTGTTCTTCTTTTTACTCCACAATGATTAATTACTTTCGTATTTGTTTTCTTGGTCCTGAAGAATGCTTACACCGTATCCCGAAACGTTTGCACACATTAAACAGTTTATATTCATTACAACGCGTCGATACCCCTCCAACCATCATCTCTTACAAAGGACTATTTATAGGATACCTCCCAGTCCTACAATTTAGAATTTCATTGTTGATTTTTTTTTTATTTTTTTTTTTTTTTTGTGTGTGTGTCAAGACCAAATTTTACCTAACTAAAAGACCATTTTATGAAAAATGATTTTGAAAACAATCTGGTAACACTGTTCTTATCTGTATTTTCAGGACTGTTATTATTGAACTGAAGAGAAAGTCCACTGATAAGACTAGTCTGTTGTGAAATATGAAGACTGAATGTGTCTGTGATTTTTGTTTGTTTTACCTCCAATAGGCTCTATTTTTTTAAACTGCCAGCCTTCCCTATTCCTTTCTAAGTAAGTTTCTAAAAAGAAAATATTGTATGATTGTTTTACATCTTAACAAAATGTACTTCTGCAAGGTGTGGATTTCAGAAAGGAATTCTAATTAATGAATGTTGTTTGATTCTAATGCGTATCATGGCTTTAGATTGTTTGTTTTTAACCTTTTAGTTCAAGCAAATGCATAGCATATGCTGGGACCAACATAATTCAAGAGTTAACAGCATGTAGAGTAATATTTGTTTATCTCTAAACCAGCTTGTTTTAATGTATTTTGCATGCAATCTTAAACAGTTGGATTTGGGGCTTTTGCTACGGTTTGTGTTTGTCTTCGATGGATTCAGGTAGCTAAACTAACAATTTTAAATGTCAGAATGAATGTACCTCATTTCTATATTGGTCCACTTGTAATTTTTTCTAGGTCAAAATAAAATACAAAATCAGTTACAAGGATTTTTGAAGAAAATAAGAAGCCAAGAAATACGTAATAAAGTTGCAGTATGGCAGAAATATTTAGCTAATGCCTCATCCAGATTCAGATTTGATAGTTTCTCAAGCGTAGATGATTGCGCACCTGGCACATCGAGTGTGAATGAGAGTTATGAAACTAGTGACAAGATTGAAATTGAGGATGAAAATTTAGCAGCTGATGATGTTTGTACCCCGAGTGACTCAGGAACTTGCATTTTTGTCACCACAAAATCAAACCAAATGGAGGAAATTACAAGTGTAAGTTATACTAAATAATTCGTATGACTAATCATGAAGTTCTCAGAATATTCAATTTGTTTATCTTTAATATATGATATTTATACCAATTACATTATTAATTAGTGTATTTAAGTAGATCTATCACTTGAATCAGAGCCAGAACTAAGGTTCTTACCAGAGGGGATAAGCTTAATTTTGCTTCCCCCTTTTTCTCCCTCCCTCTTTCCCTCAATAAAAGTCAACTATTTTATTACAGTTTTTTAAGTAATGTATTGACATATTTTTTTGAAAAAGGTGTAAGCACCATAAATTCTAAATTTAGGTTTCAATTTATTATTGGTCGTAAACACCATCACTATTGATTCCCGGTCATGATATATCGAAATTGCAGATGGTCTAAAAATCGACTATTGATGACCTAAACATTAATACTGACGACTCTCAGTCGTCACTGTGGTCTTGACCAGTGATAGAAGCCTAAAAAGTATATTGTAAATATAAAAGTTTTGCAATCTTAATGAGCTTCTACTATACACAATCTATATATATACATATATGTACATATTCAAAAAACAGGTAATTTTGTAATCGTTGCCATGACAACTTCATACATGTGGAAGTAAGTTCAGTACAAAAACATTTTAACAGGAGTGAAATTATTGTATGAAAGAGTCATTTGTTAATAAAATCGGAGATTAAGGGAAAAAAAGTATAAAAACGTGAAGCTTTATTGCCGTTTTGATAAATTTATAACATTATGTTCCTAGAAAGCGTCTAAATGAAATAAGATGAATTCTAAGCAATGCAGTCGATTACTGAGAAAAAATTTCACCACTTTCACCTTGGAATATTTAAAGTCAAAATTTTTTTTGGTAACCCGTTGTTTTGTTAAAAATTCTGGTTGCCCCCTTCCCTCTCCTAAGAGTTCTAATAATGAAGCATAGAAATTTAAAAAAACAACATCTTTTTCTTCCTTACATTCCACATAGCCACGGCAAAGCAAGTTATTGAATTGAATGTTTCTTCAGTGAATCTAAATAATACTTTTATTTATTTTCCCATTCATTTCATTTAGCAATAAGTATAATGTGCAATATATAATTAATGTGTTAAAAATAAAATCAAAATTAAATAAAGTTAAACTTAAATGTTTTCTTTTTTTTAAGCAGTTTGTAGAAGTTTCTGTAGAAACTTTACAGTATGATGATAGGAATGAACAATAGTTCTGTCTTCTGTTACTCACATTATCTTTTAAAAGTTAAACAAAAATTGAAATTTGGATAGATATTTAACTCGCAACACCATGTGGGTACTGCTAGTGTGTTTCCTGTAAAGTTTGCTAAATGGCGCTTAAGCCTTTTTCAAAAAACGATGTCGATATATCAAAATAAATATCATCACCTGATAACATTGACTCATTTTATCAGCTGAATTAAAGACAAAAAGTAGAAACGAATATTTTTTACTTAACCTAAAAAAAAATTTCCCTCAAAATTTGCCACTCTTTAAATTCTGCTGCCCGGGGCAAGTGCCCTTTTTGCCCCCCCCCCCCCAGTTCAGTACTTAAATCACTGATTTACTAGCTACATTTTATCGAACTTTAATTATTACCATCCCTTTAATTACTAAGATCTTTGACTATAGATATAAGAATCATTTATACCTAAAATGGGTAGGAAATAAAATGGGAATAAGAAAATTGGTGCTAAAATTGATTTTCGTGGTCTTTGATGTAATATAATTGAATGTTGAATATTCATTGATGTTGACTAAGATCTATATTGATATTATTTTTAAATGACTACTTAAAGCATCCTTAGTTTAAATTTTATGTTTTAAAAAAAAAAAAGAAGAGAGAGGGAGAAACAATATTTATTTATTTTTAATTATAGGGTCATTTTATGAAATCGATAAAACACATTAGTTCCTGGATGTAATATATTCTCTTGGTTTTACATAAAATATAAAAAATGAATTAGTAAAGGGTAAACATGTTATCTGAGAAATTTCTGTAATTTTAATAAACAGATAATTAGTTCCTATAGATTTTTCTTTATTTAATACACTTAGTACGATTCTTAACAGTAACATAATTAATAAGTAATAAATTTTGACAGTTGGCATTCAATATGACATATACCATCCAGTAAAGTATATGAATTCTTTAACTATTATAGAATGGAGAAAGAAAGGAAGAAGTGAAACTACTTCATTCTCCTGAAGACATTGTCCCTCGAAACAAATCTCCTGTCCAGCAATGGGTTGATTCACTGCCACTGGAGGAGACAGTCGAGTAATTTTTTTTTTTTCAAATATAATTTTTATAGAAATTATTATAAAAACTGGCAAGATATTTGAAGATTGGGCATTAATGGTGGGCTAAGTGCCAAAATAAAAAATGGCCTAGACCCCCCCCAAAAAAAAACTAACTGCCATTTCCAACAACCTTATAAGTGGACTAAATGACATAATCATTAATAGTTGTGCATAACTATTACTGATAGTGGCATTTTAGGTTAATTAGCTTGCTTTTTTGGATCTAATTCAATTAGCACTTTGCCCGTTAATGATGTCAAGTCTTCAATTCTAGTTTATAAATTAAAAACAAATTAATTATAAACTTAAATTTTTATTTATGACACCCTCTTAAATGTTTGGAAAATTATTAAATTTCTGGAAGTTATTTTTTAATTTCTAATTGATTTTCAGGAATTAATTAAGGAATTTATTAATTCCTAAACATTCATGATGAGAGAATCAAAAAAAAAAAATTGTTTTTTCTGGTGGAATAAGTGTATATAAGCAGACAAAGCTTATTTTGTTTAACTTAGTAATTGCTATTATATTAATTTAATACTGAAAACTGACATTCATACGAAATAGTCGATTGGTATATTCAAATTTTGATTTAACATTATTATTTCTCTAAAGATGGCTAAAGGATTATAGCTTCAAAATACCTATTTCACCGCATTGTTTTTCTATAGTTGTTCCTCACCATCACTTTATGATTATTTGCTTCTATTATCCTCTTTTGTGGTTTTATATTCCTCTTCCTCAAGGTTAGATTATTTATAGTTTCAATGTTATTTCATCTTCATAAGTATGATTATCATTAATCTACGTTTGGAGCTCCAACTTTCTTCAGTCTATGAATATTCTGCAAACGCTTCTAACAAACCGACCATTCACATTTTCCTCTTTCTTTTTATCATCTTATTCTACTAAATGATATGAACTTATTGATGTGTATAACTAACTCCATTTTGGAAAAAATGTGGCTCTCCCCCTATCTTCCATGGACCCCTCTTATATTAAAATACCAGAACCTCATTGCAATACAATATTTGTTACCTGCTCCGTTTTTAAACTGTTAGTATTTAAGTGTAACTTAATTATTAGTATCAAATTTTGACTTCTAAATTCCTATTTTTTTTTTTTTTAATGAAATTTAAAATTACATAATATGAATTGCCTTGGAACAACTTTACGATGCTGCCAACTTATCACTAGCGGTCGCCGCACTAACTTTGTAATCAATTGTAAAATTTGTATTCTTTGGGGTTGTTAAAATTATTACTGCTTTAATTACAAATTATTTAAAATTATTAGTACTGTAGACTTCCGCTCTCTAGGCTTGCTCAAGAGATAAACGAAACCCCAATGTATTCTTTTCAGTTGATGTCGGGGTCCACCTTAATTTGAATTATTACTGCTTTAATTAGATCACAGCTGTTGACTTCCGTTCGCTATGCTCACTCAAGATATATTCTAATCTCAACGGATCCATTTCAGTTGAGGTCGGACCATTACCGAAATTTAAATTATTATTGCTTAAAGTACAACTTCCCTAGACAACCGGAAGTTGACAGCACTAATGATTTTAAATAATATCTAATTATAGCAGTAAAAATTTTATTAATTCCAATGAATACGAATTTTGCAATTGAACAGAAAGCAGTTATCAATGGTGCTTGAGAGTGCTAGTGCGACGACCCCTACTGATTAGGCGACTGCATCGTAAAGTTATACCCTTTCTTGCTTTGAGGGCTTACAAGAGATGCATGTCAGTAGAATTGCCAGATTTGTGCCCTGTTCCTGTATTGATAATTTTATTAATTTATGTTTTAAGTTGTTTTTAATTAGTGTTATTTTACTTTGTTAAGGCACTGAGGAAGCCTAGCAGGTAATGTTGAACTAACCACTAATTTTCACTCTACAGAAAATAAGTGAGTTATATCAGAATGGGAACCGTGGTTTGATAGATGCTACTGGTCCACTCAACCCTTGAAAACATTTGTCAGGATATACCATCAGTTGGTTGGGCTGTAGTGGCGATCACACTGTTTCTATATCCTAGGCACTTTGTGGGGTCTGGTCTTTTATAGATTAGGTACACCAGTTACTTTTCAGTAAGAACAGTTAGTAATTATTAATATGAGATCCAGTGGTTATATGTTTAAACATAAATATATCCATAAGTCAGGAAAATGAAGTTGTTCGAACTACATGAAAAATTAGAAGATCAATGAAGTTCCCAATCGTTTTATCATCGAAAGATATACTGCTTGAAGCAGTATGCTACATAATGAAATTTTTTGATACCATCAGCTAGTGGAGGTGTTAAAAAATAAAAATTCTTGTAAAGTCTCAGGAAAATTCTCAGATATGTGATTCAACAAAATTGAAAATAGAAGCATTTTATTTATATATTTATAAATACCACAATGTTGATCTTTTTGAAAGAATATTTCAGAACATGTTGGAAATTTTGACCTCCATAATAGTACCCCATTTAATATTGTTTATTTATCATAAATGTTTCTTGTTCTATAATTTATAACTAAAATAAATGTTTCAATAACCTATACATTTATTTTTTTTTTATCATATGATATTTGATAACGATCATGGTAATTACTGGAAAGTAATGGTGTACCTATTTTATAAAAGACTCTTGGGGTCTCCTGAGGCTAATTAATTTTGTTTAAGTTTTATTTATTAATGTGTTATTTTAATTCAATTAAATTTTTTTCAGCTGTAATGTGACAGATTGTTTTATCTAAAAGCAGTAATTACACTATTTTTTTAAAAATTATATGTTTACAATGTTGGTTTTATTATTAATTCATTTGAGAAGTTTTCTATCAAAAGTTGATATATCCACTTTTCATAAAAATTGAGTTTTTCACCGATTAAATTCTTCATTCGAAGATTCATCAAAAGATTATTTAGTTCTTTTTCAAAACCTAATTTATTCCCGTCAAATAGAGGTTAAAAATTGTCCTTTTCAATCAAAACTGAACATGTCTACATAAAATTTGCCCATTGTAATTTTTTCACTTTTTCTTTCAAAAGTTGATATATCCACAGACCTCTCCTGGCTGCTTGTATCCTTTTCTTTCAAAACTTCATGTACCAAAAATAAGTTGTTTGCCCAAATTTTTCTTTGCAGTTCTCTTAAACTCCTGAAAGGTAGCATAAAGATTAAGTAAGGTTTGATTTGTCATTTTATCTTGAATCGAGAGATGGCACTGCCATTCATTAGCCACGCGGCTGTTCTCGAGAGATAACACAAAACTCGCATTACAATATTTAAAAAATCTGGTGCGGTGCACACATCGCACAACTTTCCCTTACCTTCCTATAATAATTATCTTTTGAATATAATCTTAAAAAGTTCACTTAAACAATGCTTGAAATAAACTCAGCAGCATTTACATCTTCACATCTTCTCTCACTTCAGTACAATAAAACAGTTTTTTAAACAATTTTAGTACAACAATTCCGTACACTACCTATATATTTTAACTTTGTCAAGTTGCAAATATATTTTAAAAGTTTCGGTTTAGTTTTCATGGAAATATTTTCTTTCCATTAAATAATATGAAAGTAGAAATTATTAAGTTAATTTCCGCTTTTGTATTCTTATATTACCTTATTACAGAGTATATTCTTTAAAACAGATTGGTGGGAGAAGGTTCGGTCGTATCCCGTCTCCTTTCAGATGTGCTCGGCTATCCATCTAGGGTCTTGTGCTCCTCATAAAATACGCTGTATCTTTGCTAATACTGGTCCGATTTTGATGATTCTTTTTTTGTTTTTTTGATAATTTAATAACCTTTCATATAAATCATAATATAATATAAATTGCATGCTTTTTAAGTTAAGCAAAGATAAAATATTCTTTTCATCATAACTTTTTTCGCTGCATTTCCTCGGTGATATACTACATAAATGAAAAGTTAAAGGCCTTTAAGGAGAAGGCATTATATTTTTTGTTTTTTAGATAATTTAATTATCTTTCATAAAATCTATACGTAAATTACTACAAAATGCATGTTTTTTAAGTTATGCGTAAATAAAATATTCTTTTCATCATAACTTTTTTCCCTCCATTTTCTCGTTGATATAGTAAATACATGAAAAGTTAACGGCCTGTAAAGGGAAGACATTAGGCAAGTTTCATCGAAATCGTTAGAGCCGTTTTCAAGAAAATCGTAAACAATTGTAATATCCATGATATAATTACCATTTCCGGTTAGTCCGATGTGCTGTATCTTTGTTATTATTGGTCCGATTTTCATGATTCTTTTTTTGTTTTTTAGATGATTTAATTATCTTTCATATAAATCATAATATAATATAAATTGCATGCTTTTTAAGTTAAGCAAAGATAAAATATTCTTTTCATCATAACTTTTTTCTCTGCAATTCCTCGGTGATTTACTACATAAATTAAAAGTTAAAGACCTTTACGAAGAATAATTTAGGCAAGTTTCATCAAAATCGTTAGAGCCGTTTTCGAGAAAATTGTAAAAAAAAAAGTGTAAAATCGATTATATAAAGTTGCACTTCCGGTAAGTCGATTTTGACGAAAATGTTGTTGTAACATGACATGTATGTGCTAACCTTAATTACGTAATTTCAGTATCATACAACTTTTCGTTTTTGAGCTAGACTGTTCACATACACACAGACCATTTTGCGAGACTTGGTCATTTGGACTCAGGGGACCTTACACGTGTATTTCCGTTGAAAACTCGAATTCGAAAATTTTCATTATATACGAAGTATATAGGTATGGGAAAGTAAAAATTCAGATGAAAAGTAAAAATAAGACATCAGAAAATGTTTAGATGTTTCAATTTTTCCTTTTCTTTCAAAGCTCAACATATCCATTCCTTTCAATTGAAAACTCAATGTACTCAACATGGATTACCTACATAGTAACCTAAATTACTCAAAGTGATCTAAAAGTAAAATTATGAAAATTTGGGTCATTTTTAGTACCTCGGGAACTAACAATATGGAACAACCTTCATTTAAAAAAAAATGTATATAGTTCATACTACAGGTTTTTTTCATTTCCTTAAAATTATTGTACAGTGGATATATTAACTTTTAACAGAATATTCCTAAGTTATGTTTAGTTTTTTAAATATTTTTTTATAAAAGAACACTTCTGAATTTGTCATTTTAATCTTTTTAACATTTATTTACATTATTATGCATTTTTATCTTTGTTAAGCTAAAATATCAACTCTAATTTTTTTTTTTTTTTTCACTTTCTCTTTTTACCTGTTTGAAATATATTAGAGAGTTGATTAAATAACCTCCCTCGAACTAAATATTTATACAATATTACAATATCACTGACGATTCATATCTTATCTCCTGTATGTAATCAATTTGAATCAACAAAACATTGATAATTACTTTCTAGTTTTGGTATTTTGTAGTTTAAAAAAACAAAACAACAAGAAACAATAGATATATCTAATGAAAATATTTAGTGGTGGACTGCTGTTGATGGATACAAAAATGTCCCATCAGTGAGTAATGGTTTTAGCCTTTATTTAATTAATATTTGCCATTTTTTTCTGCTCAAATTGATAGTAAATTATTGAGTCAATGTTCGATGCAGAAAGAACTCTTCTTTATTTATTAATTTTTACTAATAATTATCTCAAAGTTTGTAGACCTCTTTTATGAATAACTTTCTCGATTCAACATTTAAATGTGAAACAAGGATTTTATTAGTTTTTTTTTTTTTTATTTAATCTTTTCTTCTTTCTTTTTTTTCATTTCAGAAAAGTTGAAGAACCTGCTGTTCCTGTGGAGCAACCTCCTGCTGAACCAGAGGCTACTGATGCAGAGGTTGAAGGATTCACTTTAGGAGCAGAAGGTAATAATATATTATTCAATTTAAATATTTATTCAATTGAATAATAAAATTCATAGGACATCTTGCAGGGTGTCCAGCAGCCTCGAATTCCTTGAAAATCAGGAATTCTGCATGAATTTTTAGCAGTAGAAAAATACCAGCAATTATCCTTGAAAAACTGGCAGTCATTGGAAATTTTTAGTTTTAAGTCTAATAATTCCATTTTTCCATTAGTATCTGGTAACAAGTGTATAAAATATTGAAAAAGGGTTGATATCGTAGTTTCCCCCCTCCCCCATCTCAAATTCGAAAAAAGATAGAAAAACCTCCTTCCTTTGTTGTGACTTTGTCCATCAGTCCAAATCTCTCACAACACATTCTCATTGTATGTTCTCTATTACCTTACACGACTCACTCTGCATGTCATCTAGTGAACTAGGGATGCTGTGAAACAGAAAATAATGTATTAGCACCAACCGTTCTTGCTCTGCCATTGTATAAGGTTCCTTTTAACACTCCATCTTCAAGCTTCAATTTCAACCGATTAAAATTCATCTTCTTATAATAAGTTTGTCAGTCTCCCCTTGCTCTTGAGGCCGAGGGCAGAGTGACTAGGATAAGAGGTTCTGAGGATTCATTTTATTTCCAGAATAATGATTATATTAATGTTACTCATATGCCATATGCTCAAAGTTTTCGAATCTTATAAAAGATCAACGGATTTTGTTTTGAAATTTAAGCCAATAAATTGATGAAAAGTGTCTTGAATTTTACAGTTTACAGCCTTGAATTATGCTTGAATTTTTTCATGCTATATCACTGGGCACCATGCCTTAGAATTTTACCCAACAAGATTATAACATTAGGTCTGTTCCAACACCTTATTTGGCTTTCATCAAACTCATGCTGGAACAGACCTCTTGTTTACTCAGTCTCATGAGGAATACTGATTAACTAATTGAATTGGGTTTTGAGTTAACCAAAGTTAAAATATTAAAGAATTTCTTTTAGATGAAGAAGAAAGTGATTACCTAATCGTTAGGACTTATTCAAAATATAAAAATAAATAATAATAATATTCTTCACCGTATTATTACTACGAAGTTTTATTTGTAAACTACGATAAATCCATCACTGCTTTTACTTCCTCACAGAGAAATTATAGTAATTAGTAAAAAGTAAAAAAAAGTTTTAGAGATCTCTTTATTTACATGTTTTAGGATCTGTTGAATCTGAATATTTGGTTTATCCTAAAAAAAATTTGTCGTTATCATCGCTATTTCTCTAAGGATATATTGCTTTCCTAAATTACTGAATTAATTTTAGGAAACCTTTGGGGTCGTACAAAGTGGTTAATTCACAGTCATGAGGAAGGCAGTGATTTTTGAGAAATAATCTATTGTGAAGTTATTATAAAAGCAGTCAAATTCTAATCCATTGTATTTTGATAACTTGAGTAAATCAGAACTGATCTTAAGCAACTTTTAACAGAAATTGCTTAAGATCAGTTTTGAAACATAATTCATATTTTGAATACATTTATCAAAATCTAAAATATATTTTTACAACATTGTAACATGTAGTTTTAATTTTATTTTCTTTCAGCTGTTGGAGTTACCTGCCCTAGACCTTATCCTTTCGTTCATGTTACGAAGTAAGTAACCTTATGTAGTTTAATGTTAACTCTCATATTGATTAAAGAAAAACGTATTGAAAGTTTAATTATTGAAATAATAAAATTATTGATAGAAAAACAAAATTGATGGTTTGCTGTAAACCTGAGGAATAATTACATACATAAAACAAATACAACATATACAATGTTTGAGCTTATACTTACTATCGTTTTTCTAGTATATCTAATCACAATAAATAAATAGCTCTTCATAGTTTGGTTAGTTAGTTGCTTATAAAAATTAATTTTCAGTACAGCAGAAATAATACTGAAATTAAGTAAAATTTTAAAAATCATTTTGTACAGCAACAATGCCGAAAGTCTGAACAAAGTATTATTGCTTCTGTAGGCATCTAAATATCTGTAAATCAAATGTTAGTACATCATATCTCACCTCATCAATTACCCAACAAAAAATTACCAACTAAGCTGATTTTAGATGTAAATTTGACAGGCGTATAATTGGTGTTGAGTGATAACAAAGTAAATTTTTTATTGCTATTTACAGTAATTTTTTGTATTTTTATTTTATGGAAGCTTTTATGAAAATCTCTTGACTTTTTTTAGTTTTAGCTGAAAACATAAACAAACATATCTGGGATTCAATGCAACTTTAGAATTATTTCATGGATCCTTTTATTTCAATTTAAAAATATATATATATATATATATATATATATATATATATATATATATATATATAAACCAAATAATTTTCTTTTAATTTAATATATTAATCATCATTTATTCAATATTTTGTTTAGTACTAAGTGTATTTTAAAAATTTATAAAGTTATCAAATATTCTATTAATGGTATTTTGCATCGCCTATTATGTTTCCTCACATGCAGGAGTTATAATTTGTGATGAAAAGTTTTTGTTTCTACTAATTATACTATTAATATTTATAATTAACTAAAAAAAAAATTTACTAATGAAGACAAAATTAAAAACATACATTTCATTCTTTTTTTTCATGTCATTGAAATCTTATTTTAATAAAATAAGTAATGCAAAATTATTAAAAAAAAAAAACAACAACACTTAATTGGTCTATTACTCAATTCAAACTGGGTAAAATAAAATCTTACTGTAAATTATAAAGTGGAATTGTTTAAAGGCCCAAAAGATGTCTGCTATCTGTGTCGTATTGAAATTTATTCTGTGAGACTTTATATTTAATCATTTACAGTTCATTGACCAATGAGTTTCCACCTCAAAAGTTTTCTTTCCTTTGTTCAGCTGAAAACATCTGATGGGGTTTTGCAGTTGCTAGATACATAAATCTATAAGTTAAGCAGAAATTCTAAATTACACAAGGTAATTTATCAATAAATTACTAAAAAAATTGTCTTTCAGAACCAATTTTTTATGCTATTGCTTATTTTACTACTATATTTTATTATTACAATATTAATCAGCACATTTATGCACAATTAAATCCATTTTTATTCTGCTCGTTTGAGGATCAATGCTTGTATTCAAATGTATTGATATAATTTCTTTTTTAATTGTACAAAAAAATTAATTTTTTTTTTATATTAAAATAAATTTTAAAATAGCAAAACAGACCTATAGAAAAAGAAGGTAATGCGTTCAATTTTAGTTCATATAAATATAATTCTCTCCTCACCATATTAAAAAAAAAATGTCAACCTTCAATATTCTTTTAAGTAATAAAGAAGATTAAGCATTATTAAATTGAATTTAAGAATGTGTTTGTTGATCAATTATAATGCAGAACTATTTAAATTGTGATTCAGTTTTTTATTTTTTTATGTTTTTTTTTATATTCTTTTTCTATCAAAACACTTTAGGAAGTTTAATATTTATTAATAACAAATAGCAATTATGGCATTCCATAAATTTTATTATTCTTATAATGTATGTACTTTCTACTTATCCAAAGCTGTACCCACGTTTCAGTATTGTTTCCCCATGTTCAGGGTTACTTTGAATCCTTTAATTAGACATTAAATCCTTTAATTAGTCATTAAACCCTTTAATTTTATTAAATAATTTGTCCATAATTATAATTTTACTTTTCCTTACCTATATACAAAGCCTATAGTAAGGGGAAGTATTACGATTGTGAAAATTTTCGAAATTGAGTTTTCGACGGAAATACATGTTTTAAGGTCCCCTGAGTCCAAATGACCAAGTCTCGCAAAATGGTCTGTGTGTATGTGATCAGTCTAGCTCAAAAACGGAAAGCTGTACGATACTGAAATTACGTATTTAAGATTGGCACATGCATGTGATATTACAGCAACATTTTCGTCAAAATCAACTAACCGGAAGTGCCACTTTATATAATCGATTTTACACATTTTTACAATTTTCTCGAAAACGGCTCTAACGATTTTGATTAAACTTGCCTAAATTATTCTTCATAGAGACCTTTAACTTTTCATTTATGTAGTAAATCACCGAGGAATTGCAGGGAAAAAAGTTATGATGAAAAGAATATTTTATTTGTGCATAGCTTAAAAAGTATGCATTTTATGGTAAATTATCCATACACTTTTATGAAAGATAATTAAATTATCTAAAAAACAAAAAAAGAATCATCAAAATCAGACCAATAATAGCAAAGATACAGCGCATCGGACTAACCGGAATTAGCTATTAGACCATCGATTTAGCACTTTTTTATAATTTTCTCGTAAACGGCATTAACGATTTTGATGAAATTTGCCTAATGTCTTCAACTTAAAGATGTTTAACTTTTCATTTATGTAATATATCAACGAAAAAGTGCAGGGAAAAAAGTTATGATGAAAAGAATATTTTATTTGTGCTTAACTTAAAAAGCATGCGATTTATAGTAAATTATGCACAGAATTATATGAAAGGTTATTAAACTATCTAAAAAAAAAAATAATCAAAATCGGATAAGTATTAGCTAAGATACAGTGTATTTTATGAGCAGCATAAAATAGATGGATAACCGAGCGCATCCGAAAGGAGATGGATGCGACCGAACCTCCTCCCACCAATCCGCCAATCTGTTGTAAAAAATACGCTCTTTAACAAAGTAATATAAGAATACATAATCAGAAATTAACTTAATAATTTCTACTTTCACATTATTTAATGGAAAGAAAATGTTTCCATAGAAACTAAACCAGAAACTTTTAAAATATATTTGCAACTTGACAAAGTTAAAATATGTAGGTAGTGTACAGAATTGTTGTACTAAAATTGTTTAAAAAACTATTTTATTGTACCTAAGTGGGAGAAGAAGTGAATGCTGCTGAGTTTATTTCAAGTATTGTTTATGTGAACTCTTTAAAATTATATTAAAAAGATAATTATTATAGGATAGTAAGGGAAAGTTGTGTGATGCGCGCACCGTACCAGATTTTTTTACTTGTGATCTTTCTAAAATAAACGATTCAATTAATTAATAATTATATTTGTTTTGCCCACATAATTTTATTTCTCTTTAATTCAGCAACTTATTATTTATTATTAACTTTGAGAAAGAATTTTTAAACATTTATTTTGCTATTATCACTTTTTAACCTTTATGCAGCATAAAAAATAATAACATGTTTTAGGATTTTTTGCTACATAAAAATATGTTCTCTGCTTATTATGCATTAATGATTGCTTTTTACTTATGCTGTTTACTTGGCATGGAAATTTCTTCATGAATATTGTCACCAACATATTTTATGTCAATATTTGTATATTATCTTTACAAAATTGTGGAAAGTCACTAGAGAATTTCTTTCTCTAATAGTTACAAAATATTAGCGTTATAAACCTCCAATGAATAAATTTATGAGTTTGCGCGCTTTTACTGTTTCACTAATTTACCAATTTGTTACGGTTTAATGTCATGCATAAATTACTTCCATTTGTTTAGAGAAATATATGCAAGGTCATTTTCTCAAATGAACCAGTACAAATATGAGGTAGTTGCTCTTAGGTTCTTGTGAGTCATCCTTTTATAAGAGATATTAAATCAGTATTATTTTTTTTTTTTTAATTTTAATCATTTTCATGTGTATTTTTATTTTTTTCTAAATTGGTATGTAATAATTACCTGGGAAATGTTTGGCTACTGATTACTTCCTATACATTGTTCATCTTACGAGCACCATCTTAGCAATTAGAATTTGAGTAGGTTAACAAATTGGATTTTCACGAGAGGGACAATGCATAAAAAATACCTATAGTTAAAATGACTCCACCTTTTGCAATCTGTGGCTAACATGCCAATCCAGGGTTTCGAGATATCGCCAATTTCGAGAGGTGTGCTAGACCGAACTTAAAAATTTGATACTCTACTATTTTTATCTTATCGTTTTTTCTCTTAGAGTACTCATTTTCAAATTAAATCGCCGTTTATTGACCGAGATTTTCGACCGCACCAGTAACTGATTATTATATTGTGGTACTCATTTGACAAAGAATTTGATGTTCTTTAATTTATTATACCATAACTTTTTCGATTGGAAGCACTATTTAGGAATTATTATACTCGAGAGATTAGCCTCTATTATTTACACTAATGATTCTCTATAAGACTAATCAAAACAATAAATCCTTGAATTTCCTTTCATATACATTCCATTTTGCTTTTCAAAAATAAAGTTTTGAGGGGCTCATTATAGGGAAAAATATTGATGTATCGTTTATTGTAAACCTGATTATTACCTTACTTAGTTTCAATGTTAATTCAATCAGTCTGTTTACCAATGTGTTATTTTATGTTTATTAAAGCCTTAATAAGAAAGAGGTTTTTATTTCATAACAATTTAATTAAATTTAATAATTTAATTAAAAATGGGTAAATATTACTCAAAAGTTTGAGGAAGATCAGTCACCCAATAGCAGCTTGTCGAAATGGATTCACTGAAAGAAAATTTTCGAAATCTTTACAACATCTATTCAGGCCAAAGACGAAGATATACTGAACCTACTTTATAATCACGTCAGCCACACTATGTTGTAACCTATTAACAAGTGTTCCTCTTACCGGGAAGCTATCTCTACGTTAGATTCCTTATAAGTAAAGAATTGGTAAAACCGAAAAATTTGTTCGACACAAGCTGATGACTCGCCTTCAACAATCAAAAGAGTGAATAGTGGTCTATTATTTGTTAGCATTAAGGAATCAGATTGTATATTCCGCTTTGCAAGATGTTAAAGCCAATATATACAGATATGAATACATTCGAGATGCTTTCATTAGCAGCCTTATGTCTACCAACATTCGGCAGAGGCTATTAGAAAATTTTACTCTTGATTTAGATGATGCCTTTTAACGGGCTTGTGTCCTGGAGTCAGCACAAACATTTTCAGAGTCGTATAACAACGACCCACCACAGCTTGCTTCAACATCCCAGGCTAATTCTCCATCTCAGTGCGCTAACTCTTCACAATCACTCTACTTTACACTTTACACTGTGTCAGGAAATTTGATTTATGTGATCTTACCTGATATGGGTTTTATTAATTATTTGAATAGAGGAACAATATCGAATAGGATAGTTGTTTAGAAAAAATATAGCAAAGAAAGATATAACTCTTAGAGAAGCCAATTTTGCTTAAATTATTTATGCATTTCATTTTATCCTTTTTACTTCTGTGTACGAAATAAAGAAAGTATTGTAATCGCGAAAATTTTCGGTTTTCAGATTTCGACGGAAATATCCATTTTGACTAGTTTCGTCGTGGCGTCTGTACGTACGTTTGTATCTCGCATAATTCAAAAACAGTTAGCCGTAGAAAGTTGAAATTTTGTATTTAGGATTGTTGTAAAATCTAGTTGTGAACCTCCCTTTTTGGTTACTGCTTGATCACTCCCGGAAGTGGTACTTTACTTGAAGGTCATAATTGATTTCCATCAAAATTTATATTGAAATACTATGCAAAACTTCTCAAATTTAATATTTATAATTTATATATTGATTTAAATAACATACTGTATTTTGGTCTAAATTGGAAAACCGGAAGCAGTACTTTACTTGAAGGTCATATTAAACTTTCATCAAAACTGATATTAAAATATAACGAAAAACATCTCAAATAGGATTAAAACATCTCAAATATTGAAAAATAGGACTTTTATATCGATATAAATGTATTTACTAGATTTTGGTTAAGATTCGTGAGCTGAAAAGGGTACTTAACTTGAAGGTCATAATAAGCTTACATCAAAAATTATATTTAAATTAAAAGAGAAATCATATGTTTCGGTAATAAAGGTTACAAACTGAATTTGGTTTCCAATCCAATTAAACATTTTTATTACTTCTTTTAAGTGTTAAAATTGAGTGTAAAATACTGATTTCCCTCCCAATTTGTGAGATCAACAAGTCTGCAGCATGAGAATAAGATATTAGTTAAGTGGGTTTTTCCGCTTAAAATGTCGAAACTGTCGATTTCTAATGCTTTATCCAGTGATATTGACAGTTTTCACGGAACATGAAGAAATATCTTGGAAACTAGTTACTTACTGAAGGAAAACGACATATAATAACGGAATGAGACCTCCAGTAACAAGAGTGTGTGTCAATAGATGGATGTTGGGACGCCAAGTGTCGTTTTTACTGGAATCTTCGGAAACTAGTAACCAAATTCAGTATCACTTTTTGAGCCACAGATTTATAATTTAATAGGCGTACAAGGAAGTCATTTGTTGCTCACATCAGATATTTTGTCTTAATATTTATTTGTGTATAGCTTATAAATGATTTTAAAGATAAAAATACACGCTTAATCTGTCTTGCACTGCAGGAGCTTCCACTATATGTGTTCAGTAATATAATTAAGGACACTTTTAGCCTTTTATCTATCTCAATGCTGAAGTAGATCTGTGTATGAGAAAGCATCTAATTATTTTTTCAGTCCGTTTAATTTTTTATTTGCCCAATCTTTTGGAGAAAGAAATTTTATTAATTATTTAAAAGTATTCAATACTGGAAATTAAAAATGATAAACTAAACAAAATATTCCATTTATATTAAAAAAATTATATATATTATTTAGAACTTCAAAAAACTATATGTATTTATTTATCATTGAATTTAACTTTATAAATTCATGTTAAACATATTCTTTCATGTTTATTTTTACTTATACTTTATTTTTCTGTGATTCATGTTAACTGATTTTCGTACTGCTAGTTAAATTATTTAGGGTTAAAGTAGTAAAATAGTTTACCGTTTTGGAAGTGTAATTAAATCTTTTTATAAAACAGTGGATAAAAATGTGATGAAAACATTTGTCTGAACATTTCTTATCTATTGCTTAATATTCCTAGAGAGGCTGGTTCCATTTTCAACGACACTACAGGCTGTTCCATTATTATTTATGGAGTGTGTAATCCATTTCCTAAGAGATTATATAAATTACCAATGAAATCAATTTGTTAATTTTACTGTGAGCGATTGTTCTTAATTTTATTGGAACAGAGCATAGGCGCCCATAGATGAAGAGAGTGATGTAAGTAAAATGTTAATTTATTTAGCATTCCTGATTCAATACTAGTCTTTGATCCTTTATTAAAACTATGAAATCATATCATTTAAAATTATAAAGATGTTTTTTTCATTTTCTCTTACATAGTAACCCTTTGTTAGAGTAGTTTGCTTATAAAATGTACATATTCTATGCAAAACTGCATAATATATGTATGTATAGTTCAATTTATATTTTTTAGTCATAGTAAAGCATTATACTAGTATAAAATTTAGATAAACATTAACAAATAAAGAAACATAACAAAAATACAATAAAAATAACTAAAAAGAAATAACAGAAACAGATATAACAGAAAGAATATACAACTAGAATATTATAGATACGTACTTAATAGAGAATTAAGTATTACAGAAAGATTCTAAACTTAAATAAAAAAGATCAGTTTAAATTAGACTAATTAACTGTAAACTAATTATACTGTAAACTAATTAACAATTAGTTTAAAAAAAATAAATTAATTAAATATAAAATAAAAATAAGTGAATATAAAATGAATAAAGTATTATATTCAAATATACATTTAACTAGAATACAATCACACAATAAATTGAAATAAATCATTATATACACATAAACATTTAACTAAAATACAAGAAATGAGTACAGTCATATGATCAGTTAAAAAATGAAACGTTATGTACAAATAAACATTAACAAAAGAAAATAACTTCAGTCACTAAAGAAAACAAAATTATAAATTTTAAATTAACTACACTAGATGGTTTGAGTTTTAATTTTATGGTTCAATCTTAGAGATAAAGCAGACCAACTCCTTTTTATATTTAGTTAAGAGTTTATCTTCTGCAGGTTGCTATGTATATATATTTAAAATATTTGTTTTTTCGCTGTTTGAAAATTTCTTTTTTAATTATTATTATTTTTACTTTTTTTGATTAATGAGAGTATTGAATAAAAATTAATTTGATTAGTTGTTGGTTCTAAATCAACTGATAGAAAATACAATAATACATTTAAAAGTTATAAAAATTTAATGACCAAAGGATTTTAGAAACTGATATATAGGAAAGTATTAAAATGATAAGGTTTGTATGAAAAGTGTACTAATAAAGGTTAATCGGTTTAGAAATTTGGAATATTGGAGAAATAAATAAAATTATATTTATCTTAATTCTAAAAAATGAAATATTAAATTAAATGTTATTCTGATATGTTATTAGATGTCTTCTTATCACCTGCTTGATATTCATCTTCTTTTTTCATAATCCAAATAACAATTTTTCACTGTTATATAATGTTAATATTTATTTGATTTTAGCATTATAATAATTTTAACGTCAATAGTTTTTTTTCTTTACAATAAAATTGTTTATAAGGCTATTTCTATTGTATAAAATTATTATTTAATGATACTTTATTAGCATTTTAACTCTAACCAATTTTATCATTACAATATATATGTGTGTGTGGTTGTTTTTGAAAAAATGTTCTTTTTTCGGTATAACGTTGAAAAAGCGTGAATGGATATAATCTACTGGAACATTTAAAAAAAAAAAATCATAAAAATTTGAACCAAGGACTATAAAAATGGGGGCCATTGTGAATTAGAGAAGAAATGAAATTCCCTAAGGATTTAACCAATGCAAAGTAGCTTAAAGGGAAAGATATAAAGATCGGAAGGAGCAAACTGTTGATTTAAGTTATAGGAGTTGGAAAATTTAAGGAGGACGATGGGATTGGATAATATGATATATCAAGGAAGCGCTTGTGTCGGTAGTTAGAGAAAAGCCATTTGGCTTAGTACTGTAAAATGTGGGCATCTTATAATTACGATTTATCTATGAAGATTAGCTACTATTTCACCAGAGATTCCATCTGAAACCAAATAGCTTTAGTCAATCTTAGTTAGCTTTAGTCAAATTTAGTTATGAGGCCAAGAGTTGGCGAATGCATAAGGAATGGGGTTTTAAATAGTTAGATTTATGTAGTCCTTCCTGGTAATGATTTAATAAATTATAACTCCAAGGTTTTTAAAAGAGGAACACTATTGAATAAGAAAGTTGTTTTAAAAAATTCTAACAAAGAAAGGTATATATATATATATATATATATATATATATATATATATATATATATATATATATATATATATATATATATAGATAGATATTATAATGCCAAATCCTATCACAATGGTTTTAAATCTGTCAAAATTTAAGGAAAGTAGATTTTCGCTAGCTTTATATTATATTTTGGTAATAAAGAATTCTAATTCAAGAAGTTGATAAGGGGTGCAGTCAAAGAAGAAAGCATACAGATAAGTGTAAAACATATTTTTAATGTATGCAGATGTTTTGGCTAAAGTTGTAGCGCTTCATCAAGGCGACAAGTCCAGAATTCTAAAGCAAATGCTAACGAATTCTAAGTTCTAGTATGGCAGTTAAATTCTCAAATTATTAATGAAATGTTTTAAGTTATATTTCTGTATGTCAGAGGAAAATTGCAGTTAGTCCAATTTGGCTGATTTTTATTTATTATCGTATTTGCATTATACTGGCCATATTTTTTCGATAATAACTATCATAAATAAGCTAAAGGGGCAATAGAATATGTAACTCTTTATATAGATTGACCACTATCCATAGGAAGCAATACAGTACGATTTGAATCTTCTTTTTTCTCCACTGTAAAACTTTTAAAATATTATTTACGACAGTTTACCTCTGACACATGGGTTTATGCAGAGTGTCCAGCGGCCTTGAAGACCGAGAAATCTGCTTGAATTTTTCACATTAGGAAAATGTCGGGAATTATGCTTGAAAAACAGCCAGTCATCGGGAATTTTAATTTTTCTAATAATTTCTTATTTCCATTAGGACTAAGCAACAGTGTTTAAAATATTGAGAAGGTTGATGTAGGTGTTCCCCTTACCATCTCTAATTCCATGAAAGCTAGAAAAAGCCTCGCTCCACTAACTTTGTTCATCAGTCCCTCTCTCTCAAACATATACTCGTTCTATGCTATCTTAAGTGGGTCTTTCTACTTGTCGGTAAGTGAACTAGGTATGTTAAGAAACGGTAAAATGATTATTAGCTAAAAAAAAAAAGTCCGAGTCTTAATTTCAATCAATTTACACTTGTCTTCTTATAATAAGTTCACCGGTTCGCTCCTCGTTCTTGAAGTCGAGAGTGTAGTGACAAGGTTAAGGGTTGTTATCAGGATTCATTTTATTCCCATAATTATGATTATTTTGAGATATATATATACTTTTTTTTTAGGTAATAATTTTAAGAATAAAATTGTGGTTGAAATTTATCCCAATGCGTGAATTTTATTTATTTACACTTAGAATTGTTTTTGTGCTGTATTATGTAGTTGTTTTTATTTTTGGTGATGTGTTGAGCCTTCAGTGTAAGAAGTTAAGTAACAATATTTCATTATCAAACAGGAATACAATCTTTATTCATTCTCAAGTTTACATTGTACATTTTATCATGAGCCGGCTAAGTACAACATTTTATGGTTCCAATTTTGTTTTCAATTTAATCTGATAAATTGACAAATAGTGCCTTGAATTTTTAGTTCACAGCCTTGAAATCCTTGAATTTTTTCATGCTTTATCACTGGACACCCTGTTTATATTAATACATATTTTTTTATTTTTTCCGCTTATTTCGTCACATCTTTAAATTATGAATGGAAAAAACAGTGCTGAGGTGTCTACTGACTCAAATGGCAAGTATTCAAGGAAAATTTAGTGTACTCCCTCCCTTTCCTCCCACCAAAATAAAAATTATAGTAATATTAATATAAGAACTTTTTTAAATAACTTCTATATCACATCAAAAAAATTCCAATAATAATTTTAGTTACTTACAATCTTCATCTATGTATTGTGGGTAATTTTGAAGGCTGATGGCTTACATAAAAAAAATTAAAAGAGAAATGGAGTGCTATTGAGATTATGAAAATGAGCAATTTTATGCCTTCGATATCTTAAGTGTTTTTTTAATTTCTTTATATCAGCATTCCAATTCTGCAGTTTACTTAAATCTGAAAATATGTGTACATCATTTTAATATTATTTACTTATTTTTTTATGCCCTGAAAAAGTTTTTATCTTGCTAAACCAATTAATTCATTATATTTTTAATAGTACTCATACAATGACACTACTGTAACAAAAACATGAGACATTTATTGAGACAGTGTTTAAATACTTCAATTTTACTCTGTTTGATGTTCTGATAATATTTTATGAGATAAAAGATCATTTATAGTGATGTCACAATACAAACAAAAATTGTATCCAGTCTCCTAGTCTCGTGTAAGTTTTCATTTTGTGCAATTGATAATTTTAAAAAATATTACATTGGCCATTTTTATAAGGATTGATGTGGTTTTTGTATATATTATTTTTTTTTTAAAGGCAAAGCAAAATTAATTTGACTATTGAATACAGCAGTTTTATTTATACAAATAATTATTTTATTTAATAAATTGTTATATTGAGAATTTATTAAAGATGTGTGTTGTTGAGAATGATGGAAAATCATCGATGAATATTTGTGGTGTGATTGTACTTTATTCTTCTTGATACAATCATAATATAATAGCTTTCGGTATGCAACTTCTGTTGATAGAAGAGTCTTGGAAATTGTTACTTTTCTTTGCTTGATACTATTTGTATTAACTTTTCATCATCGACTAATAATTTTTATCATTTTCTGTCTAGTACCTGTGGTGGAAGCGATGCGGGGAGCCACTGTTCGAGCATGGAATCATTGCTGGAGTCTAGAAAGCCAGACCCCGAAGAAATTTTGTTAGAGCTTGGATTTGGTGGAGTCGAAGAATCCGACACCTTCTCCAGGTAAAATAAGGAAAATCACTAAATAATTATTTTGTGGTTATTTTTTTGTAGTGGGACCGATTTCGATGAAGGTCTCTAGGAGAAAAAGAAAAAAAAAACCTTTAAAATAGCCATTTGCAAAATTTTATTTTGTTTTTTATTTCCAATTTTAGAGACAACTTTTCTTCAAAATTATTAAATTAGTTTTGTTTTCTACAAAATGTACTGAAGAAGAATAAATATGTCAAAAAAAAAAAAAAATTCTGAATAGATTCTATTGAGACTTACATTGTCTTTTGGTTTATTATTTTCAATAATAAGCCTTTATAATCAGCCAAGAGATTTTTTTTACCCCTCTCAAAATTTCAGGGGTTACATTTCAAGTAAAGTAGAATCCAAAAATCGAATAAAAAAAATTGTCTGTCCACCACTGCAACTTTTCTCTGGGACTACAGGGCCGATGCTTTTGAGATTTGGCACCAAAGTCACAGGTCAAGAATAAATATGTCCAAAAAAAAAAATTCTGAATAGATTCTATTGAGACTTACATTGTCTTTTAGTTTATTATTTTCAATAATAAGCCTTTGTAATCAGCCAAGAGATTTAAAAAAAAAAAATTATAATTATTTTTATTTATAGATAAGTATTTGGAAATATTAAACTATATTGTAATAATTTGCAGTATTTTTCCTGTGACAGGCCCTAATTTTCATTTGCTATGTATACACATTTATTTTATTTTAAGTTTTGTTATCATACTTTTTTTTTGTATTTCATAAGTCCTTTATCATTAGAAAAAAAATGAATGATCGCCAGTTTATTGTTGTAAGCCTATTTCAACATTTGATTGTATGGCGAAGGCAGTGAATTGCTAAGGTTTTTACTGGTCCAGCTATAATCAGTACTAAATAATCTGTATACCATTTTTACAGATAGCACTGGTTTTGAATTAGCTCTAAAATGTTGGTTTTTTTTATCTCATTTAATGTGCATGCGGTATCACCTGAATTCAATAAATAGATTTTTTTTAAATGTTGTAATCATAGTCACACACTATTTTTTAAGATCTCTCTCTCTCTCTCTCGCTCTCCTAAAGAATTTCTGAAACATCTTTGTACCTCTTCTTAAATTTTTAGAAGAATGTAGCAGTTAGTTAAGAGCGAAGAATGCAAAAACTATTCAGAAAAATTCTTCAGGAACAAAGATGTAGGAAATCCAAATCCATTTAATGAGTTTAACTTTTATTTGATTTTCTTTAGGATTCCAGCAAGATTTCTGCAACCATCGGCTCTAAAAGGAGTTGCTATAGAGGAATTCCTCAAACACCAGCAGCTCTTGGTTCACACCTACGAATCTGGATTTAGTGGCTACAGGGGCTTAGCAGGTAATTTTGTACATTTAAAATAATGATTATCGTTCGAAGTTTATTATATTACTTCAAACAGATATTATTTTATATTTTTGTTAGTGATATACCTAGAAAAAGTAATTCTTAATCTTTTCATCCACAGTCATAGATTCATATTATTTATGTGATTTTAAATTACAATCAGATTTTTTTTTTTCTAAAACTTAAAATTTGTACCCACCTTTAAAGACTAAGCTATTCCCTGATAATATTATTTATTGAAAAATTTCTATAAATAGAATCAGAGACACAATTTCATGAGTTTTATGAAAGGATGTAATTAATTCAAACAAAGTGAATAAAGATAACTAGAATTATTTGTAATATATCACCTGATGGTTACAATGCGTAGCATGTGGATTGTTCATATTTGTAGATGTGGAAATCTTCATGTGTTTGAATCAGCAAGATGCAGATTTCGCCAACGATGTCATATTGTGATGTTATTTTTAACTTGATAGTGAATATTAGACAATTCAAAGTGGATTAGTTATATCAGAGAAAATTTAGTTATAATTTCTTGCTCAATATTTTATGTATTGTTGAAATGTATTTTGTAAATGAAAAATATTAAGCTTTATCTTGTTCTTTGGTAGAAATTCTCAGTTCTAAGTCTTGAGATAGTAATTTTTGATTATATGGCAAGTAGTAGAATTTTACAATAGAAATAGTAATTATTAATTGGGTCACTGGAAATAATTAGTTGCCTAGATCATATTAATTATATTATATGTCATTATATGTTTATCAAATAATTAATCGAAAGATTTTGTTGCTCTCAGGATCGAGAATCCCTTCATATTTCAAGTAAGTTGCTTGTTTGTTGTGAGAGTTTGTGTGATTTTATTTTCAGTTCTAATTTTTTTTCTATTTTGTATTTTCCTTGCTTTCTTTTTTAGTTATTACTATATTTCTCATTATTTGATCATCTTTCTGTGTTGTTTTTCTATTTAATTTTAAGATATTTATTTATAAGTTTTGTAATTTTTTATGCTACAAATTTATTTTATTGCTATTGCATGCATCTAATTTTTTTGTCTTGTGGAAGCCATTTATTAGTAGTTTCTGTCTTTTTTAATTATAAAAAAATATTAATTGTGTAGAAACTTTATCCCTTTTTTTTTTTAATATCATTTTTCATTGGAAAGATATTTCAGAAGGACAGTATGGTTTTAACTAACTGACTTTTATCAAATGTTCATGGTATATTTTGTCATGTTGCAATCATAATATTAAGTAGCATCATTTTCATTATTGTACATATTCATAAAATACATTATAAATATATAAATACATGTTCATAAAATTGTATTTGTTTATTTGAGAACTAGGCTTATTGTTAGTTAGATTTATTATTATTTTAATTTTTTATTTCATTGAAACTTGATAAATTTTCAAAACATCTCAAGTTATTCTCAGTGAAATCTAACTTCTTTTCTCCCTCTCCTCCAATTTTGAGCTCTTAACAAAATAAGTCATAACTTTCGTATAGAGAAATAAATTAACAACTAGATAACCAAAATTTTCATATAGAAGATTTATTTTATATAGCAAAAAGATTAAATGTACCTGATTATTAAAATAATACTATATTACTTTTATTTAGTAATTAATTTTAACAATTTTTTTATTTAATTTTATGCCCTTAACCCTTTATAGGGCAGAATTCCCATGATTTCATTTTCATTTTTTTTTCTCATTAGAATATGCTATTAAGAGTTTAAATAAGTGTTTAAAGACATTTGGAGATTTTTTGTTGAACGTTATTACTACAATGGCGTGATTGTATCAACCAGTGTGCGTATATTGTAAGATTTCACCTTATACACTTTTTCATTACATGGGCACTTTGGCTGAAATATCAATCATTTATGTTATATAGTATAATAAAATATAATTAAGAAATCAAAAAAGGTAGAAAAATAACAAAATAATTAATAAATAATTTTTGTTTTCAAAAGCCATTAAAATTTGTTTGTGAAACTTTGAATATATATATTTATATACACATACAGTCGAACTTCTGTATATCGAAAATCTCTATATATCGAACTTTTTTTAGGAATTTTGAGTTTTTATTAGTAAAAAATAATCTGCATAACGATTAAAATTTCTAAATATCGAACAAAAATTCCAATTTAAAAAAATATAAAATGTGATTGTCATCAAAAAGAGCTTAGTTTACATACATAAGAATAGGTAATAGTTAAATAAGAAAAAAAAATGTTCCACTGGTTTGCAGAGCAATGGAAATTCAGAAAGGATCTTGTTTCAGAAGAAGCATAGCAGTACCTAAATTCTTTGAATCTCTTTCCTATTATATAGAATGAAATTTTCATTTTAAATTCAATTTAACTTTGCCATTCTTGTTGTAAACATTGCTCTTAAACATGACTTTGGTGATGAATTATACACAACTAGACATTAGAAGTTATCTTGCGCAAAAACAAAAATAAATTAATTTTTATATATGTTTACATATTATTATTATATTTTTAATTAAATTATAAATGTACATTTGTAAAAAATCTGCAATCACAAATGTAATTTGTACAATTTTTCAAATAAGTGCTATTGATTGTTCACTTTTTTGTTTTTTTTTTACTCCTAAAAAATTGTCTTTGGTACTTCTTTAATTATAAAGAATAACTTTAATTGTTTTTAGCCTGAAAAGGGTGAACAATTGCAATCTTTCTATTTATCGAATTTTTTTCAAGGAACCTTCATGTTCGATATATAGAGGTTTGACTGTATATATATATATATATATATATATATATATATATATATATATATATATATATATATATATATATATATATATTCACATTTTTTAAAAACTTTATATAGCCCTATTGTTTTATACTTAGAACCAATATATTACTAGTAAGAACATTATGTATTTAGATTTATCAGTTAAAATATCTGCCAAAAAGTTATAATTTGTCATAAAAACTAGAAATAAGAAAATGAAACTTGCTAAAGAAAAACTAGTTGTAGTCCCTACTCGTGAAACCTAAAAACAAGTGGGCGATAAATTAAATAATTAATTTTATTAAATAAATATGCAATCTATATATCAACAAAATAGTACTTGAAATTTGAGTGGAAAGCAAATAAGCCAGTAAAACGTAGCACTGTAAGTAATTGTGAAACTCAATGTATACCTGTCAATAATTCCACCGCTTAAGATTTAAAAGGTAATCTGCAATCTACTACTATCATCAGGGGCATCTACCTTCAGTAAGAAGCCCTAAATAATATAAACACACTGCCTAGTTCTTTTAAAAAGCCGAAAGAGGCCAGATGTATCGATGTGGACGCTAAATCAACCACTTTTCTATAAAAGATTAAGGCAAAATAAATCATCCATGGGTCTTCACCCATGATAATAGAGGTTTTACTGTAATGATTTTCTTATAATTTTTGCAAGCATATTTTTTTTTTTTATATTAACAAGACATTTTTGTATATTTACAGAAGATAATTATATGTATATACATAAAAAATTACAAAAGGTCATTGTTATAAAAATGTGCAAATAAGAAATTTAAGGACTGAGTTAAAGATCCTAAATCGAAGTTGTGATAGAAAGGAAATTAAATCTAACCTTATTTTCTATGAAGATGAGCAGCTCCCTCTCTCCTCCACACTGTAATATTAAGGAGGAAAGACATCTGGGTATTTTCTATGAGGTCTAAATGCTCTGACCTCTGGCAGAAAAAAAGGGAACTGTGCATCTGCTGGAGACACCTCTGTAGACTTCGACCAAGTTCTTAATTAAAAGGACTTTGGTTTCGCTTGTATTGTCTAAATACTCTCATATTACAATAAAAATTAGATTTTAAGTAAAATTAAATCGTTTTGATATCTTGCCATGCACATAAAGAAATGAATTTATTTAAAAATAAAAATATAAATTTTAAACTAGTAATTATAATTTACCGAAATCTACACATTACTGAACTGATACAGATTCAAACCGAAGATGGACAAATGAAATTGTAATTAAAAAGATTTAATTTAATTTATTTAGTTGCTGTGATAGAAAAATGTTAAAATTAATTGTTAATATTATTTTAAAAACAGAAAATTGGATAATGACAAAATTATACTTGTACAAAAATATCAGGCATGATTTTACAAAAAATTTTAATAGTTTAGAATTTCACTAACTGATCAGTGACTGAGGAGTTGGAAGGCCATCTGTGAAAACAATTCTATTGATGTGTTAAACTTAATCATTGACTATCCTTATCATTTAAATTTTGTTTATTTGATCATATTTTAATTTATAATTGTGTTTTTGTTTACACGATTTCCATTTTTTAAGTATAAAACTGTTAATATTTAAATTTTTAGGTGAGTTTTAAACTTATGTATGGCCTATGCCATCAGATAAAGGAATACTTTTATACTTAAATATAAATATAATTTAAACTTAAAAAAACATGGTACTTTTTATATCTTTATAGAAAGCTTTACTAAATTCCCTGTTGAATCTGATACATTTTCTCTACTTTTATTGAAACTCATATATGATAATTTTTATACCATTTTTCAATAATGAATCTCTATATACAATGATGTATGTATAAATATTTAAGCAACCTGTTAATTAGAATTGGGATGTAGGTCCTTTCAACACCATTCCGTCAGGGATAGTGGGCAAAATCATGGAGAGACTACGAGAGGCGGAAGTGGGCAGGAATAACAACCACCACCATCGCCACAACCACATCTACCACAACCACAAGTGAGCTTTATAATTGATTCTCCTCTTTGAACGCTATTGAACTTGCAATAAGAAAGCATCAAATATTCATATTTTATTCAATTTTGGCATTCTGGGCAGTTATAATAAAGCCTCTCATTTGAAAAAAAAAATTAAAAATGAATCTTTTTTTACAGATTCAATCAATCCGTGTTGTCACCAGACAACAGGAAATGGCTGGAGAGGCAGGGCGTGAGTCCAGAGCCTGAAGGAAGAAGGATAGTTTTAGGGGAAAAAACTTTTACCTTTGCAAAAGATGGTGTCTTGATTGAAGGGTATTTGTCATTTTTTTAATTATATTAATTACAGAACTATTTACCATGGGTACTTCTACTTGATTGAGACAAAGTGGTCTGGCACAATGTGTTCCAATTAGCAGTATTTGTAGATTGTTTGGTTCTACGGCATTCTCATCTATTTATAGTGTAATTTATTTTGCTTTAGATCTTATGAAAAAAATGGTATAATAGTTAATAAGGCACAAAAGACTCAGAACAAAGGCCAAGGGAATAAGAAAAAGTTGGAGATAGAAAAGGAAACCACGGATAACCAAGGAACAGAAAAAACAGATAAGCCTAAACTTAAGGAAAAATTAGCCATTGTTCGTCAAACTACTTCTAATGATCATCACAAACTCTCTAGTTTCGATAATGTAAGTGATTTGATGCTTAGTATTTATTTGTTTTTCTAGTTTTTTTTTCTCTATGCTATACCTTCTCACATCCCAAATGGATGCTAGCTAATTTGAGAATTTCAATTAACAAAATTTTACTTTTGGAATGAACTCGACATACACGAATCATTCATTTGGAAGAAGAGTGTAAAAGTAGAATTTTATAGGAAAAGTGTTTGAAGTTTTCCTATTTAGATTTACCGCTATCCCTCTACTCACTGTTAAAACATCAAGCTGGACATTTTCTTAGTCAACACTACTTGATGATAATGTATATTGTTTTTTTTAATTCATTATTAGCTTTTGGCCAGATATGTTTTTTTAGTTTATCTTCAATTCTGTATTCTTAAGGAGCCTAATTTCAGACAGAATAAAGTTTTTTTTTTTGTTTTGTTTTTTTCATCTATATAAAGATTGACCGCTATCCACACTAAGCAATATAGTGCAAAGTGAAACTTCTTTTTGCTCTCTTGTAAAATTTTTAAAATGTTACTTATGACATTTTACCTCTGTTGTACAACAGAATTTTATAATAGTTTTATTAATTAATTTAGTAGAAGCTGTTGATTATTCAAGGAATCTGAATTATCAATTTTAGAATTAAAATTTTTGATTCTTTAAAATGTTTTTAATCTTAAACTCAGACGAGTGTTTATCTATTAATGTTTGGAATTCTTTTCATAAAAAAACAATAAGGTTGCACATATTTTGGTTAAAAGTATAACTTTCTTTTAAATTAAAATTTAAGTTATGTTCATCACTAGGAATGGCCACGATAAATTAGTATCGTACAAATATACAAAAGAACGATAAATTAGTATCTACCCGTAGAGAATATATTATTTGTTAATTATAATTTTTTTTTAAATTTATTTATTAATAAAATATACAACTGTATTAAAAATACAACAAGTGGATATACACCGTTGCATCTGATTAATATGGCATAACAGTACCGTGTGAACAAAGTTCTCATTGGTATAGCACTCTAATAATCGTTATATATTAGAATACCTTACAACAGGATGTTGTAGGTTTTATTATGTTTTTCCTTAATTAATAATATCTAGTTTACAATGGACTAACTGACTTTATAACAATCAGGGGTATGGTAGCTTTGGAATCAAGGTAATTATAATAATTAAAATCTATTTTTCAAGCCTAATTCTGTATGTCAGAAGAAAACTATCATTTGTCCAATTTTGCTGATTTCCATTTTAGTATCATATTTTCATTATACTTACTTCATTATACTATATATTCCAAGATAATGTATCATAAATAAGTTAAAAGTAATAAAAATTGCAATATTTCAAATTGACCACTATCCACACACAAACAATACAGTGCAATGTGAAACTTCTTTTTACTCTTTGGTAAAACTTTGAAAATGTTATCTACAACAGTTTACCTCTAACGTAGAGCATTATACAATAGTTTAACAGAAGTTGTTGATTATTCAAGGAATCTGAAACACCCAATTTTAGAATTAAAAATTTTGATTCTTTAATATGTTTGTAATCTTAAACTAATTGCAGTGTCTGCATTTTATTATAGGAGCAACTTGAGATGGAATATAAAACTCTTGCTTTACTGGCAAATCAGTTGAAGGTAAGTTGTGTCTACTATAGGCAAGTTTTATATTTTTTTTATAAGTGCATAAACCAATTCAAATGTCTAATTAGGGATTGATCCTTCTATACCATCATGCGGATGTCAACTAATTCAAATGTCACCACAGAAAGTCTTTTCTCCAAGTTATTTATACTTTATAATATAGTTTCAATTTTAAGACCTTTATTCCTTTTAATTTTGTTAATGCATGCCAATAAAATTAAATACAGATTATAAAATTATTAAAAGAAGAATAAACTTAAATAAAAACAACTATTATTGAAAATTTCTTTTAGAAAGCTTTTCTATAAAATAATTTAAATAAATATTTAAAAAAATAACAGTTATTTTGCAAATTAAAAAAGTTTTCTTCTCTTCTTCTGGCACTAGAGACTGAAGTGGTCCTTGCTCTGCTTTAACATATGCTACCACAGGCCTCTATCCTCCACCATACGGATGTCTGCCCAACGCATATCCTCCAGCACTTTGTCCTTCCATCACTCCCTTGGCCGCCCCTTTTTTCTTGTGGCGAAGATATTCCCTTGTTAAATTTTTTTATCTGCCTGTCCTCGCTCATCTGATTAGCATGTCCATTCCATCTCAATCTATTCATTTTTGTGGTGTCAGATAAGCTTAAATAAATTATATATCTTCTTATTTTTCCTAATGCACTATCTCCCATCTCCTTCACACACGTCTCCATACATTCTTCCCAACACTTTCCTTTCAGCTGTTGCTTTATTCATTAGCCAGGTTTCACTTCCAGAGGTTACCATTGGTCTAATCAGGGTTTTATATACGCGAGTCTTAGTGTTGCGTGAGATCAGGTTGCTCCTTACCAATTTTCTTAGTGCATAGTACACTCTTGTTACTCCTGGAATCCTTCTTTTCACTTCTTCTGCTTCATTTGCTTCAAGTGTCATTAGGGATCCGAGATATGGAAAAGCAGGCACTACTTCAATATTTTCACCAGTGATGTGGTAGAAAGCCAGGTGCTGTCTTCTTATTCTTTCTATAATCATTAATTTAGTCTTGTAAATATTTATTTCGAGACAGCTCTTCTTGCTTCTCCTCTCAATGCTCTATATAAATCTCCTCAATTGCCTGCCTGCTTCTTCCTACAATTATTACATCATCAGCATAGGCCATTATTTACAGTGATTGTACCGGTTCCGTCTAGATTTGCACTCTTCACAACCTTGACCAGAACTAAATTTAACAGCATTGGGGCCAGGACATTTCTCTGTCTTGATTTCCATTGGTTTGGTCAATTCTCCATTTGTTCTTATCTGACAGTTATAATGCCTCGTCATCTTGATTATAGATATCAGTTTAGGAGAGAATTTCGTGTCTACCATTTCTTAATATACCATGGATTTGTAGGTCCTATCATGTGCAGCTCTGAAATCAACGAGCAGCTGCCATGTTGCGTGTTGTATTACTGCATCTTTTTATCTATCTGTGGAAGAGCAAAGATCTGATCTATTGTTGATTTATTTCTCCGAAAACCACATTGGTGATCGCCTTCTGCTCTTTCATAATAGGGTGCAAGTTGGTTGTACAATAGCATGGCGAAGATTTTATAACCCACATTGAGCAAAGTGATTCCTCTTTTATTGCTACATTCTGTTGTAATGCCTTTCTTTATAGCCTTTCTCCTTAAAAAAAGTTTTAATGAAACTGTTTGTGTAAGATAAATAACTATATTGGTCCCTGAAACAAAACAAATGATTCCATGGGCTGATAATTTTCAGTAATGTTATGTAAAACTTTAAATGTACAATCTCTCTTAAATTTATTTAGTAGCCAATTAATTACTGTTAGCTAATATACCAATTGGTTTACAGGGTTCAGATATCCCTATTGACTTTGTACCTGAAGATACTTTCTACAGACTCAGTTCTCAAGAGGTAGTTAATTTTTCAATAATCACTCTCTTGGTATAATACCTACTTTACATCTGAATTATTTATACATAAAAGTTATTTATTTTATAAAAATAAATAAATATAAAATATCAGTGAAATACTGAAAACGTGGATGCTATGAATGTGATGAAATTTATCTTAAATATTCATTGTAATTGCAGAGGAAACAGGTAGAGAGAGGTCTTGTTGAGAATGCTCTTTATACGTACCAGAGGCGATTGAAAGATTTAGACCTTCGTTGTCACCTGAAAGAGTTTCTAGCTACTCAGGCAGACAAGGTTTCCAGCAATCTTGGTCGCCGAGACCCTGAATGGATAAACATCATAAGACAAGTATAGTAGATTATGTAGACTAATTATCATTGTTTAAAAATATTTATTTTCCTTGTCAAATAGCAAATTTTTTAAAGCTGTTAAACATTTGAGTTTACTAACTTTTTTTCCTTTTCATTGTCACCCTAAGAAAGGATCATGTATGTTATAAATTGTACAGAATCCATGCAAGTTAGCAAGTTACTTTTATTATTACGATATTGCCTTAAGATACAAGGATTAGTCAATGAAAAATAGGTTACTAACTTACCTATAATAGCACTTTATAATTATTTTAAATTAATACGATTATTATAAACAATACAAAAACCTTGGAAACATATAATAGTTGCTTAGACTATGGAGCCTGCTCCTGAACTCACATCATTAGACTATTCTTTATGGGGCATTTTTTAAAAAGAAGTATCCAAATAAAAAGTAAACTCTTTGGATAAATATGTTATTTGATTAATGAAGCTTGTGTTTATTATGTTAGAGCTGTGACACCTGATGAATAAATGGCCAGATGTCCCGCTTTCAGCAGGACAGTCTCGTTTTTAGGCAATGTGTCCCCAAGATTTACCATGGAACGCATACATATCTCGCTTTGAATGGTACATTGAAATATAGATTATCCATCCCACTATCTTCCTACCTTAACCATCAGCTTAAAATAATAGTAATAAAAGAAATACATAAATAACAATTATAATAATTCTTTTAATTGAAACAGCTCGTGCTCGTTTGGTGTGTATTTGAAAACAATAGGCACAACCTTACATCCAATTTTCTGTTTTGCACACCTCAAGAAATTCTGCCATTTGATATTCAAGAAAAGAATTAATCAATGGCAATATTTTTCCTATTAAAAATATATATTAATATGTATATTTCAAGTTATGACCCATAAAAGCAGTAACCATAAATAAATTGCTAAGAGAATAAGTGTCCAAGTTGCATGTGTTTTGTTGTCATGACAACTTCATAACCGTAGAACTAAGTGGACTCCACAAACATTTTAATTTTGGTATTGATGCAGTTTGATAGATGTAATTTAAACCAGAAGTTGGCCTGTCTACTTATTTTTACTTATATGTGTTCTTATGTTTTATACTACTAAAGTTTCATAATTTAATGGTTGTTATCCTGTTGTTTTTTTTTTATATATAGCCCAGATGAAGGCTTACAACATAGGCCGAAACTTTGTTGCACAATAAGAAAATAAGTTCTGTTTATTTGTATGTGTTTTTCTTCATCAACTGCACCTCCTCCCTTTCCCTCCACCCTTCTGACCAACTTCTCTTAAATTAAACTTTTCCCTAAGTTTCAAATTATTTTATGAAAACTTTATTTTTTAAATAAAATGAGAGCTTATTTAAATGTGAAGTTTATTTAAGCGAAACATTATTGCCGTTTATAAAAAATATGTTGTCGTTTTGACCCTGTTCCTTGAAAATGTCTACAACAACTGAGACTTATTACAGGTTATTATCTAAAAGATTTTTTTTTTTTTTAACCTTGGTGAAACCTCAGTAGCATTATAACTTGAAAAAAAATTAAAATAGGATAAAAACAATCAACTTTTTTAAGCTCATTATCTACCCCTGGATTTTATGGCATTCCATTTTATTTATCCCATATAATTGATTAAAATAGAAAAAGTATTGTGGCAAAACAAACTTTATCAGCTAATTTTATTTAGCATAATTATTTCTCACTCCCTTTCATCCTTTGAACTAATTAAAATTGGTTTTACTTTTCAATATCTTTATATTTTGTTCTGTAATGATCTGTATGAAACAGAAGCATGTCGCCTGCTACAATGTGAAACCACGTAAGTACAAAACTTTTGATTTAAGGTTATTTTATTATTGCCTAAATTTTATGCACAACAATTAATTTTTCTACTTGAAAGTATATTACTTGGTGATAGTTACTATTTATAACAAAAAAAATCCTCAATAGGATGTTAATTTAATTTTTATGTTTTTTTGTCTGTGCTGAAAAGTTGGGATTTGACAGTTGTGTGGTTTCACATTGTGACCAATGATGTCATCTTGATTAATTAAAAAAAAAATTCAATAATTATCAACTCCGTTAAATTGTTATTCATTTATCTTTTATTTAAACTCATTACTAATAGTATATCTATACTCTTTGAAACTGTCTTTTACATTTAAGAAACAGAGCTTTATCTTTGCCTAGTCTTTTAATTATTTTTTAAAGTTTTACAGTATCTATGTTTATATTATATTGTTTGTATTATACAGGCAATTATTTTATTTAATAAATTTTCATTGTGTTATACATTTCCAGATGACCACATTGCTTAGACACCAGGAGACTTTAAGGCAGACGCTGAGGTTCACACGCAATGGTAAGTCTTAAAGACTTCACCGCTACACATTCGGGGATCTGAAGATATGTTGTCTTAGGAGTTTCAATGTATCTTTCTTCATGAGATGGATTCTCTTGAAGAACGTGGATGCAGTTAGGCTGAGGATGTACTGTTCACACTCACATGTGTGCTCACACTGTAATGTTAAATGGCTATTGTTTCCCAGAACAGGCATCATGCTTATTTTTTATTAAAAGAAATCTCATCTTTTAAAGAAAGAGTTGGATCAAAACTTAGAATATTACAGTTTTATTAGTTGTTTTTTTTAATTCGAGAAATTATTTTATTAATTTTAATAAATAAAAACACTGAGAGGCAAGAAAACAAAAAAATTGGCTATGGTTCTCTATCAATAATTGCTGATATCTCCTCAGTTTTTTTGCAAGATATAACATATGTGGTTATATGTCACAAATATTAAAACTAGAAATTAAAGAGAGAAACAAATTTTCTTGTTCTAAAAATTTGATTAAAATCGATAAAATATTGACCTAATAAAGTGATTAACTTCCTGATGGATGTTTTCATATACTTCCATCAGAACCTCCCTTCATTCTCTAAGTGATACCAGTGAGGTCCTCTTTTTATTCATCTTGATAACTCATTCCATAAACGTTGAATGTTGTTTACATAATGACCACTTTTTTTGTATCTCTCAGGTTATAAGTAATTGTTGTTATAGAATTTTATAATTGTAATTTTTAACAGTTTCTAAAAATTATTTATTTTGAGTTGTGTTCTGAAATTATATTTAAAAGACAATAATAAAGAAAAGATAAGTCGAACTATTCCTTCCTCTTGTCGAGTTCTGTATATAAAATCAGAGTTATTAATGTAACAGTTGTTATTTCCATAAATTAATCTATTTATAACAAAGGGCTCTGTTTGTAGTTTTCAACACATGTTTACAAAATTATTTTTTAACACTCATTTATGAAATACATATCGTAGATCGTAACTGATTACGTACGGTTGATATTTCTTGTTATCTAGATCTAATGTATCTTGTTGTGATCTTTGAAACAGTTCTGCCTAGGTCGGGCCTAAACTGTTAAATCTCTTATATTTACTCTACACAAAGATATTTTTTAATTATAAAAATCTATAGAACGAGGAATCTTAATGCAGGGGCTATGTATAATAATTAAATTAAATTATTGAAATAGATTAATTATATTTAAATTAATAAATTATTTTCGTACTAAATATTAAGCTATTAAAAAACAAAAAACAATAAAGATTCAAAATTTTATTATCTAATGATCATCTTTATTATAGTGTTATTCATGAATTGAATTGATGGATCTATTGCTGTTGATCTATGCTTATTATGTTTAAATTACCCACATCTTCCCATTGCCTTTGGAAAATGTTAAAATTGTTTTTCATCTTCAACATAGCATAGTGGTTTTTACAGTTCACGCTCTTTTAGATCTAACGTCTATTATTGATTAGGCTAAAACAATATTTTTTTATATAAGTTAAAAAATTCTTATTTTTCAAGAGTATATTATATCTTCTGCTATATTTATTTCAGCTATGCATTTAGTCAATTTCAAACTGCAATTTTATATTCATAAAAAAAATTTTTAATATAATTTTAAAAGCTATACAAAATCAGATATATTTTAAAATATACTAACCTAGTTCTTTCCTTCCATCAAAAAGTTTTTTTTAATTTGATATTATATTTTCTTGGTTTTTTGTCAAGTTTAATGTCGTTATGTACTCCAGCTGGTTACAGGATGGGCGAATTATCTGACAGGTTGCCAATTTATTCTAACCAGTGTGGGAAGCCGAGATTCCAAGGGTTTACCATAAAATACCCTCATAGCCGCTTCTGACTTGGTTCTTATTTATCATAATTAGTTAAATTGATTAACTTTAACTGATGCATTTGCATTTAGGCAATTTCGCTAAGGAATGTAAAATGATTAATTTTTTCTTTTAAATGCCATGATAAAGATGCTATTTAGCACTGATGGGATCGTTATACAGTGAAGTCCCGATATTCAAAACTTCAGTAATCAAAAACCGAAATCAGGGTATACTTTTTGGAATAAACTATGGTTAAAATAAAATTACAGAGATATTAAATAATGTATAGTGTATGTTTCATAAAATTACAAATTAGAAAATGTACTAGACTAATTACTAATTACAGATCTTTTAAAATAAACTGTGTAATCATACATCATAATATTAATGTAATCACATGGTTGGTATTATGTAATTTAAATTTATTTTAAGAATGATTTTGCTTAATCCAAAATGGTTCCCAATATTTTTGGATAATCGGGACTCCACTATAACAATGTTTTTTATTTCTGATCTCTATACGATAAGTTCAAGCTGTTAGACAGAAAAAAAAATTTGATATTTTTAAAAATCAAAATATAAAATTAATCAAAGATAAAAAGTCAAAACAATTTTTAAGTTTGATATTTAAAATTTAGTTGAAGTTCAGAAGATACCAGCAATATTGTACCAGTTTGTACAACAGATCACTGTAATTAATTATTTTAGTTATATTAACTTTATTTATTTACTATATTAATGCTGCATCACATGTTACTATTTATTATTATAGAAAGTGAAAAAAATAAATAAGAAGAATGCCATAAACTGAAACGCTTAAACTATATGGTCCAAATATATCATGATTCACATTAGCAGTAAACATTAATATTAATGCTTAAGAAATCTTATAACTGAAAGTTCTTGAATATTGGATTCGTTACTGTAAAGAGATATAGCACGTTAAAATAATGTAGTACATCATTATCGCTGTTATTTGTTTAATTGTTAAAGTGTATCTACAATAAATTGATAAGTGGGAATTGACTAATAATAAGTATTTTGATATTTAAATGGGATGATTCATGAATCTATAATGTCAAATTTGTATGCTTAAAATTTTCTATTGAATCTACTTTGTGTTTATGTATGATAAAATAGTTCTACAATGTTTCTTTACAAAAGTTTATTTTTTTTTTATTGGCCAATTTTTAATACCTGATTAATGAATAAGTTTATTTTATTTTAATAATTGTTTTTAAATATTTTTAAAAAATATTATTTACATTTTTTTTTTAAATTTAATATTTTTTTTACAAAAAAATTATTAAAAAAATAAATATCTCTAACTTAGCAGAAGAGTTGAATAATAGGACTATATAATGAGAATTAGTAAATATAAGAACTGTGTCATGTGCTACACATTCCCAAGTAGATAGAGATGGGCTACTTCTGCAATCAAATCCGCAGTAGTAATGACTATCTTAAGTAATAAAAAACAGAAAAAGCCAAATTTGGAAATTAGTTCTGCTCTGAAGCGGCGATATACTTTGCAAGCATTAGGGCTGCTTTTATTTAGAGCATATGAATTCTCATTACTAGATTATTATAATTTTGATTCATGAATGATCATTCATCATCGTCAATTATGAATGACAACATGCATTTAAATAAGAAAGTTTGTGGCACAATGAAGATATTATTCTGTGGAAAACGAATATACTTAACTGATCTGATTTTAATATAATAAAAAAGTTATTTAATTTTATTTTATAAGTAGGAATTATTATAATTATTTTTTTAACTAAGCAATAAAAAAATATTGGTTCCTTTGTATATCTCATTTTTTTTCTTAATGTAAATGAGAAAAGAAAATATTGCAATGATATATTTATATAATAATTTATTTTATTATGCTTAATCTAGCTTTTCCTTTTTAATTAAATGTTTTAATGTGTAGTTGTTAATTGTAACTTGTAGATACATGTGTGTAAATAGTAACTATGTAATGCATTGCCTATAATATATTTTTCATAATGTACAATTTTGGAACCTTAATTGTTACTCACTTATTGTTTGAATAATTATTAATTCTCAAAAAAGCTTTAAATGTATTTCTATACACTTTTATCTCTAAATATGTGTCATTGAATTAATATTTTTGTCCAGTCATTGAAGTACATATAGTGTTGGTAATAATTATTGTTAATCTAATGTTCGCTATTAAAATATATATGGTGAGAGTCCATTGTCAGGTGAGGAGTTTCAGATTAGTCTTCATATTTGTTCTCTTCTTGCCTTTAAATTTCTACTTAAATTCTCTCACCCGTGTATGTAAACTAGATCATTACTTCATTCACTGTTTATTAAAATATATTCACGTTTCCTTATTATTTTATTTTTCAGCCATCAAACTATCAATAAAGGTTAATAACCATTTCCTTTTTGCTATATGTGAAGTATTCTTTAGTTTATGAAGTTTTGATTAATGTTGATTTTGAAATGGGTTATCCAAGTTCTATGTGCAAGCTGGAATGAAATTAAAATAATTACAGAAAAAATAATCCAATTTCACACCATTTAATTGTTTATTTTAGAATTAAACCCAATGAAAACTATTAGTAGTACTATAATACCAATATTTTAAATTTTTAGACAGTTCTGCTGATTTGTTGAATGATAATGTGGAATCAGTCATATAATAGGTTTTATTTAATAGAATTTTCTGAGAATGTTTTGATGCAAATAATAAATTTACTTTTGTGCAGTAATTATTATAATTAAACATAAAAATTTTAGAAGTATATTTTTTATAGTGTTATACATAAAGTGAAAATCAGGTTTAACCTAACAGCATAAATAATATAATTTGTAAAAGCACCATTTTTGAGCAGTGGAGTATAAATATAAATATAAATAATCAAAAATTTATACATGATATATTCTTAGCATAAGCGGCAGTATATATGATTTAAATTAAAGTTCTAAACCTGAAACAACGTAAATTCCTATTTTTTGATTGCATAAAATTGGATTGCTATTTCCATCTTTAGGCTTAGGCTGACATGTTTTATATATTGGTGATTGTATATTTTTGGCAGTCATTATAAGATGAAATATTTTTATATCATTGCTTACCACACTGACCCCAAATAATACCATTAGGTTTACAATGAGACACTACTATCAGTACCTGTCCCCTAAGACCTTCGTGGGGCTGTTGTGGTATCAATTTATTTATTTCATTTATACATATAACACTCAATATCTCAAAGATGTACAAAGTTGACATTTTAATTGGCTCTTATGATCAGTGATGCATCTATTAATCAGCTCAACTGAATAATTTATAATGATATATTTGAGTATAATTTTAGGCCTATATTACATTAACGAAAGTAAAAAAAATACATTTGTCAATAAATCGAGCATGGCAATCGAACTTAGCATCTATTCCACTAATGAATTAGTCTATAAATATTATATTTAGTTCAGATTAGACTTATTTTACAATAAATCTTTTTGTATATACACTAATTTATATACATTTAGTTTATTTAGAATATCATATTTGATTTATTTAAAAATTTTAATAACTATGTGTCTGGTTTAAATGTCATTTGTCATCTATATTTTTTATATGTTCTTCTGGTTAGTCTTTGTTAAAACTTGACAATCAGCAACGAATTTTTAAGAAAACCATGTATTATTGTGATAATCTCATGTATCTATATATTGTTGTATGTCTTGCCCATTTAGTATTTGAATTTTAAAATGCTCATAAATTTAGAATTGTTTATAATGAATATATCTGTATATTGTATTATATAAAATAATAATGATGAGAGTCACTACAAATTCTTAGTTAGTTGTTGATTAATGTTATATGTAAATAATTTTTTAATAAATGTTAAAATATATTTGTTGGTTTAAAGGTGAATTATTTGAAATTGTGTTTAATTACCTATTATTATTAAGCTTCCTCTTTCAGCTATGGCTCATAATTTAAGTTTGATAATGAGTATTTTGAGCATTATTGATTATAGTGGGATGACTTAGTGTCCACTAGTGAGTTTTTCACTCTCAAGAACTGTACTCGCTAGTGGATACTGCTCTGAGAGTCGGCCAGAAGCAGGTGACTCACTCTCGGAGAGTCGAAATTTCTCTCATGGTTTTCTCTCAAGTGGACATATAACCTAAATTTCAGTCTGGTTGTGGCAAGTAATTTATTTATTCAGCCTTGTATAAACAAACTCTTGGGTCAGGAGACCCTCCCATGACTTACCCAGCCTCTATAAAGTGGGTATCCTTACTTGGGGTGAGGGATAATCCTGAGGTTTGAGTGCAAATGATGACCACATCACCTTCTTAGCAAGTAGAGAAGCCACATTAACGCTAAAATATTAAACCTTCGTCAAATCGACGAAGTCAATCAAACAATTCTTGGTGTGCCCACTGTTTCGATGTGCCCTTCTGTTTATAGTCATGCTATGTCTAAACGAAATATACATCATTGATTCGACGAAGGTTTAACAATACACTTAAAAAATATGTTCCTCATTTTGACTAAAGTTGAGTAAAGCCCCATTTAGACAGGCAACAAAAATTGTCGAAATTCGGCAATTTTCTGTAAATAGGAATTGTCAGCAATTCGGCAATTTTTCCCTCTTCCCCTTTTTGAGAACCGACATTAATTGCTAACTATGTATCACCCGGAGTTGCTTCACTTTAGTGGAGCAATAAAAATTGTCCCATTTTCGCGTTTACACGCAATTCATCAGTTGCTCTTCAAGCATTGTCACGTATTCACGATGTGGGAAGAAGAAGAAGAAGAAATTGCAGATTCTTTAGTTGTCCTGGTTGTTGCATAGAGGAAAAGGAAGACAACTAACTATTTGGCAGAGAGACTACTTCACCCAGCAAAATTTGTCTATAGCAGTCACATCAGAAGTTCTGCTGGACAATTGGCTGATCGTAAATTTATCCAGGATGTCCAAATCTGACTTTAAAATTCTACTGGGATTAGTTGGATCAAAAATTCAGAAAAATAAAACAGCTAAGAGGAATGCAATACCAGTTTCAATGAGGCCCGCCATCACACTGAGGTTTTTAGCTACTGGCGATTCATACCTCAGATTGATTTACCTATTCCGAGTACATTACTCAACGATAAGCTTAATTATTCCAGAGGTTGTACAAGCACTCAATGAAAAATTAAAGATATACATCAAGGTAAGTATAATTTTTCTTAGTATTTTGTACCATTTTGTTACCATAAGAAAATTGAACAAATGTTTTGGAGGGGGAGAGGGAGAGTGAGAGTGAGAGAGAGATCTACAACCAGATATTCTACATACGACCATAGATCTCAAATTGGGCACAACAGAACAAGTTGTTATGTGTTGCACCTTGTTGCATAATTTCATGCATCACAATCCTCGAGCAAGTGTGCTGCATTCCCCCAGTGGGGCCCTTGATGCAGAAGATATCAATACAGGCAACCTAATTTTAGGATCCTGGAGGGCAAATAAAGGTAGCCTGCTTTAATTACAAAACATTCCCAGAAGTACCAATGAAAGAACCAAGGAATACGAGATGAATTCATGAACTACTTTATGAGTGAACAGGGAAGAGTTTCTTGGCAGATGTTTATTTGGAAGTTGGTAGTCGCATGTGCATATAAGAATAACAGATATAAACGCCAATTATATACAAATTTATGATTTAAAATAGTAAATTATGTCATAAATTATTAATAGTAAATAATTATCGAAGTTCCATCCGAAACTCCTGGAATCTCATCCCCATTTCTGTCTCCCGAAAAAATGAACACAATAAGAAAAAACTCAATAATGTGTGCCGTTTCAGCCTGAATTTTATGCCGAAACGTCACCACATTAAATAAGTTTTTTTCTTATTGTTTGCTCATTTATTGACCGCACCCCCAACCAAGTTCTCCTTCTTACAACATTAATTAATAATTAATAATAAAGTGAAATACATTTATTTTTTTACACTATTAACATTTTTATATAATTTTTCTTAGTTTTTAGGTTTTGTAGATTTAATTTTCATGTTTTATTCGTATATTTTTTTATGGTACAACTTCGCATAATACAACCCCCTTATCAGTAGCGGTCGCCGCACTAGTGTTCTCTAGCACCATTTGTGCTGTTTTTTTTGTTCAATTGAAAAATTCATATTCATTGAAATTATTACTGTTTCAATAAGATATTATTTAAAATTATTAGATTAGTGCTGTCGACTTCCGCTCTCTCAAAATATATACAAACCGCCAAAGGACCCTTTTGAGTTCGAGCCCTTACTGTAATGTAAATTATCACAGATTTAAGCAAAACTTCTCCAGACCACCGGAGGTCGATAGCACTAATAATTTTACATAGTGCCTAATTAAAGCATTAATAATTTTAATAATTACAATGAATACGAATATTAAAATTGAATACAAAACAGTTGTACAAAACAGTATACAATTGGCGCTTGTGCGGCGACCACTACTGATATGGAGGCTGCATCGTAAAGTTGTACTGTTTATTTCATAAACAAAGCATTATATATTAAAGTAAATTTGGTTAAGAAAATAAACTTCAAAAATCTAAAATAAAAAGTTCTTCAATTTCACATATTAACAGCAACAGTAAGATTCGCATAAAAACACCAACAATTCAGCCAATAAAACTGTATTCATCCAAAATAAGAAATTTGGACATTGTAAAGAAAATCATGGATCTTTTTCAAGGAAGCGTGTTTTTTTAAATTTTTTTATTCACAATCAGAGCATCAATGTTAGGCTCGATGAAGCTCAACTTGATTCATTTCAACATTCTAAAGGCCACTTTCGTGTTTTCTACTTTAACCATTCTAAATTATTTTTTTAAATTGCAGATCGTATTTATTCATCTTATAATTGATACATTCAATAATATATTTTTTTAAATGTTATCCCACATTGAACGTGGGGTTGATAAAAGATGATTTTATCCACAAATTTTATTTGCTTGTTCACGTATCACCGGGAACGTCCGTGAGTACCACCAATGTTACGCATATCACGGTCTGGAAATCCCGTTTTTAGGATTAAAATATCAGCATATTGTGCACCAACACAATCATGCCTGAAAATGTTGAAAAGAGATCATTAGGAAACCAGTTCAAATATCTTTTGTCAAAAAGATATGAATTTCAAATGAACTTAGAAGAAATATCTGAAAATGGTATTTTTAGCTGTTGTTTAATAAAACATTTTCAAATGAAAAGTTTATATTTGTTTCACCAGCCAAATATGAAATTGTATTCTTAAATGAATAATTTTTTGGTGTAAATTAGGAATATTTCCTGAAGTTGGAAGGCAACAGATATGGTAGACATGTCAGTATTTCATAAATACAATAGGGATTAGTTAAATTTATTGGTACCTAGACCTTTTGCAGGTAATCGCCAAAGAAATATTTCCTATTCATATTTATGAAAGAGGTTTTTGTTGGAAAACCCTTAAATATAAAAATTTCAACAAGTAGACATTTAATACAGCATAGCGTTAAAAATGTGGTATTTTTTTAATTTAAAAATTTTGATTCTAATTTACTAGTGAACTGCAATAATGATTTTTTAGTTCATTTTCAAAAACAACAATTAATTCAGTAAAATATGTTAAATAAATATCATTTCCAAAGTTTATTGTAATTGTATGTTATAATCTTTTAAACATAGTCAACTCCCGATTATCCATGGAATTGAGCGGAGTGATTGCCGCGGATAATCCACTTGCAAAAAAAAAGGGTAGAACCAGTCAAAAGCACATGTTTAATAACAAATATTTAATTAAATCTATAAATTAATTTACAATACAACAAGCAATAAATTGTTTAAAATTAAGATGTTATTGTACGTAAACAAAATTAGAGTTTTGTAAAAATAAATGCAGGCTGGTACTATATTTCACCAAGTTCATTTATGTCATATTTATGAGATTTTTTATTTTAATATATATTGCATTCAGCTTAAATTAGCAAATATATATTACAGTTTTTGATTAAAATCATCAGTTACTCACTTGTTTTTTTGTTTTGTTTTTTTATTAGAAAATACTTTATTTTTATCTGCGAAAGAATTTCGTACAAAACAAGTTTGCAAGGCAGTAAAGCGTCATTTTCTGCATATACTTCTAAAAAAAATATTGGTTTTATAAAAAAAAATATCTGATGTGGACACAGCATGACTTCCTTGTACGCCTATTAAACTATAAATGGGTTGCTCTAAAAATGGTCCTAAATTTTCTAACTATTTTCCGAAAGTAGCAGTATTTCGAAAACGACACTCGGTGCCACAACATCAAACGGCGGAGGTAAAAAAACAAAGCAGTTTCAGATTAAGTACCACTTTCGGCTAGCTAATTTTAACTAACATCTAATATATTATTTTTATTGAAATAAAAATTTGATATACAAAATTTGATATGTATATATTACATAGTGTATTACATTTTAATATAATTTTATATGAAAATCTATTATGACCTTCAAGTACATTAGGTACCATTTTAGGCGATCATGTAGAAACCAAAAAGAGAGGTTCACAACTAAATTTTACAACAATACAAAATTTTAACTTTCTATGGCTTACTGTTTTGGAGTTATACGAGATACGAACGTACGTACAGACTTCACGACGAAACTAGTCAAATTAGATTCAGGAATGGTCAAAATGGATATTTCCGTTGAAATCTGAAAACCGAAAATTTTCGCGATTACAATACTTTACTGCGTACAAGGAAGTAATAACAACAAAAACGGTTTGCTAAGATGACAAAAAGCTTAAACAATTTTATTTCGAATCGCTAAATTTAAACAGCGATGAGGATGGCTGATTTTGAGGTTCATCAAGTTCTACAGTTGTGCGTTTTATTTTTACGACAAATATAGCTTTATTAACGATTCTACGGTACTAGAAATCTTCGCGGGTCTGAAATAATATTAACAATTTTAAATTTATATGATTTTTTTTAACGATTTTTTAAATATCTAATTATATGTAAATGTTATATAAATGTCAATTACAAAATAGACAGCAAACGGTATTTTGAGCTGCGACATTTTTCTCTAGAGTTAATAGTTTAAATAAGTCAAAATGATTGCTACTTTGGATTTTATTCAACATTTCTAAAACAAAATACTCACAAAAATTTTTTTTCATGCAGTAAGAATGTGTTCTTAATTTTAAAATTATATATACAATAATTATGGCTTTTATTGAAAACTGCACTTTTCCTATTCTACTAATAATCTACAGTAATCTCCTTAAAAATCATGTATATATTTTCTTATAGATACGAGCATTATAAATTCAAAATGAAGTTCAGCTTTGACATTCTCCTTAATAAGGACCTAACAGATACTAAAAAGTTTATTTTTAATTTAAGACGGTTAAGATAAGTAAGAAAGATGGTAAAATAGTTAAATTTATATTTTTTTATTTATGTCGCCGCGGATAATCAATCTGTTATTGATTACTGTTTACTACGGAGCTGACTGTAAAATAAGACACATACATTGTTATTTGTGTGTTACGCTTTTCTGTCTGTTACGGAGAGTCCAAAACTTAGATGTTTAGTCTGGTTTTGAAAAATCCACTTTAGACCAAATTTCATATTGTTGTTATTTAGAGCCGTAAATAGGTTTTTAGCAACATTAGACCATTATCTCCAATATTGAGACAAAATGGCAGAACTAAAATTTGATCTGATTTTTATTTTATAAATCAAATAAACAGATTACTTGGGGCTCCGTGGTTAAATAGTAACAGCCTTTTTAAGCCTGCAGCAGCTGATCATCGGATGAACCTAGAGTAAATCAGAGAGACTAGACATGGAGTACGTCAGAGAGAATAGACGTAGAGTACGCCAGAGAGACTAGACGTAGAGTACGTCGAGGAGACTAGAACGTTATTCCAGAGTTTAGGGAAAGAAATTATAAGAAGTAGACAAAAAGTAAAAAAAAAAAATCTATTTTCGGAAAAAATATTTTGTCAAGAAATCTACCAAACAACAACAGATATTAAACACTGCAAATTAAAACAAAAAAAAATTAATTGAAAAATAGCTTAATATCAGTTTTAATTGATTAACGTTATTATCATACAATAAATTGGACTACAGATATTCAATATTTATTAGATAAAAGAAAATTTGATTTCAATTCGACATTACCACACTCAAAGCACCAGCTTAGATAATTTAATATGGTCCAATCTCATCTTGATTAAAAAAGGAAAGAGGTTTGTTTAATTTTGTTGAAACAGCATTAATTTGTAAACGGTTTAAATATCTATATAAATATTTTTGAAAGAAATATGTAATCAGTAAGGAAGGGTGAAAATGCATTGAAAGCAGAAACGGTAACTCATTTTGCTGGTACCATGTCCTTTGTCACTGAAGGATTAACAGAAACTTGAAGCTCTCAGAAACCGAAATCTGTCGATATGAGTCACCTACCAGATAATAATAATAATATTATATTATTGGATATTATCCATTTTTTTTTTAGTTTCTATTTTTATTCAAATTATGCTGTAAATTTCAAAATTATAATCATTTAAGACAAAACATTATTATTTTTCTGGCCTATTAATATTTATAATTATTGTATTATACAATAAAAAATTGGTACTGGATAATGGCTTGAGAAACTTGGAAAATATACCCATTTTTCTCCCATAGATCCATGTTTATTTTTTACTAGAAATATACCTGTTTCAAATCAGGCGCTGAAACAAATTTGAATTAATACATAAATAGCACGTATTTGGTTAACTTTAGAGCAGTGATTCCCAATTTTTTTGTCTGATCGCACACTGAAATTATTGAACAAAATTCACGACACCCAAAATATTATTTTATTATTATTATTTTTATTTTTTAATGAAATAATAAACCACAGAAGAAAATAAAATAGGAGCAAAAAATATATAATTGGAATAAAAAAAAAAATTAACTTTTTATAATTTCTTCAATGCTTTATTTTAATTAATACTTAAATTTATTATTAAACTTAATTATTATAAATTTCGCGGCACCCACTTTGAGAACCACTAGAGGATTACACGTCCCTACTCCTCAACTTACTAATTTAGTTTCCTATTTTATCATTCAAGGTATTGTATAAAATTATATCTTTTCGGTACCCTATGATAGAGATTTAGATACATCTACACCAGATATATCAAAAATATTATATATATTTAAGGTTTGATTTAAGATTTTTATCGTCTGAAGAATAAAGCATGCATACAATATTTTTTTTTTTAAATTAGAAAAACAAAATCTAACCAAGAATCTGTATGAAACATAATTTTTCTTAAAATACTGAAACTTTCACAGCTTTGGCGCTGCGTAAGTCAATTATCTTTAGTTTTAGGTTGCAACTGAACCTTTTTTGTAGATAATCTTAAGCTGAAAAACTTTTTTTTATAAAATGCATATTTCTAGAAAAGAGAAGCCACACTTACAGCAGGTTTTTTCTTGAAATATCGAAAATGTCACAGGTTTGACGTTCCAAGGGCGCATTATCTTTAGTTTTAGGTTAAAATGTAACTGGACCTTTTTTATTTACTTGTACGAAGTAAAGGAAGTATTGTAATCGCGAAAATTTTCGGTTTTCAGATTTCAACGGAAATATCCATCTTGACCAACCCTGAATCCATTTTGACTAGTTTCGTCGTGGCGTCTGTACGTACATTCGTATTTCGCATAACTCAAAACCAGTTAGCCGTAGAAAGTTGAAATGTTGTATTTAGGATTGTTGTAAAATCTAGTTGTGAACCTCCCTTTTTGGTCACTGCTTGATCACCGGAAGTGGTACTTTACTTAAAGATCATAATTGATTTCCATCAAAAATTCTATTAAAATACGCAAAATTTTTTGTTTGGTGCTTTTATTGATTTAAACGAAATAAAAATCATTTAAATCGGACCATTATTAGCTGAGATATTGCGTAAGGAACTTCTGAGACTGATTCTTCTGGCGGCTAGTCATCCTGCTTCCTGACTTATTTATTGGGCTTCTGACTTCCTCATATCTCTCTGTTTTATTCTTCCTTGGATTATTTCAATACTTCCTTTAGCTTCCTTAGTCGGAAACTAGTAACCAAATTCAGTATCACTTTTTGAGCCACGGATTTATAATTTAATAGGCGTACAAGGAAGTCATGTGTTGCCCACATCAGATATTTGAAGGTGATTTTAAGGAAAACAACTATTGTTTGAAACTTTTTTTGATAAAATACATATTTCCTGGAAAATGAAAAAAAAAAAATGATTTTTTTACAGTTTATTTTGGCTAAAATCATTATAAAGCTATCAATTTCGACTTCCAGATTATGATATTTGTAATCTACGAAAAACAAAACAAACAAATAACACCATTGCGAACATTACCGCAAAAGTCAGCTAATTCACTTAAAAATCAGGGGCTAGCTGATTAGACGAATATAAACTCTAGATAGTCCGGGAACTGAGGCCAAAAATGTATCTGATTTCAAGAAAATTTTTGATCGTCTAGGCCGAAAGTAACCTCATAAAAACTAGAAATATGAACGTCTGCCATCTTAGATCGGTTGAAATCAAATTTTGAAGGTCAACTAATTCGTCATTTTCGTCACTTTTTTCAGATGTTCATCAGTAACTCGCCCCCAGTGCATTTTAGGTAAAACTTTGACAAGTCAAATTTTAAAGAACGTTAAATTTCCAGTAAGTTTTATCTTCAGTATTTTTTAAAATTCGAAACAGCTAATGAGATACGGTGCCGAACAAATCTGCAAAATGTAAAAAAACGAAAAAAGTAAGATATTCTGTTATTTCGCCTTTATAGCTATTTTTCAGTGCAAAATGCATAATAATCAATCTTGTTGAGGATTAAATTTCCTACAAGATTCAAACAAAATATTTATCATTACTCTCAACAGATGCCAACAAATATTGAAATATTTACCTAAAATGCATTGGGAGCGAGTTACTGAGGAAAATCTGAAAAAAAAAATCTGATGAACACAACACATTACTTCCTTGTACGCCTATTAAACTATAAATCGCTGGCTCAAAAAGTAATCCTGAATTTGGTTACTAGTTTCCGAAGATTGCAGAATCTCAAAAACGATACTCGGCGTCGCGATATCCATCTATTGACACGCACGCACACACACACACACACACTCTTGTTTCTGGAGGTCTCATGATAACTGAAATTTCCAAGAGATTTCTTCGTGTTCCGTGACATTTAAACTGTAAATATCACTAGATAAAGCATTGGAAATCGACAGTTTCGACATTTTAAGCGGAAAAACCCACTTAACTTATATCTTATGATCCTGCTGCAGACTTGTTCATCTCACAAATGGGGTTGAAAACCAGTATTTTACAATCAATTTTAACACATAAAACAAGTAATAAAATTATTTAATTAGAGTGGGAAAAAAATGCGTTTATAACCTTTATCACCGAAACATATAATCTCTGTAATAAATTTCAATATACCTTTGATATAAGTTTCTTATGACCTTCAAGTAAAGTACCCCTTTCGGATCTTCAATTTCAGCCAAAATCTATTAAATTACTTCTATCGATATAAGAGTCTAATTTACCAAATTTGAGATGTTTTACATTATATTTTAATATACTTTTTGATGAAAGTCAAATATGACCTTCAAGTAAAGTTCAACTTCCGGTTTGCCAATGTTTACCGACATTTATTATGTTGTTTATATTAATATTTTAATCTTAAATACCAAATTTGAGAAGTTTTCCATAATATTTTAATATATTTTTGATGAAAATCAGTAATGACCTTCAAGTAAAGTACCACTTCTGATGATTAAGCAGTGACCAAAAAGGGAGGTTCACAACTAGATTTTACAACAATCCTAAATACAAAATTTCAACTTTCTACGACTAACCCTTTTTCAGTTATGCAAAATACGAACGAACATATGTACTTACAGACGCCACAACGAAACTAGTCAAAATGGATTCAGGGATGGCCAAAATGGATATTTCCGTTGAAATCTGAAAACCGAAAATTTTCGCGATTACAATACTTCCTTTGCTGCGTACAAGAAAGTAAAAATGACGAATGACCTATAAAATTTGATTGCAACCGCTCTAGGGTGGCAGACGTTCATATTTCCAGTCTATTATGAGAGTACTTTCAGCCTAAACGGTTGAACATTTCCAGACACATTTTTTGGCCTCAGCTCTCTGACTGACAGTTACCTGGTGCGGGTAGGGTAGCAATAAACTTTACTAATCCTTCTTCTTACTTTATTTATTGCCCTGGACAGCCCGAGCTATACTACCTGGCAAAATCTTTGGTTGGAGAAAATTCATTAAAAACCTAACAAACATACAAGAATATATTACGAATCGTGTCTTTATTAAGTTATAGTTGAAGATAGCAATTAACATATATATAATATATCGCAAACTGAAAGTTATGTTATATAGTTGAAGAGAGCAATTAACATATATATAATATATCGCAAACTGAAAGTTATGGAAATTAATTTTTACTAATTTTTTTGTACATGATTTCTATTCAGAAATTCCTCTTTCTATACCGATATTCGGATAAATCTGTTACGTTTTAAATAAACTATATATTTTATACTATCAGACGATCTTTTTATTTTTTAGTTAAAAAATCACCAACTATACATCATCATAACGCTTTCAGGATTTTTAGTAGAAAACAAGCAAAGCGCACCGTGATAAATCTTGTGTTATCATTTTTAACTTTTTATTTTAAATGCAGAGGGAAACTAATCACTTTGTCATATTATTTTAATTAATATTCGATCAGAGACAAAATTGCACTGAAACAAACAGATATTAATAATATATTTGAAATAAGATTTAAAGAACAACAAAAACTATTATATATACTGTGCGTTCAGTCCCTCGTTAATGGAAAAAAAATCAAAATATTTCCTTGAGTTATCTACTAGTGGTTATTTTGAACTAATCCTTAGGTCATTGATTCCTACAATTATCCCCTTGTCCATCAAGCCAATAACATTGGCGCTCTGATTGTAAATAAATAACATGCTTACAACTGAAAAATATAGTCCTAAATTTTTTTTTTTTTTTTTTTTTTTTTTTTTTTTTTTTTTTTTTTTTTTTTTTTTTTTTTTTTTTTTTTTTTTTTTTTTTTTTTTTTTTTATGGATACACTCTTATCTGCAGAATTTTTGGTTTTCTTAATCTTACTCTATTGTTGTAGAGTTATGTGATATCAATTTCACTTTTGATTTTTAAACTTTATTTTCAATTTATTATTTTCTTTAGAACAAGTAATATTAGTTTATGATTGCAAATCAGTTTTTATTTTTTTATAAAGACGAATCTTTAATACTATCAGATCATAAGATCAGATAGTGGTACGAAGTGACAAAAAGCCTAGGAACGCCTTTCCTATAGTGCGATCAAAAGATTTTATTTAAAGCTGTAACTTATTGTAGAATAAGCTTTTTAAAAATAAGTCAAATATCGTTTTGTACTTTTTACATATTCTTGTTATTTTGCGTGTTAGTTTTAATTTGCAGTATAGTTTGAAAATTAAAAGATAAAAAGAATTTGAAAATTTTCCCGATAGCAATACTTCCCATTATTATATATTTCATATGTAGGTAAGGGAAAGTAAAAATTTATTAAAAATTGTTTTTCTAAGCTATTATAATCAGTCATTTTTGATACTTGTTATGGAAAAATCTACTAAAAATTGGTTTTCTAGTCTATTATTATGAGTCATTGTTGATACTTGTTATGGAATATATTCATATTCAGGATGGCATTCCCTGTAAGAAAATCCATTCACTGTGGGCTGTCTGCCTTAAAAATCTAACCTAAATAATGTAGCTGGATGTACTAAATGAAATTCAAATGTTCAATTAGGAGCTTAAACAAGCGGCCGTTGTCAATCTTTAAGTCTGACTGTACCAAAAAGCTAGTTTGGAAATATCTTTAATGAGCGAAATTGGAAATTCCTGAACAAGCTGAAGTGAAAATCCCGAGTTTTGATATTCGGTAATATAATTCTTTATATTATTATTATTATTTATAATTCATATAAAGAATTTGTGATTTTTAACTATTGTACTAATTAGAAAGATCTCAAATACAGTCAACTGAATATCTGTAATAGGCAAATGAGAAACAAAAAAACTTTAAAAAATGGTAAAAATGTATTTCCAAGCCTTCCTACATGCAATGTGTTTTCGCTATCTCAGCGATACTATAGAACAAGACACGTTTCTTTATATATATTTGCTATGACTTTACAAATACAAGAATAAAACTAAAACCAAAAGTGAAATTATTAATTTATTCAGAACAAAAATGGAAAGAAAAGGCTGTGCACACAATGATCAGCGCTTTCCTTTATGATTGGCCGAATATATTCCTTATCAACTCCGCTTCTCCTTTTTGCTGTCTGACAACTAATTTTTTTAATGACCTATAATAAATTCTATATTCCAAATTCAATTACAACTGTAACAATCTTCTTTGGAACAAATCATTATTTATTGGCCTAAATCATAATTTCCCGAACAATCTGAAGTGAAAATCCCGATGGCGTTTTAATGTAGGTATAAATTTGAACTCGTACCAATAGTAGGTGATTTTTAACTATACATGTTGAAGACTGTCTGGTCTTATAATGTAGATAGTCTATATAAATCATAACCGATCTATCTGAATATCGTTTATAGGAAAATGAAAAATCATAGAAAATTATATTAGTGAAAATGTAATTCCAAAACTATAACTGTATATTTGATGTGTTTTAAGGAATTTTCTTCAAAGCAAGATTTCGTCAGGTAGTAGTCCTCGGGCTATCCAGAGGCAATAAATAAAGCAAGAAGGATTAGCAAAGTTTATTGCTACCTTACCCGCCCCAGGTAATTGTCCAAAGTTCATATCTGTAGGGAATACTCCCAAAAAATATTAAAATACACTTAAATAAGTTATTATGTTTTCTAAAGAAATATTTATATTTAAAAAAATAAATAAATAAAAACCAGGAAGAAGATTTAAATATTACATAACTCTCGGAGGTAAAAGTCCATTATTTGTTTGATTTATTCATTACATATAATTTTTAAATCGAGGATTTAAAGTACAATATTTAGCTGAGTTTTAAAACACATATGATATCCTCTGCTCCTATATAACAACAAATATAGGATCCTATCTAAACAATCAAACAAAATATATTTGAACCGTTTCAAATATTCTACTTAAGTATTACGTTTTTTAAAGGGAGCCATAAAAATCAACAACAAATTATTGAGCATGAGGATAAAGACGGTATCATAATGGACTCTTTTTAAATTAATTTAAACTTATCATAATATTATCTATTCTTTCTAAAATAGTACGATTTTTAAATTCATACTGACTCTGTTGATCTGACTAAACATATTTTAGCCATCTCTCTAAAATTAATTATTTGTCCTCAAAAACTAAAGTGCCTAATTGCACCGATTCAGTTTATTTTAGGATCTTTTTGAATTAAACATATAATTTTATAATATTTTTAATAAAAATTGCCCAGCGGTATCACATCACATTAAAGATAAGAAAAAATAGTGAATACTGCTACCAAGAGGCCAAAGCAATAAGATTTATATATTCAATTTTGATTATTGTTTGGTTAATTTACACTGAATATCGGATAGACGTTTTGGTTAATAAATGTCAATACTTCAGATCAATTAAAAAATTATTCATAATATTGATGGAAAGTGTTTTTATTCCATTTTTTGAAATTCTATCATAGACAATATTCACGATTAATATCAGCCTGAAAAATACAAGATCAAGAAACGAAATCACAGAACTAGATAAAAAAAAAGTAATGAAGATGAAGATTAATTCTAAACCACATTTTGGTACAAAATACCAGTGTCTGTAATTTTCCGTAATCTGAAGTTGACTAAAGTTTTTATAAATTAGTTTATTATTATTCCTAGAATAAACATTCCTTCATTATACAGATTTAAAGATATGAAATAATTTTTGAAACCGTATTGAAATAAAAATTAACAGGTACACCCTGGTGGTAATTTTAAGCAGGTGGAAGGGGTAAGAGCCTATTTAAGCCGACAGGTACAAATTTCGTGACCAGTAAGTCATGGATCTTGCAGGAGTGTCCTCTGCCCAGCCTGACCTAGCGGTTGCTTCGACTTCCACCAAGACGCGGGCATCGGGTTTCGGGCTTTTCCGATCTATTTACGAAAGACTATTCGAACCGAATAATGGACCTGAGTACGGTGTGTTCTCGTGTTTTCACTTCTTAAGAAGTAACAACTATACAGATCAGTTTGAGTCTAAAGTCACAATACCTGCAAATGACAGCAACGAGTCCCAGGATCCAGGAACATCTCAGAAAGAAAAGGGTGATGTGCAGATATGTGAGAAGTGCAAGAAAATTTTCCTCTTAGATGATGTTGCTGGAGAATTTAATGGAATATGCCCGACATGCCACAAAGCAGAAGAAGAGGAAAAGCTTCATTGCAAGAACGTAACTTCTGACGTGGGAGCATCAGGCGAAGACACAGAGATAGAGACGTCCACAGACGATAGTATTTTCCATCAGCCGATACAATGTATTTCATGCAAAAAAATTTATCGTACCAAATTATTAGAATACATGACTGACACGGAAATCTTCACATATGAATGTTTAGCCTGTAATATAAGGCAAATATTAATCTCCAAGCAGCCTGCTTCCGCTTTTTATCTAGCTTCGTCCATAGTAGAGAACGAAATCGCCGAAATCAAGAAGAGGATGTGGGACTCTATGTGCGAAATGCACTCTTCTTCACCAATATATAATGAAAGATGTGACAGAAAGTGTGCTGCTTCAATATGTATAGGCAACAGCAGAAATAGTGTTCAATGTAACCTTTGCCGGAAATGCTTCCACACCCGCTGTGCGAGCCTCCCAGACTATCATTTCCAGTTTTTCAGATGCAATGAATGTAGAAACGCGAATAGCAAGGAGAAAAACTGGTCAAGTGTGTCAGGTTCTTTAGAACAGCGTGCTCTATTGAGAAAACCACAAATTATACACAAAGCTCCAGAACCAATGGTATGTCACATTTGTAAAAGCAGAATTCTTTATAAGTTTGACCACCTTTCTAGAAAACCAGAGCCTCATCAACTTCTGTGCTTAAATTGTATGCGTGATACAGAACTTATGGTGTGATAACTTGTCAATTTTCGTTTAGTTAATTTATTTATTTGTTTCTATTAATTAATTTTTGTGTATTTGTGTTTAAATTATCCTATTTTTTAAATTTAATACAATTATTTTATTTCATTAGTTCAGTTATTTTTTCATATAGTTCTATTGTGAAAAATAACTAATGATAGTATAGGAAAAAAAAAATTCTATTTAAAAAGGTCCACTTAAACATTTATTATAATAGGTATATGTTATTTCATTGAGATTTATGACAGACCTTATTTAAATTATCAATCCAATTTAACAAATAGTAAATGTTAACAGTTGTAATAAACATTTTTTTTTTTAATAAAATTTTATAAAAATGAATACTTTTTTATTATTTTATTTTATATCCTGAGAATCCTGTTTATAATAAAAAAAAACAACAAAATTTTTAGAAATTAGGTTTTATGTCTAATATTGTCTAATATAAAATATAATTAATACATATAATGGAAAAAGTATTTATTCTGGGGCACATCAGTCTCCTAAGAATACATTTTTTTTTTTTACAATTAAGTAACATTTGATTACTTGCATTGCAGGTACTTATTAAATTATATAGTAAAAGAAAAAATGAGAATTTTAGAATTACAAACATATATATTGCATATATTGATAATTAAGAAGGTGGATAAATGGAGTTTAGAGAGGAGACTTTATGCATTGCGGTATCCACCAAGTAAGGTATATAGCATACTTTTAGAAGTAGCCAGCATTAAGCAATACTATCCAAATTACAAATGGTTGTTATGATTAAAAACACCTCAGAAGGAGCAATTATCAATTTGATTTCACTGCCCAGCTTATCGTGATCTTCACAACTACCCCCCTCCATCCTATTCGTTTTCTGAAGATTCATTGCACATCAATGTCGTTCACTTAGAAGAAGAGCACCACAATGCGTTTTTGTTTTTGCTTAGAATGCTTCCAGTAATGTATATTTCTTTGAGAATAAATGACAGATTTTTAGTTTCAATATTTACAACAATAAACATTATTGTTAGTTTAGCTATGTTAAGCTTACTAGTCAAACATAATAACTTCCTTCAAATTGTGATTAGAGAGTAACTTTATAAAGGCTCTCTGGATAACCTACTTCTGTTTGGTACCTGTACTGTACCTACTTCAGTAGGTAACTAGTTTCCAAGAGATTTCTTCGTGTTCCGTGACAACATTAAGACTGTCAATATCACGAGATAAAGCATTGGAAATCGACAGTTTCGACATTTTAAGCGGAAAAACCTACTTAACTAATATCTTATTCTCCTGCTGCAGACTTGTTGATCTCACAAATGGGGAAGAAAACCAGTATTTTACACTAAATTTTAACACTTAAAACAAGTAATAAAAATGTTTAATTGGATTGGAAACCAAATTGCGTTTGTAACTTTTATTACCGAAACATATGATTTATGTATTTCATTTAAATATAATTTTTGATGTAAGCTTATTATGACCTTCAAGTAAAGTACCGTTTTCGGCTCACCAATTTTAACCAAAATATAGTAAATACATTCATATCGATATAAAAGTCCTATTTACCAATTTGAGATGTTTTACATAATATTTTAATATGAATTTTGATTAAAGTCTAATATGACCTTCAATTAAAGTACCGCTTCCAGTTTTCCAATTTAGACCAACATTTAGTATGTTATTTAAATCAATATATAAGTTATAAATACCAAATTTGAGAAGTTTTGCAAAGTATTTTAATATAATTTTTGATGGAAATCAATTATAACCTGCAAGTAAAGTACCACTTACGGTGATTAAGCAGTGACCAAAAAGGGAGGTTCACAACTAGATTTTACAACAATCCTAAATACAAAATTTCAACTTTCTACGACTAACCGTTTTTCAGTTATGCGAAATACGAACGAAAAAAAAAAAATAAGTAAAAAAATTCAAAAATAAGCAATTCAAAATATAGTTATTTATTTATATTTATTTAAATATAGATATTTTTTTTGTGTGTTTTTAGAACTGAGGATGAATGTATAACATTCGAAACTAGTTTTCAATAAAACAAATTTATAGAAGTGGCAAATAATTTATCAAACCCTAATTAGATTGATCCTTCTATACCATCATGCAAACTTTCAACTGTCAACTAAAACTTTTTTTAAAAACAAAATAGGTAAGTTGTTGATGTTTTATCAGTGAATTGAGGGACAGCTTCATGATTTCACCTTATACACTTCTTATACATTTAAAAAAAAATTATTTATTATTATCTACCTTCAGTTAGAAGCCTTCTAAGTTCTAAGATAAATAGGTTCTTTTTAAAACCGAAAGAGGTATATTGTTGTGCTCACAAAATCGACTCCTGTCCTATATAAGGGATTAATTTTATTTACCAATTGCAGGTCATGTACAGATGTTTCCAGTCAACTCATGCTTTTCCAGACAATATGTTTCTCCACAACACATTATTTTCAAAAGAAAAATAACCGGTAAAAAAGAAAATTCATCTTTTTAGAAATCGTTGGTTCTTACTGGATCGAAAATCCCCAAAATTGAAAGTGGGGCAGTTTTTCAGAGGGATGAATTCTAATAAAAAAAATTTAATTTAAAAGAAAAAGTAAACGCTCTTTTATACATATTTTCATTCATTAATTTTATAAGATGAATCTTATATAACAGAGCTCATATATAGAATAGAAAACTAACTTCTAAATATAATGGGTATTGTAAATACAATCCAACAACCATGCAGTCTGAAGGCTAAAATCACTAATTTTTTGAAAACATCTAATTTTCATGTTAACATTTTCATGCTTCATGTTACATTTGAAACATATGTTGATCATTGAATGCAATATATTTGGATTGGTGAGAATGACACTTATAAGTCCAAATTAAAAAAAAATTATATTTTTCTTAAGGTTAATACCAATAGAACTAGCCGTTGAGCACAAGAACAGTTAGCTTGCAACACTCATAGGCTCTAAACTAAGTGATAGATATTTATTTAGCGCATAACCAAACCTTTAATTGCAAATATCTCGAAAAACTGATTTGGGACATGTACTGTTGTCATTCTCATCGATTCGATTATATTGTAATGGCAAAAATACAAAAAAAATTATTAAAAGCATTGTTAACGTTACTTAAAACTAACGCCTAAAATAATTTTTTTTAAAAAAGTTATAATAAGAATATTAGAATATTAGAATGAATCATAAAAAATTACCTTTTCTGGCTGATATGACAAAAATAATTTTATTTTTTATGTTCTACCGGTTTGTTGCAATTTCAAGAGTAGCTTTCGGATTCCTCCGAAAAACCAATCTTTTTGAGCGGAATTCTGCAACTGCATTTTGAACCTCCAAAGAATTGAAGGTTTTTCCTTCAATATATCCATAGTAAGCCATTGACAGGAACAGATGGTAGTCGGAAGGTGCTAAGTCCTGTAAGCAGGATGAAGAAGATCAATCCTTTCCAATTCTAAAATACTTTGTTTTGTTTCGTGTAATGAGAAGTGTGCGCTATCTTGTAAAAACAAAAACGGATTTCTGTTTACTTAGTCTGGGTAACACTGGTTCACATCATACATTCTTTGTTAACTGATCACTATAAAGTTCTGAATTTATGGTTCGAACTTCTGAAATGTATTATGCCTTCGCAATTCCAAAATACAGAGAAATGTTTTGAGAATTTTCTTTCATCCTAATCAACCACTAGAAATATGTAAAAAAAATTGATTATCCATGATTTTTGATTATCTTTGTACCTTCTTCTTAATTAAAACGGATAATCGAGGTTTCATCAAAAAATAAATCTTCCTCGTTCTTTATGGTGCACTCTGTAAATATTGGAAATGCTAAATCATGATTAATTGATGTCAGTCCTCTGGAGCTTAACTAAGTCTAATTATAATTAATATTAATATTTATTATATATTAAGTATATTTAATATTTATTATATTAATTATATATACATATATTTATATATATATATATATATATATATATATATATATATATATATATATATATATATATATATATGTATTTTATATTAATATTTATATAATTATAATCAGGCTGCAAACAGTGCGTACTTCAGACTGTTACGGCACTTCAGAAGTAGAACCCTATCGAGAAAAACTAAAATAAATCTCTACAAGACTCTGATCCGGCCGGTTCTATTGTATGCATCAGAGTCCTGAGAAACCATTAAATCCATAGAGCAAGATCTCGGCATTTTCGGAAGGAAAGTTCTGTGTAGAATATTAGGAGAAGTGCAAGTTGGAAATGAGTGGCGTAGACGCACCAATCAGGAGTTGTACAATAGATATAACGAACCTGGCGTAATAAATTTTTTTAAGCTAAACCGCCTGAGGTAGGCTGGTCATGTGGCTAGGATGGAAGAGAACGAAATACCGAAAAAGCTCCTGAGAGAACCAATCTTTGGTAAAAGGCGGCGTGGAAGACCGAGAGCAAGATGGGTAGATGGCATTACTGCTGATGCCCGAAATATCCTGGGAGTCCACGATTGGATGGCGGCTGCACGAGATCGTGAAAATGGAGGAGGTTGTTGCAGGAGTCCAAGACTCGGCAACGAGTTGTAGCGTCACTCAGATAGATAGAATTATAATTAAAAATATTTTTAGAAATAAAATAAAAATAGAATAAACTCGTATAGAATAAAATAACTAGGTATATTTACAAAAGATTAAAACAAGTACTTCCAAGAACCTGATTCGTCAGACATTGAAGTCAATTCTTCCGGTTCATGTTTATTTTTACTCTGAAGCTGCTCATATAAGAAGCCTGCAGCAGACCTAATGCTTATTGGATCTCCTTCAACTTCTTCAAATGATCCAGCTTCTATCGAAGGCTCAGTTCTTCTGTCATCTTTTACAGAGTATACTGAGGAGCCTGGAGAAGAATATTCCACCCACTCTTTTTCCTGAAGAGTAAAAGCATATATGCTAATTGTAATTTTCAAATAAGTTAGATTTCAATTTAAAGCTTTTTTTTATAGATTAGCTCTAAATGCTAAAAAAGATGTTATATTGGAAACACTATACTGCCGTGATAAGTTAAAAGGCCTTAACTACAAATGATTTTTCTAAATACATTGTTGTAGTGTACCCAAATTGGTCTAAAAATACACTTTTTTATGACATGAGAAAGCCCCCAAAACAAAGATTTGAACGCAAACATTGGATTTAGGGCTTTCTAATGTCATAAAAACAGTTTAATATTTTGACTAATTCGGTTAAAATACAAAAATATATCTAGAAAAATCATTTTGTGTCAGGGCCTTTTAGCTTATCAGTACAGTATACATAATGAGACACTGAATAAGTCAGAAATAAAATACAGAGATGGCAGGAATTCACATTAGACATGGGTATAAGAATTTTATAAACAAAGTCCTTGAGCTTTATAAATAAAATACTTAATAGTTTACTATGGTGATTCTTCCTACAATAAACCTAATTAATACAGTGCATTAAGGTCAAAAAGGAAGAAAAACAAAAAAAGTAACCTGACACGTAACAGTTTCAATTGAAATGTCAATTTACTACCATTTGGAAATTCTATGAATTATTTGATACTGGTTACATAGGTGGTGGCAAGTGTATTTTGAATTGCAAAAAATCTTTAGAAAATGCTGTCACAAAGAAAATTTTGATGATACGAGAAGTATAATGTACTAAAGGCCTTCCAAAATTATAATACCACCTCAGTGATCTAATGGGAAGCATTGTTAAGAAACAAACCATTGATTTGTTATTAATGATAAGTATAATTATTGTAGTGTCATTAATTTATTGATATTAGCAGACTTCTAGGCTGAATTCGTATCAAAGTAATTTTATAATGAAACACTGTATTGTATTGATGTTTATCAGATTCATTGATCTAATTATTGATTCTATTAACCTACTATCTACAACCCAGTTAGATATTAACAATTTTGTTATCTACTGAATAGAGTTGTCCTCCACATTCTGGTATTCTAGAAAAAAATAGCTTTACTGGATTCCTATATTGTTTTTTCTGTGTGTCAGTAGTGTTAGAATTTAAGTTTGGTTAATAGAAGTATCCCACATGTGCTTTGCCAATAATTTTTGTATGTCGTTGTCTGGAGTGATCCTATAATTTATTTCCTTTCTACTTTAATTTAGCCAATTATCAACAACCATATTTGAAGCTGATTCAGAAGGCCTTGTCTACTGATGTTTCATTTCTTAACAAACTGTAGCATATCATCATACCATATCATATCAACCATCATAACATTGTATATCAACCAGCAGTTTGATATAGAATGTTTATAATGTAATACAATCCTTCTCAAGACACTTGTAGTAAATGGTTTAAAAATAACGAATTTCAACAAGTGAACCTATACGTTTGCATTAAGCCCTTTTCAAGCGGATTATGTCTGAATTTAAAAAAGTGCTTGAAGATAAATAACTTCAAGAAAACCCAATTTATAATGTTGAGGGATCATTATTGTCCCTAGTAGAGATGGATCAAGGTTATAAATTCTGACAGACCCATATTTTGATTAACACAGCAATAAAGAACTGTAAATTAAATATAGAATAAAGATTAGAAATAAATAAAGAAATTTCTACATGTAATTCCCATACCTAATAATTATTCTAACTTATATTTAAATTAGTATGAACCTAAAAAAAAACTAAAAGGTACAGTTTATGAATTAAGTAGTCCACTTTTATTTTTACATATACATATACCATTTTGTTAATCTGTTCCTTGAGATCTTTTGGAATCTTATCAGGGCATATTTCCTCTTCACAATCTTCATTTACCAACAAAATGTTAGGTGAGAGCCTCACCTATAATAAACATGAAATTTTACCACCAAACAAACAGAAAATGAAGAATAGAAACTTATTTAAGTTAATTAATTACTTTTCTGTATTTGAGGAAAAGTTAATGATCAAATGAAAATTATAATAGTATATTTCAGAAAAGATTTCAATGACCATGAAATATTAAAAATGAAGCATTAAAAAAACAGCCAGCTAAAAATGATAATATTGATATTTGCTATTTCACCTTCACAAAAATCATTTGTCTAGTAGGCACTTCATTTTGATTCAATAACCTTTACTCATTAATATAATATCTGATTAAGTCTAACAAACTTTTGCTACTAAAATTTGAATGAAAAGTAAAAAAAAAGGAGTAAACTTTCTCATACCCGAAATTGCATTGATCAGACAATGTATTTACTCAGAAAAATAATCAGGTAGTATATATTTTGATATTATCAGCAAATTAAATAATTATGACCACACTTATTATCTATTTCTATTTATACATCTGTTATCTGATTATCTTCTAAAACTAGGATAAGAAAATCAAACGATTGATTAACTTTTTGGAATCCCATGGGACGTCTCTTCCCAATTTTATGAAGAGTTGAAGTGTAATTTTAAGTATGTATATACTTTATTAGTATTTTTCTGGTTTATTATTTTCAATAATGAGCCTTTGTAATCGAACAAGAAAAACATTTTTTTTAACCTCCACTCAAAATTTGAGGTTTTACATTTCAAGATACCTAAAATCCAAAAATCAAATTGAAAAAAAATTCGTCCGTCCATTGTACTCTGTCTATGGCTTTTCTTTTTTTTTTTTTTATTTGGCATCAAAGGTTTCCCCTGGATGATCCTCAAAACTCGACAATACAATCTATGTGGAGGCCTATTAGAGATTTTATATGCCCATGACTCGGACATTTATGCAGGAAGAAGAAAAATATAAAGTTTTTTGGAATCATACCAATACCTTAAAAAAAAAAACTATATATAAATGCTTTTGGTTAATTATTTTCTTGGCATAATGTAGTGGCAGCCCAATGCCCAGCCACTAGCTGGTAGACAGCCACTGGTCCTCCAGATTGGGAGAACATCTGCACTTCACACTACATAAACCTCTGCATGAACACCTGCAGAGCAACTACATAAACCTCCACACTACGGACAAAGGTCACTAACATGTTACCTCCCCTAAGAAACCACCTTAAGGAGGGAGAGTACTCTCAAGTACTCTCTTAAGTACTCTCGGAGGCAGTTCCTCTTCCTGGCTTGGAGGCAGCATGTAAATAACCCATTACTTTAAAATTTTAACTATTATGTAGCACAACTGAAGCCGGATTGTCAAATTGGATTTGATACAGTAGCTGTCATTAGAACTTAAGATTAGCTTTCTGGAATGCTTTGTCATTAAATAGAGAAGGAGTCATTCGGGTCCTTCTTACCGAAGTGGACCACCTTTAAGTTGACATCGCTGCTGTCCAAGAAGTTTGGTGAACCGGGACTGGAATAAGTGAAAGAAGATTCAATATAGTTGCCACCAACGCCAGCATGTTTTTGGCACAGGTTTATTGTTAAGGGACATGCAAGGAGACTGGTCCTGGATTTCATCCCTATTAATCCCCAACGGCAATGTCCACAGATTAATAAGCTCTGCAGCATGCAATTGGCAGTACTTTCTTACCAAGAAGAAATATCCATTAAATGGAATGGAGGTCACCTAAAGGCACAGTCAATAACCAGATTGACCACCTGCTTATAAATGAACGTCATAGATTAAGCTTGCTTGGTGTAAGATCTCATCAAAGAATAAATATCGGCTCTGATCACTACCTTGTAACGGCAAGAATTAGTCCCAGAAAGGACATTGTGGACCTCAAATACAGAGGAGGTACGATATCAGAAAACTGAAAGATAAGAATATATTGGGATCATATCAGCGAGAATTGTAGGATGAAGGCTGAACTGCAGAAGGAAGGTAGATGTATTGATGAAAAATGGTCATCCTGTCTATCCATGCTGTGGCAGAAAAAAACTTAGGATTCAAACACAAAGAAATACAGCCTACATGGTTTGATCAGGAATGCTTAGAAGCCACCAATACCAAGGATTATAGGACTATAGGAAAATGATTGGCAGGCTCACTAGACTGTTAGCAGAGTTATACCAAGAGAGGAAAAGAAGATTCACTGACGGAAGAAGAGGAATTGACAAAGAAAGAATCTCAAGAAGTAGAAGCTGAAGTTGTAATGAAACAAGACTCTTCTTCCAAAAAATAAATAACGATAGGAAGGACTTTGTACCTAGAATTACTTTCTGCAGATCATCAGATGGTGTTCTGCTTACAGAAAGGGAGAATATTATGAAGAGGTGGACTGATTACTATTGAAGCCTACTGACCAGGGGATCCAGAAGAGATAGCGAAGTGGAAAGGATTGTCAATGACAACAACATACCACTGTCTGATCAAGAGGAGTTCGGGTAAGCTCTCCAGAAAAACAATAAAGCTCCAGGCCTGGATAGAATACAAGCAGAACTGCTTGAATAGTGTTGAAGAAATGCAAAAGGCCTTCTTGTTCTCTTTATCTGGATAGAAGGACTGGAATATGGCTGTTATTATCGCAATATATAAAAAAAGGCGAAATGATTGAATGTAGAAACTTCCGAGGTATGACTACCGAGGTATCTCACTCTTACCAAGTGCCTACAAGATCCTGTCAGGAACACTTTTAAAGAAAATTATGCCATTTACTGAGAGACTGCTGAGTAAATATCAGGTTGGCTTCAGAAGAGGTCGCTTTCCTGAGGATGATATTGGAGAAGAGCCTTGAATATCAAATGGTCACAAATCATCTTCTCGTTGACCTAAAGGGAGCTTGTGATAGTGTCGGGAGGGAAGAATTATATCATGCCCTGGAAGTGTTGGGTATCCTCGGGAACCTGATACAGCTGATGACTATGAGAAGCACGAAATTTCATGTGCTAATAGGCCAAGACCTTTCAGAGAAATTCGAGACGGATGCAGGCATAATAGGATGCAGGGGGATGCATTGGCTTGTCTGTTATTTGATCTAGCACAAGAAATGGCCATCAGAGAATCCCAAATCCAGTTTGGTGAGACCATCTTCAATCGACTGGTTGAACAACTGAGATATGCTGATGAGATCGACATTATTGCTGGATCTGAGCGTTCCCTATGAGAAGCCTTCATGAACTTTTAGAGGGCAGCCAGAAAAATCGATCTAGTAGTAAACGAGGCCAAAACTAAATACATGGGTCGGAGGTGGAGGAAACTGGCTGAACACTTTTGAGACTGAAGAATACTGGTTCCAATAAGTGGAGAGTTTTATCTACCTGGGATCTGAAGTAAACTCAAGGATAAGTTTAAGTCAAGAGATAAGTTGAAGAATCTATTCAGCAAATCGGTCTCTCCCAGCACATGAAAAGCAGGTTTATCTATCTATACAAGACCCTCATCCACCCTGTCCTCGAATATGGAGCATAAACTTGGTCCACTACATATGCAGATATCGGCTCCATATATTTGAAAGGAGAATATTGAGGATTTGCGGTCCTATCCGTGAGGGGAATGCTTGGACGCACCAACAAGGAACTCTATGAACATACCAAAGCATGGACATGATGAAGTTTATTAAGCTTGGGAGACTTCATTGGGCCGGTCATATAGTAAGAACGAATGACACTGAGGTCCTAAGAAACTAATGACAGAGGTCCAACATCTGACCCGCAGAGTGGGAAAGCCAAAAGCAAGATAGAGTGGCAGCAGATGCTAGACTGCTTCTTGAAACAAGAAATTGGACAGCTGCAGCACAAGATAGAGCCTAGAGGCGGGGGCTGCTGGATGAGACTTAGATTCAGCAATGGATTTTTGCACCATCAAAGAAGAAGAAGATTTCTTATTTTCAATTATGAATCTTTGTAATAGATCAAAAAAAAACTTGGGTGCAGTGGGCAGATAACCTGCTCCCCTTAAACTAACTTATTATGAGGTGCCCAATGAGATAATACCAGTAGATTAAATGGTAATAGACCTGGATAAAGTAATATGGACTTTAAAATTGGATTCAGGAATATCTCATCAATTTAAAGACTGGGAGGACTCTGGAACTGGACAAGTATAAGTTGAACATAATTGCCATTCAGGATATCCGTTGGACCGGTCAAGGGCTCATAGAAAAGAAGTACCAGACTGTTTATTACAGCTGCCAACCTAGGAATCAAGCCTGTGGAGTCGGCTTCATTGTTCGAGGATGGTTGAGAGAGTGGTTTTCAGATTCAGCCCAATTAATAAACGTTTGTGTACTCTCTACATTGAAGGGAGATTTTATAACTTTAGTCTTACAAGTTGCCATGCACCTATAGAAACTTCAAGCGATGAGGAAAAGGATGGTTTTTTATAACAAGTTGGAAAGAGTTTTTGATGTCTGTCTTAGAAGCCATATTTAAGTTTTGCTGGACGATTTTAATGCCATAAATACGAAAAGAAGGAGCCTACAGACCTATTGTTAGCTTTCATAGTCTTCATGAGGACAGTAATGACAACAGAAAGAGAGTTATTGATTTTACGTGCCAAGGAATATGGTAGTTGGAAGCACTATCTTTCGTGAACATATTTATAAGACTACGTGGAGATCCCTGGAAGGCATTACAACAAGTCAAATTGAAAGAAAAGATATTATTTCCATCCTTTTCTTTATTTAAATATTCCAATTAGGTAATGTATTTTCAGAATTCTTAAGGTTCCTTTCCACATTTGCCAAGCCTAGGCAAATCAAATGTGTAAAGGGGGTAGTTTTGCTCGACTTATATTGGCTTCAGTGTTGCAAGATTGGAGGTTTTCTTATAGATTTAGTGTTTTATTCATCCTCTCGGGTATTTTTTTTTTGTATTTTTAACATTTATTCTTATGTTATACTAGGCGGTATTTTTGGTTATACTAATAGAAAAATAAGAATTAAACATTTAGGGTTAAAGTTGGTGGATTTAAAGGAAAATTTAGATAAGTTTAGGGTTAAAGTTGGTGAATTTAGAAGAAAATTTAGACTTTTAGGGGAAAAATACAGGGCTGACCTGGCAACACTGATTGGCTTTTCTGTGTTTGAGTCCGATCCGGTTCTTGGGGGAAGCGCCACATCAGCGCTAGTATTGCATCCTGTTATTGCATTATTTGTGTATTTATATAAATTATATATTTATATGTTTTTATTTTATTTTTTTAATTGTTTCTTTATAAAATAAAACTATTTTAAACCGAAATTAATAACCGACAAAAGTAGAATAGCCAGAATAGTAGCGTGTGGATAGGTTACTTTGCTAAGCTTCTGCAAACCTCTTTTACATGTTTGCCGTTTGGCTTAGCATTTCAGTTGCCTAGGCTTGGTAAATGTGTAAGGGCACCTTTAGAGTTATATAAAATATCAACAAACCTTCCACCAATCTTCATTAGTGTAATGACCGAGAAATTCATTCAAGCACAAATACATGTTATTGAATAAATGGCCAAGTATCATGATTCCTAAATCAAGTTTTCTTTCCTTTTCTAAATAATTTACTTTTTCTAATCCCCCAAACAGGAAAGGTAGCTGAAAATAAAAAAAATATAATAACATCACAGTCAAATAAAATGTAACACACTTATTGATTTATTTGTGTCTTAGTTAAACTTATAGTATTCAATGATAACATGAAATTTACTCATATAATATGATGAGTAAAAAAGGAAAGGTCAGTTTTGAATTGAGAGTTTAGAATTTTATTAAAAATTAATATTATTATACTCTAAATCAGGCGCGTCAAACTCAATTAAAGCCGCGGACCGCTCAAATTTACAATTTTTAAAAAAATAATATTTTGAAGTGAGGATTCAGGAATGTAGATATTGTAGCATATCATGTAATTAAGTGAATTTAGGGTAATGATAGATAAAATTGCTTTACAATTGTATTTTTTTCACTTTATTTCAGAACATTTTGGGCCACAAAAAAATTACCTCGGGGGCCGCGTGTTTGACACCCTTGCTCAAAATCGATACCACCATTCTCTATGGTAGTCACTGAGCTTGTAGCAAGCTGTTTGTTTGACTCCTTATCTATAAAATTCCTTTAATGCATAAATGATAATCGACAAGTGCAATATCAGGGTTGTATGAAAAGTAATATAACAATTCAATGTTTATATCTAGGATATTCTATATTTTTTTTTTAATATTCTGCAGGGAGATAATTAATGAATGGGATTATGTATTTTCCTCTTGAAACAGTACTCAGGTTCAATAAAGCTAGGCCAAAGCAGCAGAAATATATTCTAGACAAAGGTCATAGAATAAATTCAAAATGGATAGCATCTTTATATATCTCAACATGTTTCTTAAATTTTATTTTATTCATTAACTCGTAACAAGTAGAAATGAAAAAATCAAAAACCGCGATAAGAATAATAAAAATTTAGCAATAATAATATATATTTAAAAAAATTATACTTGATACTTGAATTGAATTGAGAATTTAATTAATACAGGCTAAATGTTACAAAGAGAATAGTGGAGATTCAGCCAGTAAGTAAATAAATATATTTTATAATATATATCTTTTTAGAACAAAAAATGACCCTCCATATAGCGAAAATGACCTCTACATCAAGAATTGTCTGCGTACCAACCTCAGAATAATGAATGCGTCATGACATGAATCTTTGCGAGCCTTTCCCTGACATGAATCTTTGCGAGCCTTTCCCCAATCTCTCCCGCTCCTTCTCAGTTTCATCTATTATTATAACCTAACACAATAAGTTTTTTTATTGAGACCTACTATACATGTCGTCTAGTAGTGATGACCGACAAACGGAAAATGTGTGCATTAAGCGTTGAAGTTAAACGCAAAATAAACAAAAGTGTTGAAGACAACCCAATATAAAAAAACTGAAATTTCAAAAGACTTTGGTATTCCAATGAGCACGCCAGCTACAATAATAAAAAGTAAAGACAAATTTGGAGCAGAAAGTATACTGTGTTTGAAAAGTAAAAAGTTACAATCCTGTAAGTTTAAGGATTTGGAAGAATCAGTTTTGAAGTGGTTGAAACAGTGCTATGCATAAAGGTCGTCAAATAAAAGTGTGGATTTCAATATAAAGAATTTTTAGCCATCCAAACATCAATAAAAAAAATCACTAATATAACTAATTTTTTCAAAACATCTGGTGATTAGGTACACCGAGGTTCCACTTTAGATATAATCATAAATAGCTTTTTAGATTGAAATTTTAGAATGAAATAAAATTTCAAAATTTGGCTTATAGTATAATTTAAAAAGAATTTCTGTAAATATTTTGCACGTATATCTAAACGACTCATTTACTCAACTGGGATTTAAAAACTAATATTGCTGATGGGATGCGATGATAAATCAAATTAAATGTTTAATGTACTACGTAATCACTCATCATAAATGTGGATAACTTGAAAAAAAAATTTGAGAACATCGTAAATAAGACAACACTCCATGATAAATAGTCAATGATTTTAAGTTACCGGGCTCCATCCTTCTTTGATATGACCAATAGCATCGGCAATCGGCATCAAATAGTCTAGGAATGTTCCCTCACCAACTTTGAACCTAAAGCCAGAATAGAAAAGGAGAAAATATATTAAGAAGCACTGAGTAATCCTGTAAAATATTTGAAGTCGTTTATTGGATCTAATACACATATAATAATAGTTGAGGAAATGCTCTGAGTGATCCATACTAAATTAAGCACATTTCCCTTATTACATGCGATTTACCAATTTTTTTTTTTTTTTCTGATATTAAAAAAGTAACAGAAAAAAAAAATATTAAAATGGAAATATTTGAAACTGGCGACATTATTTAAAAAAATCTATTCTAATTCAATTAATTTCGTAAAGATGATGGTTGGGAGGAGGGGAATCAGTCAAATACAAATAAATAAACACATCATATTTTGAATGATAATGATTGTGAACTATATCCTAGAAGTAGGAACAAAATTATAACAGCTTCTGAGAGGATGTGAAATATATCCCATAGGTTGGGACACAAATTTACAAGTAATATGATAAATTGAATGGAGGACCACTGTATCTAAATACAGATGAAATGATTTCTTGTGAAGAATCGTAATTATGAGAAAGCCAGTTGATTATTAGAGATAAAAGGTTGATATGAATAACAATGCAAAAGAGACAAGATAAAAATATAAATTCTCAGTTGTCGCAGACTTGAATGGTAAAAAGCTGTTGCAATTAACAGGTAGGAAATCAAGGAAGGTGCAAAGAAAGATTTTAGGAGACAATGAGATAGAAAATTTACAAAGCTGGATTCTTGAATATCTTGAGCATATGTAATAATTGAAAAGCACTTGACACAATTTGGCATGAAATGATCAATAAATAAAATGGCAGTGCGTAATCAAAAATAAGAGATGTATACAAATAACCCAAGGGAGCCCTTGTCGACAACTACAGAAAATTAGAGACACGAATAATTGCTTAACAATGATAGTGTTTCAACACTGACATATACCACTTACAAAGGGCATAAATAACAGGTGGAAAGGTTGCAAATGCCAGGAAATTATTCTCGGCCCAAGAGGGGGCTCAAATTGGAGACAGGAATTTTTTTTGTATATATAATTCCTATAAAAATTTTGTAAATTTGATTTTGATTCAATATTTTTATACATTTATATATTTTTACGACTGCTCTTTCTTCTTCCTGCCTTGGTGCATCTGATTTCTATAGAATAGAAGTTAAGCGACTAAGGATTTAAAACTATATCTAAGTGTATTTGGAGTACAATATTATAACAATAAAGTACAATAACAAATTATATTATATGTAGTAATACAATTAATAGCTAATATTGTATTATTATGTATAACACACTGCCACATCTTCAGATTTTTAGTAAGAAGTTTAGGGGGCCTCAAAACTTGGCTGTCGCAGGCCTCCAAAATCATAAATACTCCATTGTCTCTTTCTCTCTATTCCTTGTTGGCCCTAATGATGACCTACAATATAAATTTAAACTACAAAATAAAAAATACAAACTAATTTCGTATTTGATTTATTTTCATTTGAACCCCAACCATCATCTCCTTGATTAAATTCCATTGTCCTTTTTCACATACCCGAAATAAATTTTAAAATGATTTGTTTAATAACTAATTTGTTTTACAGCCTTTTTCTGTTTCTATCACCACTTGTGATATCCATCACATACTAATGAGATTAGATATTTTTTCATGGCCAATATTGTCCCATTCGTAGTTCAGAAACTTCATTTGCACCTCCATCGATCATCTAAATATGTTTGATGGGATAAAAATTGGGAATATAAAGCCTATTCACTAAAGGGGTTAAAAAAACTCACAGTGCCTGGCCATACATTGCCATTTATGAAAATTAGTTATATAATTGAGTGTTTATGAAAATTATAACCTTCAGTGGCCATACAGTATCTGGAAAAACATATCCAATGCAAACAGAACCAAAATCGGAAGGACATTGACCAAAGGAGAAAATAACCTATCTCATAGGCATAGCAAGGTAAAAAGGCAATATAACCATACATGGATAATGCAATACATTGCAGAGCATTGGAAATTACATTAGCATGATTCTAAAATCTGGTATGGCAAATTATCTGCTTGTTACATGGCTTTAATGTACTGAGCATAATTAGTTTGAAACCTGATATCTCCTATATTTACATACTTTGTATATCCAACAAAAGATTGTGTTCCCTTGGTTAAAGCATTACACCAGTTCCTCCAACTAACAACATAGTCAGGATCTTTCATGAATTCCTGAAAGAAATCAATTCTGTATATTGATCAATGTATATCTTAATTAAATAGTGTAATTAATAAGTTTCGACCAGGCAGTTTGATAGTCAATAAAATTAATACAATAAGAATATTGATTTAATCCTATAACGAGAAAAGGTATTTTTACTTTCCTCCTCATAATGGCAGAATTTCTAGCAGAAATAGATGATATTACCTTTTCGATTTTTCAGTAATATTTAACAGAAGGTATTGAATATTTATGTACAATCAAATGGAATAGAGGCTGTAGCTGCAAAAAAGGTACATCCTCCAAAAGTGAATTTTGAGATACAAGATGGCAAAGGTTTTCGGCACTATCTGAAAATTACTATGCTGCCCAACGACTCTTTTCAGCATTTCATTATGTCAACCACTTATTTGTAAACCATTATTAAAAATTTACAGCAAAGAGACCCATGTTAATCCTATTTGGTTAAAGAAATATCATAACTACTTATGTGCCCTTTTTATGGAGTACGCCATTTCCAAGTAAGGCCCTTCTTGCATGGAACATTTTATTGTCTTGCATTGAGCATTTATTCCTCTATTAAAATGTAGTAGTTAATATTTAAAATAGATCAAAATATTTTATTAGAAAAGTAACAGAAAAATAAATAAATAAAGTTGAAAAATAAATGTAAACTCTAGTTGAATTAAATATATTTGCACTTTTGATCTCAAAAAATAAAATAAAATAAATAATAATAATAAAGTAATGAAATTAAAGTACAACAAAATTCCTTGAATTTTTTCTTATTTTCCAGTGCTGACGAGCTGCAGCTATAGATGGTGGTAAAGCAACTATGTTGGAAGTAAACCTCAAGGCTGCATTACTGTAGAAAATGTACCTGAGGTGGTCGAGCGTAGGCACATTTTTCCCATTTTAGTCATACAGGGTTAAAAGAAAACGTTCCCCAGCAGCAGCTACCATTTTTGGGAGGCGTTAGAGTCTGTAAAGACTTGTAAAACGCTGGCGTAATTGGTAAGGGTTTTAAAGAATTTATAATTGCCTTGTTTGAAACTGGCCGAAGTTGAATCCCGATTGCTCATTGCGTGCAGGAAGAGGATATGCTCTTTAACTGGTAAAGTTGCAACTTCCAGAGGTGAATAAGTTGCTGGAGGAGCGTTCTCCTCAAGTTTCAAGGGAAATGCGTTGCCCGCCTGGCAGAGACCTAATAAGATTGACCGAATTCTAAGACAAATCTGTTTAAAAAAATAAAGACAGCCCATTTCTTGCAATTTGGGCTGATGATGGATTAGTATTTTCTGAAAGTGTGGAAGATATAAATAATTTGATTTTAAAACTGAAGTCTGAATTTAACATTAAAAATTAAGATGACTCCAAATATTGTGTTAGTTTTAAAATAATTAAAAGCAGTAATTCTGCATCAAAGCTCATATGTATCAAGATTACTGGAACAATATAATACAGAAAATTGTAAAGCAGTTAGATCTCCTATTGTGAGTGGTGAAGGTAGCTCACAACAAATAAAATGAACCTGTGGGATCTCTTCTTTATCTTGCTGGTCGAATTAGACCTGACAATACATTTTCAGTGAGCTTAGCTTCGAGTAAGAAGAAGTCCAATGAGTAAAAATAATTTTAAGATATTTAAAAGAATCAAGAAATCTAGGTATTTATTACAAGAAGTCAGAAAATTTTACTTTAGAAACATATGCCGATGCAGACTTTGCCAATAATCCTGACTTTAGAAGAAGAACATCAGAATTTATACTAATTTCTGGAGATGGACCTATTACTTGGGGTATGAGGAAGTAGCCGGTAATATCACCAAGTCCAGCACAAAGTAAATTTATTGCAGCATATGAAGGGGTTAACTCATTCCATACTGAGAGCACACCCATGCGCTCACTGAGTCCCTTCTAAGCGACTGAGCGCACACAATTTGCGCTCTCCCTTCCTCTTCTCAATGACTGAAAGTGCCTGTGCCCTTATTCCCTTCAGTATTTATATGGTCTCCGTGCTCTCTAGTCATTCAGAGAAGCCTTTCTCGCCATATAAGTATATAAAAAAAGATTTGAAAACAAGGAGCAGGAGACCATTTTGGAATACCTTTCACTGTTGAGGGATTAAAATTTAATTAGTAAAAAAAATAATAAATTTAATTTTAGTGAAAAACAATAAAGGATTTTTTATAATATTTTAACTTAGATTTAACAAAAAAGGAAAAAAGTTTATGTTAAAAAGCAGTAACAGTGACAGCCAAAGATTTTTGTTTGTTGCGTAGTTGCTAGGTAAGTTCAGCAATGTGGCCGTATAGGATGGGTTGTTATTTTGGTAAGTTTGCATTCAGTATCTTTCCGATTAGAGTAAGAAGCAAATAAGGCCTATCTGTAGATAACCTTATTTAAAGAACTTGCCACAGAAAGTATTAGTGTAAATTTATTAATTGATAATCAAAGTACAATATTTATTATAAAAAAAAATGCTTGTTTCAAAAGGTCAATATATATTGACATAAAATTTAAATGTTTGATTAAAACAGTAAATGCTAAGATGTTTAATTTAATATATTGTTAATCTGAAAAACTATTAGCTGATATTTTTAAAATTTTCTTAATAAAATTATGTATTATCTAATGTGAAAATATTAATTAAAATAATTAATTGAGATGGCGGGAGTGATGGTATTGTAATGGGGAAGGCTTGGACTGTATAGTCGATGTAACAGTAAAACCTATTTTAATATAGTTGTATTTGTTATAATTAAAATCAGAGTATGCTAGTGTATATAAAATCCTTTAAAATTAAATTTATTTACAGTAATCTAGTAATTTCTGTTTAAGTTGTGTTTATTTTGGGTCTGTTATTATTCCAGAACTACTAACATTTTACATTTAGGTTTTTTGATATACTAACCATAAAAAGTGCCTTAAAGTCCATAAAATTTGAAAGCAATTTAGAAAATTCAGCTAAAAGTTAACAATTATTATTTCACATTTGCATAGATCAAGTGGAAACAGAGCTTAAAATAAAAACTCCTAGATTATCATCTCGTAAGCTTTTCGATCATGTAAAGTGCCCATCAAATTGCCATTATAGAAATTATATCTATACCTAAATGGATAATTGAATATAAATTAAATCTACCTGTGCTGCGGCCACAAGAATTAGCTGAAAATATTTTCCAACATCAGGTAAGTTTACATTCAGTACCTTTCCGATAACAGTAAGAAGCAAATAAGGCCTATCTGTAGGTAACCTTTTAAGATTCGGCTTGAGGATCCATATAATCTTTATAAGGGCCATTGAGAGAGTACTGCTAGGATCTAACTCACTATCCATAAAAAATGCTATTTCCCTCAAAGTCCTAAAAATAATGACACAATATAATTGATTATGCAAAAGCCTTACTTTTTTTGTTATAAAATATTAATTTATTTATTTTTTCTAAGATCAATTAATAAAGTTTAGTAATAGCATAATTAATAATTACTTCAATTCAGTCATTAAAAAAAAAAATCCATTATTTAAAGTTATAACAGCATAATTATGTTTTAAACAGAAATTTTAGGTGGTAGTTACCAATTAGAACCAATCATGGTATTTATTTTAACCCTCTAATTAGAACCAATCATGGTATTTATTTTAACCCTCTAATTAGAACCAATCATCGTATTCATTTTAACCCTCTAAGGTTCTACTATTTTCTGAAAAGTTGTTCTGAAAGCTGCAAATATCAATTTTTTAACACAACTGATTTTAATTTTTTTTTTCTTTTTTTTATGATTTCTTTATTTCAGTATACTCAAATAATTAAAGTGAATTAACTTTCGAAGATAAAATATTTAAGTCATAGTTATTTCAAAGGGAATATAATTATCTACAAATTCTTATCGGTAGCCTTTCATCTCAGATAAACTGCAAAGAAAGTAAATGAAAAAAGATGAGTGAAAAAACATTTAATTTTAATTTATTTATTTTTTGTTTTGTGTGGAAATTTACTACTTTAACAAGCGTATTTCTTGATATAACAAATAAAAAAACTGATAACTTTATATACTATTATAAAGGAAATTTAATTATCTACAACTTCTTACTGAGAACCTTTTACCTTAAACAAATGGCAAAGACAATAAAAATAAAGTCAATGAAAGGTGAGTCAAAATTTTTTTTTTCAAATCAGTTACTTTTATGAGTACATATTTGTTAAACCATAACAGATACAAAAAAAAAATAATAGGAATATTCTTGTAGGAAATTTAATGTTCTTCAATTACATCCAACCATAAAATGTATACTTTTTGGGTTCTGCATAAATAAAATTTTATTTTTTTGTCATACCTTTGTTTCCAGATTTTTCTCGGTAATGTACTATATATACGGATAGTTAAGGGCTTCAGAGCCGTTTTGGCTCGACAGCCTATAGAAAAACTTGGAAAAAAGTGTCCGATTTGGTACACATGCATCAAAGATCGATATCCTACAAAACAAAAAAATAAGAAACAAATAGTTCTGAGTCTATCGAGATAATCACGGCACAGACAGACAAATGACAGAAAATGCATTTTTTTACTCTGGTGACTCTGAAACACTACATATCAAAATTTTGACCCAATTAATTGTAATTTTCGTTAATTAGTAGAGGTAGGACAGTAAAAATTTTTTTTTACAAAAATATCACTAACACTATTATGAAATTGTATATCTTCTTTTAAGAGACAGATATATTATCGACCAATGCATTAGAATTAAAGAAAATGAATCAAAATATAAATTCTAATTAATTAAAATTAACATAAAATTATGTACAATTAATTTTGTTTATTAAATAAATATGAAATCTCTTTAAATGAATATAATTAATTAATCAAGAATCATTAGTTCACAACCATAACAATGAGAATTGAATTAACAATATGATATTTTATACTATTAAAATAATAAAGTACACAGGTCTTACCTATCCAAAACTTCAAAAACAATGCCGACATTTTCAGGAGAAACCAATGCTCCAGTAATAAGCTCCCTATGAAGCCTCGTCCTGGTCATGACAACTTCTCTACTCCCAGATAAATGAGGGGGCCAGTGAACGCAAGTTGTAGGGAAATCTAGAAATTGGTTCAGTTTGTCGTCCCAGTCTTTGGCCAAGGTGACGGAAAATCCTTGTTTCGTAAAAGCAGAAAAATTACCTTGATAAGCACGTCCCACCTTTGACATAAATTTCCATTGTACATGACTTGGGTGGTAAAATTATTATTAATACTTAGCTATTACTTAGGTGTCTCAATTGTATACCTGTATATTGTATCTCAATTTTATCTGTATAAAAATTCAGCCTGCATATGCTTGTGTTCGCAAACCTCGAGAAGCAGTTGGTCGATTTCAATGCGGTTTTTACTATCTTTTAGAGAATATCTTCCGGAAGGTTTAAATACATTAAATTTTTTGAAAAGCTTTCCTTAAGAGGAGAAATGGGGAAAAACTGTTAAAGACATAGGTAATTCAATAATCTTTGTCATGGCAACTTCATACACGTGGAAGCAAGTTCATTATAAAAACATTTTAACAAGAGTGAAATTGAATCATGAATTGCAGAAACATCATATGTCCATTTTTTTTCCGATAATTAGTTTTTTGTTTTAACATAATATTTTGTTCATAGACTTCATGATAGATACAGAAACTATAGATGTCCTTTGAAAAACAGAGTAGTTATAACAGTTGTAGGTTTATGTGAATTTCAGAAACCACAATGTCCTGGACTTGTGTGCTTTCGGCAATTCAAATATGTTAGTTATTAAAATGGCCACTAAGTCTGATGATGTATTAGATTATAAAAAGTAGTGGTCTAAATTTTAGCATAAGAAGATAGCCAAAGATTAGAAAATCCCACTGAAACAAAAATCACATTCATATCGCAATATATTGAATTTAAATTTTCAGAAGAATGTGTAGATGCAGCAAAAGTAAGAACGTACATAGATGAACTAGAACCTCACACATTTATTTTAATAATAAAAGATGGAACTATTCCTGAGGAACCCGGAAAGGCATACCCACAGAATTGTGCCAGTTTTTCAAAAACGATAGATATTAAAAAAGTTAAATCTTCTGATAAATGAGGAGATAAATAAATTTTATTTAAAGATATTTGCCCTTACAATCACAGAAGAAGAAAAAAAAGACAAATGAGATTTTTAATGCTAAATATGGGATCAAAGATGAAGAGAGGAATTGCTTCATTCAGCCCAGGAGGGTAGCCGAGAGACTTATGAAGCCTTTGCAGAGTTCTTAAGGATGCTACTACCAAGACTATCCGTGCTGAAGAGCCGCACCCTGCTAGAGGTGACTCTGCTAAAACAAAACACGGTGGATCTAGATTGGGAAGTCGATAAACATCCTCCAATCTAGGCAGAACAACATAGGCTTTTTATTTACATAAAAGTTTTCTACAAACTTTACAGTATCATGATGAATGATAATTGGAAATGATAAAACAATAGTTCTGTCTTCTGTTACTCACAAAATCTTTTAAAAGTTAAACATAAAACCCCAAAAAAAAAATTGAAATTCGGGAGGGTATTTAAGTCGCAATTCTTTTTACAGGCAGCACCGTGCGGGTACAGCTAGTATTTAATACAAAAATAATAATTATTCAGGGATCAATTTCCTAAATATATGAGGTACTAATAGAATATAATTTAGTCACTTAAAAATTTAATTCAAATAAAATATAAAATTATTTAATAATGACAAAACGTATGTTATACTGGTTATTTCATCTTTCTGGGCTAATATGCAGGAAATATAATATCTGTAGCTAGACTATTAGATATTTCAAACCTGAAAGTTGTTTTGTTAAGGAGAATAGAACGCAAATAAACTTATTGTTCCTTTATAAACAGAGTTAGAGCGATATTAGTATTTATAGTTTAATTGAAGCAATTACCTTTGCACCAGTTTCAAGTATTCTCTTGGTTATATAAGAAATAATAGAATAAACATCATCAGTGGTCATCCTGAATTTATTGATAACTATGATCATTTTGGTATCTAAATACAGAAAAAAAAAAAAAAAAAATATATATATATATATATATATATATATATATATATATATATATATATATATATATAATCTTCAAATGGATTTATTTAAAAATATGAAACTAAAAATGTTGTACATTTTCATTTATAAAATATAATTAAGAATTTCTTCTCAAATTATGAAGAAGAGTGCTTCTATAAAATTCATGGTATTAGAAGCACAAAGGATAAAACTACTGGACACAAAATGGTGACCCACAAAACGCCAAAACTGAGTACTCAGCAACATATGGTATCTCAGTAATATGACCTTCTCATATAATCACTTACTACTAAGGATGTTGAGGAATGGATTTTGTTAAATATAAAACAAAGACAACTGTTATCTCTCCAATCTCTGCTAAGAAACACTTCTTGAGGATTTCTTTATCTCTGCTGTAAGCATAATAAACAGTGGTGATTTACATAAAGCTATCATAAACTGAAAGTAGTTTTTTATTTTCACTTAACAATATATAAAATAAATAGCAAGGTATTGCAATCCTGAAAATTTTCAACAGAAATGCACATTTTAAGGTCCCCAGGGTCATTTTAAGAGTCCTAATAACCAAGTCTTGCAAAATGGTCTATGTATGTGTGAATACATACAGTCTACGTCAAAAACAAAAAGTTGAATGAAACTGAAATTATGTATTTAAGCTAAAATCGACTTACCAGAAGAGCCACTTTATATCATCAAAATGCCTCAAGAGATTTTGAAGAAGCTTGTCTCAAGATAACCATCACTACTGTATTGGTCAATTACAAATTAAGTACACATAACTTAAAAAGCATAATTTTATAGTAAATTATGTATAGAATTATATAGAAGGTGATTAAATTATTTAAAAATTAAAAAAAAAAAATCATCAAAATCGGACCAGTATTAGCAAAGATACAGCACATCGGGTTTTAGCACTTTGAAAAACCCCTATATTCAAATCTTCATGTTGGTCTAAAAATGTTTTTTTTTTACAAAACCTTTTGCCAAGGGTACAACCCTTCAAATCGTTTAAGGATTCAAATAATCATCCATAAATCAGAAACTCTATGAATGGTTCAAACCAAATTTGGAGCATCAGCAAAGGTTCTTAAACTACACGATTTGCTGTAACCACAGTGTTCCTACTTTATATTTATATTTTGGTAATCACATTTTTTTATATAGTTATTCTAAGATAATGCAATAGTTGTTTATATGTATGAAAAGAAGAAACTCTCCTCTTACTAACAAGTCCGAGAATTTCAATATCGGATGCACTGAAGATGAGCTACAGAGCTTGAAATGGAAACGTAATTTTGTGGTTTAAAAATTTTTAGTGCCCTTGGAACTGAAATTTTTTTTTTGTTTTCAATGATTTTTTCAAAATTATGGCTTTTTGGTGTGCTGAATTAAAATCTGCCATCATTTTTTGTGTGAAAAAATGAGTAAGACTAGATCACTTAATAATTTAAACACTTTTTTAAATTTATTTGAACAAAATCAATTATTTTTTATTTTTATATTTTTACTCGATCAAACAAATGTTTTGCGGGAAAAACCATGTCAATATAATTTTTCAAACTCGAGATAAAAAATATAGCAGTTTCAGAGTGTTTTATTTTGTTTCTCAGCTCCTAGTGTCCATTGGACAAAACGGTTGGACACTTGTCCAATATTAGTATGGAATGGGTTAAGCCTGTGAAGCTGAGTAGCCAGAGCATGGAGGCAGTAATGTAAATATCATGAATTCCAATCCCATGCCCTACTTTCTAGTATGGATTGTCATAAGACCAAAAATCCTATTAAGAGGCTCACATGTTGGAGAGTTGCAAATAGGCGACGATCATCATTGTTATTTAATTATTAAATAAATTTCAAAAATATTTATCTTACAATGACAATTATATTTTATATACGTATAAAAATTTTGGGTTGGAATGTATTGTCGCCATCACGTTAAAGTAATGAATGTGAAAAATTGCATTTTTCGAATTCCTTAGTTTTATTAATTTATCAGAAGAATATTTGTAAAATAAAATATTATAAACACAAATCTAAGTTTCAGAGAAGTAAAAAGACTCAGAATATTACAAAATTATTCGCAATAGGGAAGTCAAAAATAAAACGTTAAATTCTTTTTTGGTCTCTTGAATAGCAGATGTATCCACATTCATTACTTGAACGTGGTGGCGAAGATATGAAATATGAATTCCTAGAATATGAGACAAATGAAAGAAAAGCAAACTTCAACAATATTATGTAGAAGAATCTTGGTTGGGGATGTGGTCAATAAATAAACACACAAATAAGAAAAAATTTATTGTAATGTGTGCCAACATTTCGGCCTAAGTTTTAGGCCATCATCAGGGCTAAAAGAAAAAACAAGATAAGAACATTGAAAAAAACAACAGAAGAAATAAAAATGGTAACAGTAAAAAATGTTAATAAACAGAAATGACAAGCATGATAAAAATATGAAAGAAAAAATATGTTAATAGGTATTGTAAATAATGAAATATTAAAGTAATGTGAAAAGAGTGAAAGAAAGATTAAGAATTACATGAAACAATAAAGTACATATATTCGTACATGATATAATATAAAATATGAAAACTATTAATTAAAATTGGAAGTTCGTAAAGCATATTGAGATGATTATGATATTATAAGTTTTGTAAATGATTACTTCTTCTTCTTTCTCTATCTCCGTTGTGCCTTTAGGCGTGGAGCAGCCTCAGCCCATCTTCTGTACGTGTCCATGTCCTGGGCCATTCTTCTTGTCTCCCAAATCTCTCCCTATAACCATTATATGCAAGTCTCGGCCAGCCAACCAGTCACTGTCTCCTTGGTCTTGCTTCTGACAGCCACCTGGCTTTATGATCATTGCCCATTCTGCAAACATGCCCATACCACTTGATTTGCATTCCTCCTGGATATCCCTCATTGGTCTAATTCCGAGGGTTTCCCTGATAATCTCATTCATCATTCAATCTCGTCTGATTTTCCCAGCTACTTTCCTTGGATATCTCATTTCTGTTGCAGTGACCTGACTCCCCTGTCGTTCTAAGAGAACCCAACTCTCTGATCCATAAAGCAAGACTGGGAGGAATACTGACTTGTTTTCCTACCAGGGTGGTCGATATTTGATAAAAGACCTGGTTAGCCTTCTTTACTTTGTTGAGAACCTCCTGGTCTATTTTGTCATCCCGGCTAATCATTGTAATCCCGGGTAAAAGTACCATTTCTAGTTGTCGTCTGTCACATTCGATTCTTAGATCTTTCTCTTCCCTGCCTACATGCATAACTTTGCTCTTGTCTGGATTTATAGCAAGATCTCTTCTTCTTAGCTCTTCCGTCCAATTTCCACAGTGACTAGCAGTCTTCCTGGACCGTCAGCAACCAGCACAATATCATCTGCTACATATCTATCCTTCACTCTTTTCACATTACTTTAATTTTTCATTATTTTCAATATGTATTAACATCTTTTTTCTTTTATATTTTTATCATGCTTGTCATTCTTTTTATTACCATTTTTTACTGAATTACTGGACTTGCCTCATTTGTTTTCAATGTTGTTATGTTATATTTTTCTTTTAGACCTGATGATGACCTAAAACTTGGGCCGAAAAGTTGGCACACGTCATAATAAGTTTTTTCTTCTTTGTGTGTTTATTTATTGACTGTACCCCCAACCAAGATTCTCCTACGTACATTTTCCACAGTCAACCATACTCACCATTATTCAACAATATTATTTTTATTCAAAATAACTTCTGTCAGCTTTGATTTCTCCCTACACCTCAACAAGGTTTTTTATCTCTTGTTCGAAGAAACTGTTTGGCTTTGAATCAATTAACTCAAGAAATGAAAATTTTACCTTGTTTTCATTTTGGAATATTTTGTTTTGTCAGTTGGAGATGAATCAGATGAATATGGTGGATGTGGTAGAACTTGAATTTTCAGACCACATAATTATTTTAAAGTTAACCGACAAACATATTACAATACATGGTCTGAAAATTGAAGTTCTATCATATCCGCCATAATCATTTGATCATATTTAACTTACATTCCAATAAAACTATTACAACTTAAATGAATGTAAAAGATGGCAGAAAAACTACCTGGCTCAGGGACAATTGAGTGATGGACTGCAGGGTCCATTAATTGCCTTAATAGTTCTGATAAAACATCCTCAGCTTGTAAACCAGGAACGTAACATCCTATAATAATCAGGAAAAGTCAAGTATTTACATGAAAATGAACTTTTAGAGATTTAAATGTAATGTTCTCAATCTTTACAAGGCTAGTTTTTATCATGGGATTATGGAGTAGTTTACTAAAATATATCTAATCCAATAAATATTAAACTTATATACTAACCTAAAACTAATACACAGAGTAAATGATTACTAGCATACGCTGCTAAAAGTTGAAGCGAGGCATAGGAGAGAGAGAGCGAGAGATTATGGTTAATCAGGACAGTCTTCCACAAGTAGGACCATCTTCCGACTTGGAACCAATCTCTAAGCCCATAGGACCAAAATGAAGTGTGGCCTATCCAACAATGCCTAAATTTCTCTCTTTCTCGCTATTAATTCATGTGCATGCACCTTTGTCACTCCTAATTTTGCTGGTTATTATAAGTAAAAAAATAGTAATCAGTAAAACATTATTTTTACTTATAAATCCAAGTATAACAAAGCTGAAAGACTAAGAAAAATTTGTTAGGAAAACAAGATATTAAAATAAATTCAAGAATATGTATTTATTTTCATCTTCAAGAGTCTTGAAATTGTGGATGCACTTGTATTGAGTTGTGCTGATAGTCTTTTAACCGTTTGATAAAGATTTTCTTCCACAGAAAGTTTGAGGTCTTCAATTGAATTGAATTGAATTCAATTGAATTGTCAATTGATGATGAATGTATTGCATGGGGCCAGTTTACAAATTCTGTCTCCTACCAAAAATTCCTCAAACCAATGGCGAATCATCAGTTCATTCATCCTCCCTATACTAAACCCTATATTAATATTTCTTGTAGGTTGGGCAATTAGATGTCTGAGTTTATACCCATAAAGTAATATAGTGCAGAAATAACATCTTTTCATGATTCTAATTGTAGGCAGAATAAAACATGAGCAATGACTTAGGGCGAAAACAATTATCAACAAAAACCAGAGTAATCATAACAGTCCATTACCATCATTACTGTCAATTGGAGTGAGAATGGTCAAAAGTAAGGAATGGCCAAATGGATTTATGGCTATTCTCGACCTGAGATTCTGGAAATATCTGCCAGGGAAAAGAAAGGCATCTTGGGAAGGCTAGCTCCACTGAAAGAAGAGAGAAACAGATAGCTATGATTCAATGATTCAATTTTGATCCCTTTTCTTTCTTATTAAACCTATGGTTCATTCACAAAACCTTCTTCAATCTTTGGTTCAAGTTCCTAAAGAATAATTTCATAAATTCTGATTTGATAGGTGAGCTCAGGTTTTGAGAGTTTCTTGTTATCACATCTCTTTCGTTAAAAATATTATTTGTAATTTTTTAAGTGAATTTGTGTGTAATTAATATTCTAGTATAACATTAGAATAAAAATAAAGTGTTTAGATTCTTTATATGTGCCAGTTTTTATTTTTCTTAACCACACTTCAATATTATGAAAAGGAAATATGTAAAGAACAAAAATTAATATGTTTAGAACAAAAATCTTACAATGTAATCAACAAAAATTTTTAAATTAAAAAAAAATGTAGTTATAATACAATTCAGTTGAATACTCAGTTGAGTACAATTCAGTACCCCCAGTTGAGGGTACCAATGTGACAGAGACTGAGCAATTCTATAGTGACTTATACCGAACTATAGAAAAATTCAGGAATAAAGGAAGCAGCAGCATTTTAATAGGAGATCTAAATGCAAGGACTGGCAGAGACTATAGCAGAGCCCATAGATGTATGGACATGCATGGAGGCGAAAGAATGCTGAATAATAATGGACAACGACTTATAGACTTTTGCGTTGACAATGATCTTATTATAGGAAACTCATTCCGCCCACAGAAGACCATACACAAGATAACTTTCTAAGCCACTGGAAAGGGAGTCAACAGTTATATTGATTACTTTATGTATAGTAGGAATATCACAAGATATTTTACAGATGTACACGATGATACGAGGAGCTGAAATTGGGATCATATACTCCTGATAGCTGATAGGTATCTTATCAGAGAGGAATCTCAGGCCTAAGGCTTACGAGAGGATAGAGGTTAAACAGCTCCAAGACCCAATGAAAAGATGTCCATATGAGAATGAGTTAAGGCCAAGCCTCCAAGAAATAGACTTCAGTAAAAGCTTAGACGAAATATGGCAATATGTCAAAGTAGCCATATTGGAACCAGCAACCCTAATAAGTGGTGTCAAAAGAACCTGCACAAAAAGAAAACACTCAAACTTGTGGAATGAAGAGATAAGAGCAATAATTAAGGAGGAAAAAGTTGCTTGGAAGGATTACTGCTTGGACAAATCTAACGAAATCTACCAGACCTACAAGGTAAAGAGAAATAGAGCAAAAGTGGTTGTAAAAGAAGCCAAGAAGAAATCCTGGGAAGAGTTCAGTAGAACGCTGAATAAAGATCATAAGAAGAACTTGAGACTATTCTGGAGGAAAATTAAATCTCTTAGAGGCAGAAAGCCAAAATAAGTAAGGAATATACATAATGAGAGAGGAGAAATGGTCTTCGATGAAACTGCGGTACTCGATGTTTGGAGCGAATATTACAGGAAACAGTTTCAAGATGAAACAGGAGATCACTACCATTGCAACGAAAGCGAAAGACAAAATGATGAACAATGCAATGGGACAATCGAGGAAGAAGAGGTTGAGCTAAATATTCAGAAAATGAAGACCGGGATAACATAGCCCCTGAGTTTGTTAAATACAGCGGAATGGAGCTTGTTAAGGCTCTTTAGAGTTTATATCAAAGAGTTTGGGATGAGAAGAAAATCCCCAAAGATTGGCAGCTTAACATCACTATTCCAAGACACAAGAAAGAGAGCCAAAGTATCTGCTCCAACTACAGACCCATTTGCTTGTCCTCTGTTCTGTATAAAGTGTACACCTTCATCCTTGAGAGTCGGGTACGACCCTTTGTGGAACCTCTCTTAGAAGAAAAACAAAGCGCTTTCAGGCAAAATAAACAGGTCCAAGATCACATCTTTACTTTGAGAAACATAATAGAAAAATCTTGGGACCGAAACTGCAACGAATATAAGGCGTTTATAGATCTCAAGGCTGCTTTTGATTCTGTGCCTCGTAAAGAAATATGGGAAGCTCTCCAAGCGAAAAATATTCCAAGGAACTTAATTGAGGCAATCAAGTCCACATACTAGGAGCTGAAAGATCTAGTGTGACTGAACGTCCAGGAATCAAGAGCCTTCGATATGAAAAAAGGAGTCAAGCAGGGTTTCTTTAAGCCCGCTTCTCTTTATTATCTATATGGACGAAATTGTCTCAATTTATAAACAGCGCACAGCAAGAGTACATCTGGATCAGTGGAAACTCCTTCCAGTAGTCATACAGTTCCTTATATATGCAGACGATATAGTCCTAATAGCAGATTCCACAGAAAGATTACAACAGGCCATGACAGATACAAAGAACTAAGAAGAAAAGGCATGCAGATAAATACTAACAAAAGTAAAATACTTCATGTTGGTAGAACCCAAGAAAATGTAAGCATGTAATGGGGAATCAATCGAAGTAGTGACAGACTTCACTTGCCTTGGAACTGTGATCAATAGAACTGGGAAGACAGACACAGAAATATCGAATAGGATAACAAAAGCAAATTCCCTCTACTACCAGATCAGTAACACAGTGATCGGAAAGAGAGAAGTAGGAAAGGAAATGAAGCTTCTCCTGTTTAAGTCAGTATACTTACCAGTGCTATTGTACGGAGCAGAGAGCTGGGTTTTGACCAAACAACTGCAAAATCGTATCACTGCTTCCGAAATGAAGTTTCTTCGACAAACTGCAGGGAAAACTCGGCGGAATTATGTTAGAAATGAAAGAATCAGAGAGGAACTTCAGATCTGCTCCATCCAGGACTCTCTTGAGAAGAGATAGCTGATGTGGTTTGGGCACGTCTGCAGGATGGAAGCATATAGAGACCCTGTTAAAACCATGGAGGCTAGGCCACAAGGTAGACGACCCAGAGGACGTCCCAAAATCCCCTACATCACTTACATAAATCAAGTAGAGACGGCGAGGCAAAAGTATCGATGAAATATGACATTTGGCCAGAGATAGAGCAGTCTAGCAGTAGATAGAGCAGATAGAGCCAGTCTGGCAACGATGGCTAGACAAATCCCCATGCTGAAAGGCATATGGGTGGAAGTGGAAGAAGGAAAAAGAAGAAAATTTAAAACTTTATCTATCGGGCAATACTCACCCCATCCTTTAAATGTGTGGGTTTGTATAAAAATAAGCAATGGTCATTCTCACTCTCCAAATACTTAGCCTCTCACACGCACATAGTCCAAAAAAATCCAATGGAACGATACAAGTATAGCAAAACCTCAAAGTTTGGCCATTCTCACCTTAGTTGATGGTATTTTGTTAGAAAACAACAGGAGACCACCACAAAATCCTCTATGAATTTCTAACATAATAAATACGGCCACTTCATATGCAACAAACCAATATTTATATATTTTATGTGCAATTTTATCTTTGAAATTGTTTCCTGAATTTGATAATACAGTAAACTAAGGTCAAACCCATTACATTTAAGTCAAAAAATAAATAACCTTTTCCATTTCTGATCCCAGAACCAATAAAAGGGCCATACTTAGTCAAATAACAGTCAAGAGTTGCTACTTGAATGCCTTGTGTTACACGGCTGATGACAGCAAGATTATAACCCTTGGCAGCCATTGCTGCTGCAACCTTAAATTGAAGAATGATACCACAGTGTCCCCTGCTTCCATATCTCCATTTTTCAGGCTAAAATATAAATATGATAAATAAGATTTTAAATATGTAATTGTAAAATAAATTATTATTATAAATTAATTTATTAATAAAAAAGAAAACTATAACCTGATGCTCAGATATATCATCTCTGGCTAAAACAAGTTCCGCATTAATACCAAGTTTGCGAGCTCGCTCAATGGCAAATAAGAAACTCAATCTTTCTTCATATTCATTAAGGATTATTATTACCACTCCTTCACCTGAATCCAGTTTTTTTATTGCCTTTAACAAGAAATAAAAAATGAATAAAAATAGAAGTTAAAATCATTTTTAGAATGCCTATAAATTTAGTAATAAGAGTGGAGATAGCTGACACTCAAGTCTATAGTCCAAGAGATTTGGGGAGGCGTCTGAGCAGAGGAAGGTGGGAAAGGGCATGCCCAGCTTGGGCCAATGGCTTGAATCCAGGGTTGCCATTTCTAACTTCAGCTATCTCATTTGAATCTTGGCCTTGCAACAAAGCTCTATTTTGTTTTGTTGATCTTAGTGTTCTATTATTATTTTCTGAAATTTTGTGTATTGATAGATTGATAGTTGACCATAAGAAGGAAATGGCTTGGATATGGAGGTCAAAAATAAAATTAAATAGTTGTAACTATTGTAAATAAATAAATAGTTCCAACTATTTTATTTTATTCTTGACCACCACTCGGACCATCTCCTTGATTTTCTAAAATAGTTTTAAAGTTTAGTTCAATGGTATTATAATCTTTTTTAAAGTTGAAAAAAAAAGAAGCATATTTTGTAGTTTTAATTTTTAAATATTAATTAATTAAACAAGTGATGATTTCCAATAAGATATGCAATATTTGCTGAACAGCAGGGATAAAAATTATTAAAATAAATAAATAATAATGTTAAATCAATTTAGGTTCTCAATGAATATCTTATTTTTCCAAAATGCCTTTATCCTGACATAAGGCACCTGGTTCGCGAACCCACCAGTAAAAATAAAAATGACAAAATATTTATTATATTATAATTGTGTAAAGTTTTAATGCCATAATCAGCAAATGCCATGTTCAGCAAATATTGCATATCTTATTGGAAATCATCACTTGTTTAATTAATTAATATTTAAAAATTAAAACTACAAAATATGCTTCTTTGATAAACAATCGTGTTTTGTGATCTTTCCAATATATTCACATTCTTCATTAAATTCTACTAAAAACGAGTTAATACAGATGAATACAAAACAAAATGAATATCTTATGAGGTTTAATTTTTTTTTAATTATGTATTTTTGTTTTAATATAAAATCATTTGCATGGTGAATTGCCAACTATCTCAAGCAAAACAGATGTCAGTAAAGACAGGTAGTTGTGACAGAGAATAATAACCAAGTTTTAAGTGCTAACATGAGGGGTGGTAGGACTGGTTGTCTTGTAGATTTGGCAATGCTGGTCTCACACTCACTTTTAGCCAGACGTCATCTGAAATCTCTCGGACTATAGTAACAATATTATACTGAAAATGAGCATAGAGATCTAACTTGGAGACTACTTAAAATGGTGCAGTATTTAGCAATAGACAAGAAGCCCATTTTCAAGTTGTTTATTTGACAGCATTAGACAGCTGGAATTCGACATAATGACTATTAAAGACAGATCTCAAAAGCTATTGAGGTTGATAGGCAATAAAATAAAACATTATAATATAGTGTAATATACACACTTTTTCAGATTTTATGTACGTAGTAAAAAATTGTTTTTAAGTATCTTAAATTAGATTTAGTATTTGGAAACAGGGATTCTGAGGAAAGTAATACAACATTTATTTATCCTGACTGCAATCATCATAAATTATAATGAAAAGTGTGTTTGTCATCATAAATGGAACCAAAATAGACGCTTTCATTTAAAAACATGGCAGCTCTATTTTGGACTTCAACAGAACCACTGCCATAATGATCGATGTTTATTTATTTATTTTCCAAAAAAAACGAAACTTTACAATAGAATGCTAAGTTTAAACTAAACTACTACATTATATGAGGCGATTCATACAAGAAGGGCGAATCCGCCATGTCACAATTTTTTTTTCTTTCTTTGAAAGCAGATATAATATACAATATATATCAAGAATACCATATATATAATATTGTAACAGCCTTTAAATTAAAAAATAAATTATGGTGACTAGACGGATTCGCCCTTCTTCGATGGAGTGCTTCATATCACAACAGCAATACTTATACCTGGGGAAAGTATCTAAGGAAGTAATCTTATATAAATAAGATAAAAAGATGTTACATAGAAAAGATATTAGAGCTACTTTGCCCCAAAGCAAGCAGAATCACTGCATATTTATTTTAATGTATTTACACAATACACATTTATATTACTAGTAAATTTCTCTATTAAATATGTACGTATATACACAACTTGCTTAAAAAATTTTGGAATCTAATGTATAATTAGCACAAATTTTAAAATTTAAAAAAGTCTTTGATCATTTACTTTTTTTTTGTTAATGCTATAAAAAATTGAGGCATTGAAGTTGAAAAGGAGGTAAAAGCCAAAAATTAAATGAAAAACTTTTATGTGCATTAAATTATGAACACCTTAATCCTTTTTTTTCTGAAAAACATAAAATTGTTCTTCTGCACTATTTACCTTGGAACTAACAATTGTATCAGTGAAAAAATACCTTTTTGAAATTTTGGCACTTGCCTTCTTTTTAATGGCAATGCCTCAATTCATTAACAGTAATTTTTTTTAAGTTTGTACTACATACATATGCATAATATTAATGTTATTATCATTAATGAATAATTGCATTTTTTTTTTCAACACATCAAAATGTTTAATAACAAAATTCAAGGATTCAAGTTCGACATTGTTTAGACATTTGACTGCATATTTTTTTCACAATAAATATACTTATCAATCTACATATAATTAAACTGTTCCAAACTAACTCAATAACTATAACTAATTAATTTATAAACACAACTATAATTAATTTGCATTAAAAAATAATAAATAACTAAAAGCTACTTAAGAGATATAAAGATATATCTATATCAATACAGATATTAAAGAAAAATCGAATTGAAATACCTGGAAAATACTGCGAGGAATTGGCCCATTTTTATCATTTCCAAGCACCACACCATCCAACATGCCTGAACAGACATATTCAGCATAAAGGGGATCAAGACCTATCCTTCCTCCTGATAATACTTTCACTCTCTACAACATTAAATTAATAATTAAAAAACATCTAATTTATATTAGTATATATATATTACAATTATATTATATTATTTGGCAAAATGGAAGACTGACAGATCTTAAACAAGTGTCCAAATTGGTAGGTCCAGTATTTTGAAACGAAATATAAACTCGTTTATCCACCTATAAACTCACTGATGCCCCCTTAGAATGAGCTACAGTTATGAAACAGTGCCCCTAATAGTTCGGCCATAGTTAACAGATGAATATTTTTCTTCATACAATAATAAAAAATAAATAATGAGATAAAATAACAATAAAACTGAACATTGCTAATTTGTTTTCACATTGATTCAGGAGAATAAGGAGATCGACAAAGAGATGCGATTTAAACGTAAACAAAATTGGAAGTGTTGAGGACTAGGGAAGTAATAGAGAACAACTTCATAAGGATGAAGCACAACAGTTATTAAAAAATTTGTCAAATACAGCAGTCTTATGGTAAAAGCGTGCATTGCGGGAGTTAATTTCAGAATTGAGCTGGAAGATTAGATCAGTCAGCAGTCCCAAATCCAGTGCCCGTCTGACATCACAATAACTTGTACCAGCGATCACTAACTGTTTTAGGTAGAATGCAACAGATTGATGAGTTTTCAGCATAATATTGTTTAGTTATTTTTTTTAAAATATCTAATAATTAATTGGAAATATATCCGAATTGAGTGAAAACAGTAATTTATTTATATTGTAGCATTTCATGTTTTTATGTCAATAATCATCACTGTTTTACTTAGCCTACTGCAGATTGATGAATTTTTAATAAAATATTGTGTGCGCGCGCGCGCGTGTGTGTGTATTAATATTTAATAATTAACTGGAAATTTGTTCAAATAAGCGAACTTGTTTTAAAATAGTAATTTATTTATATCATAGCATTTTATGTTTTTCTGTTAATCATCATTGTTGTTTTGTTTATTCTATTTTTTTAGTAATAAAAAAAATTGAATGACAGTGTTGGTAACACTGTATTCAACTTACTTTATACCTATCTAATATAAGAAAATGAACATATAATTTTAAAAATGATGGGGAGGAATCATATTGCATTTTCATTTTCAAAGATAAATTTGTTTGTTCTGTTGTAGTAGCATTGCAATACCGAAGATAACTTTCAGCATCACTTTCAAGGCTTTCATGCTACTTTAAATAAGAAACAACCTCTTAAATCTGAGCAAGATTAAAAAATATTATTAGCAATATCCAATACCCAATTTACATTGAAAATAAAAAAAAACATTAGGTAGCCTATACATATGATCCCAGGTAGAAAAAGGTTAGAGACTGCTGCAGTATAGGATGAGTTTCTATGACGCAAAAGGGCAGGGTAAAAGCTTTTATGTTTTTATCTTGCTTGTATGGGTGCAAACATGTAAAAAACAAAGATGTTAACATAGGTAACCTCAGGAGAGCTTTTGGCAGACAGAAAAACTTGAAATTTTAAGGCTTTATTTGGTTTTATATTAGGGCTATAATTAACAATGCATTCAATCGAAAAAGTTATGGTATAATAAATTAAACAACATTAAATTCTGTGTTGAATGAGTACCAAAACATAATAATTTCGTTAAGTGATGCGATCAAAAACGACGATCTAATATTGACAATTTTCAGTTAGTCAAAAATTGAGACAGATGTATGTAGCATGGAAATGAATAATCTAAGAGAAAAACTCATAAGATAAAAGTTGTAGAGCATCAAATTCTACAATAAAAGTTGTAGAGCATCAAATTCTACATACACTGATTATCAAATTTTTAAATTCGGTTAAGTACACCTCTCGAAATTGGCAATCTCCTGATCACCTGCAATTGGCATATTAGCCATATACTGTAACTTGAATTATAGGGAGACTAAAAAATATGAAAATATCAAAGGGAAAATTAAAAATCTGTTTTTATTAAGATCATTGAAAGAAAATCTATAGTTTAAAAAAGGTTGAAAGGTTAATATGATTTGAAGAACAATAAAAAGAAATGCAGCGGTAAAGTGATTGCGGCCTTATGACCTAATATTTTTATCACACTGTCTTAGCTCCTTTGTTTGTTTTAGGAAAACTTATGTTTTCAACAGTGGTATATTATTACAAATAATTCAAATGTCATGTTGTTTAACCAAATGCTAAGACAGAACTGAAGACAAGACAAGGCCATTTTGTTAACATACTTCAATATATATTTGATGAGGAAGTTTTGCAGGACTCTGCTAAGGCAAACCTAACAAAAAATACTCAGGAATTGGCAAGAGAGCTTAGAATTTTCCAATCCACCATAAATCGTGGATTACATAACTTGGGGAAAGGGAATCGATCATCAAGAGATAATTTGCATGAATTGATTACTGAGCAGGCACAGGTTGAGTAAACATTTGTCAACAGCTTTTGAAAAACCCAATGACCATCGTTTAATGAATGTTACTAGCAATGAAAATTAAATGTATTGAATAAACACCAAGACTGAGAAACAATAGATAGACTGCAATCAGCCTGCTATGCCAATGGCTAAGAAAGGGCAATTCGAAAAAAGACAGCTCTCTGTGTTTGGAATAACAAAGGGATAATTTATTCCAGAGTCGAACCATTGATTCAGAACTTAATCGAGATCAGTTACAAATAATGTATGATGTTGTGGCCCAGTAATACCCAGGTTTAGAAAAACAGAAATCGTTTTTTGTTTCAACAAGATAGCAAATGGAGTTGCAGAATTTTTCTGTTCAAAAAACAAAGAGTGGTATTGTGAATGAATCAGATAGCTAACCTTGAGATGGCAACAAACCATAGAACAACGTTTTCAGTTCACAAATTGTGATGAAATTAAATTGTTTTTAAATCAGAAAGAAAAATGTTCATTTTTTGTGAATCATTCCATTACAATGAATGTTTTTGAATTTTAACATCTTTTGTGAAATGTTTCTGATTATTGACGATAAAGAAATTAAACCACTTTTAGAAATCTAAAAAATTTCAACAAAAATTTAAACACAATATAAAACATTATAATGGAATTTTATAAAGATAATTGTAACTGGAAATAAAACAGCTCACTGTAGTAAAAGTGCCATTTAAAAAAAATATTTTAACTATCTGTTTGATAATGAATAAAATATTGATATGTACAATGTACCTTTTTGTATTGAGGTCGAATAATAATACGTTCATTCACCATCATCTGTGCTTCCAAATTAATTAAAAACAGCCCAGAACGCTTAAAACTCTTCCAAACTACAGAGAAGCGTGATTCATTATATTCCGTTACGATTTTCCTTTTTGACAATGAGTCAATGAAATCTGCACCAGATTCGGGAAGTACATCTTTTTTGGTTGCATGTTTATGAATAAAGGCTCTCCTGCCATAAAATAAAATAAATGATAATAAACAAAAACTTATATAATGGAAGATACTATTTTGAAGAAAGCAATACAACTAGGTTTATAACAAAATTTAAAGCTTTGTTTTATATACTGTTCATCACACCAGAAAGCATGAAGATTATAATAAATAATACCTAGTAGAAAAACTACCCATAATCTATTTATCTAATGGCTTTACTATTTGAGTAGATAACAAAGAGATTTTTTACATATGCTTCGGCAGATTACCACAATCAAATTTTTCATCAACAAATTATTAAAAATAAAGTATAAAACTCTGGCGTTCATTTGGAAGAAGAGTGCTATAATGAGAATTTTTTTGTCATTACCATACGTGTTACCATCATGCAGATGTCAATTTTTTTTTGCTTGGAAAGCTTCCATTGACACATGCTTCTTTTGAGAAAAAAGTCAGATTTTTAGTTTCAATATTTACTGCAATAAAAATTTAATGTTAGTTTAGCTATTATAAGTTTACTAGTCAAACATGATGACTTCCTTCAAAGCTTAACTGATAATTAGGGATTGATAAATTATTTGCCACTTCTATAATTTTGTTTTTATTGAAAACTAGTTTCGAATGTTATACATTCATCTTCAGTTCAAGGTTTTTAAGTAGATTATATCAAACAGAAAAGTTTGTACTGGTTTGTGCTCGCACTGAACTAGCAAGTTCATTTTATTGAAACTAGTTTTCAATAAAAACAAAATTATAGAAGTGGCAAATAATTTATCAATCCCTAATTAGATTGACCCTTCTATAACAACATGCAGATGTCAACTGATAATGATTTTAATATAAATTTTCATTTAATTCTTCATCAGATTTCAGAACACATTCAACGAAACAGCTATCAATTATTTGAGGCTGATTTTCATCATGGTCTGCATATATGTGACTTTCGAGCAGCCATTCAGGAATTTAGGTCATTTAATCAACTTGCAAAGAAATAACAAGTTCAGCTATAACCAGATGATAAAAAAGGAATTTTTTATCCACTGAGCATTTCAATATTTGCAAAGGATATTGAACTGCCAAGCAGTAGCTCAATGGAAAGTGCACAATAGTGGTGGTGCAACCTATGCCTGAAAAAAAATTTATTCAATGAAATAAGGGCTCCTTGGAATTGTTCCAAGGAGCCCTATATTTTAGAGAAATCAAGTGTTAAAAAAAACTTTTAACAAATATAAGTTGGGGAGTTAGTTAGCTGAGTGGGTAAGGTATTAAGGTAGTACTACAAAACTTACAAAGAAATAGTGTACTTACCCAGGGTGAAATCTAGTAGGAACTACTGATAAAATATGGAAGTTAGAGAGTAAATTTTCAATGAAGATGTAGTAACTAAAAAAAAACCTGTTCCACTACAACCCATGAAGGGTCTTGGGTTCAGTAATTGTTAAGGACCGTACTGTTTCTAAGCCAACGGCTGTGCAAGGAGGTGATTTGGCCAAGATCACGCTCAACCGCCAGGTTTTTCCTCCAATTACGGGTACCCACTTTATAGAGGCTGGGTGATCCCCAGGAGGGTCTCCCAATCTCACAGAATCGATCCACAGCTGATAACAGAATAATTAATTACCACTTAAGAATAATAATTGCCACAGTCGGTCTTGAACCCGGGGCTGGGAGCAAAGTAACACAGTGCCTTACCACTGAGCTACTCCATTCCTGATGTTCTACAATAAAAATTGTAGAGGCCTAGTGAAAATTTTAGTAAGCACGAAACAAATTTAAGTACGGCCTTGAAGACAACTTGAAAATTAAATAAAAAGCAATTAATATTACAAATTTACGATGGCCATTCAAATATAAACGAGAATGTTGAGCTGGCAGTCCAGCAAGAGAGTGGGGAGCGACTACTGACTGGGTCTTATAATGAGTAGGAAGAGAGATGGAGCAGTAACAAGGATGAGTGAGAAGGAAATACCAACATCAGCTGCGCAATGCATAATAATTAAGATTTTGGTGCAGCAATATATCAGCCCTGCTGGTATTTTGCAGAGATTGTATGCACAGTTTGGTGAAAACACCCATTCACAGACAAGAATGTTTCATTGGCACAAAACTTTCTCTAAAGGACGAGGAAGAGTGGACATGAACCCCAAAATTTTGAAGGAAAACCATATTGAAGCTGTTCATCGCCTTCTTAAAGGCAACAGCCGCCTTACCTTCAATGAAGTTGCTTCCAAAGTTGACATCAGCGTTGGGAGTATTCTCATAATTATCGACAATGAGCTTGGTTTCTCTAAGATTTTGGCTCATTGGGTGTCACACCTCTTGCCAGTGGAAAAAAGAAGCGTTGGCCTCCACATTTGCCAATGGCTTTTTGGACATTATCAGGCCGAGGTCGACCCTTTCTCATTCGCATACTGACCTGTGATGAGCCTTGGGTTTACCATTGCACTCCTGACAGCAAGGAACGCTTGCCTTCTTCTTACAGTAAAGGGATAAAAAAAGCTTCTGATTTCGTAGGAGAAATGTGTCAATAAGGTGGGTGGTTATATAGAAAAATGACAAATTTTTAGCCAATTATTTATGTTAATTCTTCAATCTGACCACTTTTTATTACTGGGCTCAAATTATACCTCAGGGTTCCAAGAAGCTCCTTTGTCTACTTGCAGAGTGGATCATCTTACAGTGCATTCTCCAATTTCCATGGAGTGGGATGATTCACAAAGCAATTTAGAAGAAATAGCCCAGAGAAGAAGAAAGAGTACCCAAGTAAGTCACGATGAAACCACGACATATTCGCCATAAATGTCATGCCAGGGTCCTACCTAGAGCCTCTCTCTGAAAAATAGGGAGGACCAAATGTGCTGCGATCGCCTTATTATTCTATGCAGGAGGGTCACGTAGTAGGACAACAGGTGCCTTTGTCCCCATTTCGGTGTCGTTAACCGGCCTCACTGCCACCATTGAATCTGGCCACCAGATGCTAGGTATATGTGCTGGATCTTTTGTTAGGAGAAATTGATTTATTATTTCTCATTATTTGTAACGTTATAAATATAATATTAATAAACGAAACAACACTGTTGGTGGCAACACTGGCACAGAAGGTCCTGGCTTGAGAGGGGATAGCGTGGGTCTCGATCTGTAGCTTTGTGTCCGCCATTGGTGAAGTATCTAGCCTTACTTGTTTGTGTTTTTTGTTAATAAATCCTCTGATCCACAACAATTTGGTAGCAGAGCGTGGTTTAGAGTACATAAAAGCACCAAGTTAAGTGTCATAAAAAAGTATTTTAACAGATCGTGTGCTGTATAGTTTTTTTTTTCGGACTAACCGCCGTGAAGAAATATATAGGTCTTTGTTTTACGGACTAATCGCCCTAAAACTTATAAAACATAATGGACGTGGCGAATTATGGTATAGAGAAGCTGACAGCGGAGAACTACGCAATATGGTCGAAGAAAATCGAAGCATACCTCGAGGCAAAAGGTATTTATGAAGATGTAGTGGAAAAGGGAGTTCCACCAGTGGAAGAAGCAGCCTTGAAGGCCTGGAAACAAAGAAACAAGGAAGCGATGACTACTATTATCCTAACGGTGAGTAACGATATTTTACTATCAATTAAAGGAGAGAAAAGAGCAAAAGTAGTTTGGGACAAATTAAAGGAGAGGTTTGGAGCATCCCTGAAGAAAAGGTCATAGGCCTCATGTTTGATCTTAATAATATCAAAAAACATAGTTCAGAATCTGTTGATGAGTATCTCAACAGATTCCAATGTTTAGTCCAAGAGATAGCTCAACTTGGGAAAACATTAACTGATAGGGAATTAATAAGGTATATAATTGAAGGCTTACCACCCTATTATGACCCGGTCGTTAACCCCATCTTAGCGAACAGGAGTATCAAATTTGCCGAATTGAGGCAGATGCTTTTGTCATTTGAAAGGAGAAATGCCTCTAATAAAAATGATCAGGTATTTAGAACCCTTCAAAACCGGCCCAATTCCAACACTAAAGTGTGCTTTATTTGCAACAAACCAGGCCATTTAAAAAAGGATTGCTGGTTTAATAGGGGTAAAAGTAAACAGCCTAGTACTAATAAACCCGCCTATACACGTAGACCTCATCCCAAGAAGAATAAAGCTTCTTTGGTCCAAGAATTTGCATTATGTACAATTGCACGAGTTGATGATAGTGTATGGTATCTTGATTCGGCCTGCACATCTCATATGACTCGTCCTTGATTGAGGAAGCAGTTGAAGAAAATAAAGAAATTTCGGTTGCTGAAGATGGTCGAGCAATGAAATCAACGTGCCGTGGAAACATTAAAGTAAAAGCCTGTGGTAATGGTGTAGAGAACAACCTGAATTTACAGGATGTATTAGTTGTACCTAAGTTGCGGGATAACTTATTATCTGTGCCTAAGATAGTGGAAAAGGGGCATAAAGTTCTACTCTCCCAGGAAGGAGCTGAAATAATCACGAATGAGGGTGAATTGGTGTGCTCACCCGACTATAAAAATAACTTGTTTGTAGTCAAGTTCAACAAATCTTATGATAAGGAAGTAGGAGGTATCTGCCTAAAAACTGAATCAGTGGACAGAAAACTTTGGCACCAGAGGATAGGGCATGTTAGTATAAAGAAATTAGATACTATGGCAGAAGAAAACTTGGTGGTTGGCATAAACAAACTCTGTGGTGACTTAGGCGTGTGTGAGCCATGCTGGCTGGAAAGATGATAAGAAAGAAATTTTATAGGAACGAGGGAGAAACTACGTCAAGACCTCTGGATCGAGTTTATGTAGATTTGTGTGAACCTATGCGAACAACCACACTGGGCAATAAATATTATTTTATGCTGTTAGTTGATAGTTACTCCCGAAAATATTTTGTCAAATTATTAAACAATAAGGCGGAAGTTTATGATAATTTGGTTTCCTTAATTGAGCAGCTAGAAAATCAGACCTCATTGAAATTGAAAATATTAAGGTCAGATAATGGTACTGAATTCAAGAATCAAAAGGTCAAAAACTATTTGTCTCAAAAGGATGTTCGCCATGAGCACACAGTTTACTATTCACCACGAAGTAATGGGTTATAGAACGGGCAAATAGAACAGTGTTAGAAACCACTCGTTGTCTCCTGGCGGATGGGGGTCTACCAGATGAATTTTGGGGAGAGGCTCTAAGTACAGCAGTATACCTGCACAATATAGTGCCTAATAAAAATAACACTAACAAAACTCCACAAGAGTTATTCAGTGAAAAGAAACCCTGCGTCAAACACTTGAGAATTCATGGTTGTTTGGCCTATTACAAAATAAACAACCCGAATTTGAGCAAGTTACATCCTAGAGCTAAAAAGGGGATATTAGTGGGCTACTCTCAAACCAGGCGGGCCTACCGAAAATATGACCCTCGAGAACGAAAAATACATGAAACATTAGATGTAACGTTTGATGAAAATAGCAGGGGTTGGAAAAAAGGAAGGGAGGAAGTTGGAAAAGATTTTGCTCAACTAGAGGTACCACGCAACCAAGCAGAAGGGAGAACCTTACTAGGAAGCGATCGTGAAGATCTGACGATGACAGAGGAAACATCGGTGCCAGAAGCACAAGAAACACCCAACGATCGACGTATATCATCGCATGAAGAAGATTTCAGGAGTTTTGAAGATGTTATTGTAACTCCAGAAGAACAAGGTGTGCCGGAGGATCTGCATATATCAAGTGAGGAAGAAGAAGAAGAAAAAGCGCTTAGGTACGGTCCTGATGTAAATCGATATCAAAAAGGAAGACCTAGAAGAACTGTAAAGATACCAGAAAGATTAAGGGATTTCGTTCTGGAAACTCTTTCGGAAGAACCCAAATCTTACCAAGAAGTTCTAAGATCAACGGATTCAGATCATTGGCTGGAAGCGATTCGGGAAGAATTGAAGAACATGGAGGGCTTCGAGGTATGGGAAGAAGTAACGCGACCACCTGACCAGAAAGTGATAAAAAGTAGATGGGTTTTTAGGATAAAAAAAACCTGGATGGCTCCAAAAGTTACAAGGCAACACTTGTGGCAATTGGTTGTAGGCTTCAGGAGAGTATCGACTACGATATGTCCTACAGCCCAGTAGTCAAGTGGGAATCGTTAAGAACCATCTTGGCACTATCCGTCAAAAGAAAATACTCGCGGAGATTCCTTGACGTGAAATCAGCATACCTCAACTCTGAGCTAACTCTACCGGTATACAGCGAGCCACCACCTGGATGCGAAAAAACGGGAAAGATATTACTGCTAAAGAAAAGCCTTTATGGGTTACCACAATCAGGGAGAAACTGTTATGAAAAAATAAAAAATATATTAAAATTGCTAGGGTTCACAAACTTAATTAAGGACCCATGTATATTTAAGGGCAAAGTTGAAGGGAAAGAAGTAATATTAAGAATTTATGTTGATGACTTTATTATCACTGGAGAAGATGATGATGTCATTGATAAGTTTACTACCTTGCTGGAGAAGGAAGTTGATATCAAACCCATTGAGGGAGGAAAATTTCTTGGTCTTGAGATCAAAGAAGAGGATGCCTTTATATGTTTATCTCAGTTGGAATACACAGAGGCAGTCCTGAAGAGGTTTGGGATGACCGAGTGCTGGGCTGTTAACACTCCAGGAGTAAAAGGAATTGACCTATATGAATATGATAATTCTCCAGTTGTATCGAAAGCAACCTACAGAGAGGCTATTGGGTCTGTTTTGCACTTGGCCCGTTGCACCAGACCTGATATTGCATATACTGTTAGCAAACTTTCCCAATTCAACTCAGATCCTAGGGAAATACATTGGCTAGCCGTGAAAAGATTACTGGCTAGCCGTGAAAAGATTACTGAGGTATTTGCAAGGTACAAAGAACTTCAGGCTGAAGATAGATGGTGAAAAGGGAAGACTGCAAGTTTCAGCAGATGTGGGATGGTGTACTACTTCGGATGCGAGGTCATTCAGTGGGCATGTTGTTACTCTTGGAAAGAGTATCCTGGCATGGAGGAGTGGGAAGCAAAATTTGGTAGCTATGTCAACCATGGAGGCCGAACTTATGGCGGCATGTGAAGGAGTATGCGATGCGGAATGGTTCATGGAACTTATGGAAGAGCTTGGAGCTACTGAGTTTGTAAGAACAACGGTAACAATATTCTCGGATAGCAAGGCTGTTATAGATTGGGTTCAGAATGGTGGACAAGATAGGAGAACTCGCCACATTAACAGGAAGTTCCATTTCATCAAGGAAGCAGTCGAAAAAGGGGATGTCCAAATTGAATACAAGGAAACAGAACATCAACTGGAGGACATCTTGACCAAGGATGTGACAAAGGAAGTAATGTTGAAGCATCTTTCGAATTTAGGTATAGATGGACTGCCGGACTTAAAGAAATAATATAAAAGACCTTTAAAAGAAAAGGTTGATTGTAAATAAAATTGATGTAGTTTAATAATTAAATTTTATGATTTTTGTACATTGTTAGGTTATAATTGAGAGTGCATAGAATTAAGGCTATGAATGTTGTTAGGTAAATTTATGTAAATATTACAGTTTTGTGTTAAGTACCTAATAAGTATATTTAGTAACGGAATTACTTTTAAGAGAAATAATAAATAATTTACGAAGGAAATTGTTAGGAGAAATTGATTTATTATTTCTCATTGTTTGTAACATTGTAAATATAATATTAATAAACGAAGCAACACTGATGGTGGCAACACTGGCACAGAAGGTCCTGGCTTGAGAGGGAATAGCGTGGGTCTCGATCTGTAGCTTTGTGTCCGCCATTGGTGAAGTATCTAGCCTTACTTGTTTGTGTTTTTTGTTAATAAATCCTCTGATCCACAACATCTTTATTTATTTAAAAATAACAAATATGTAAATATAAAATTTAATGAATAAGGTGGAATATTTATAAAAATGCGGTAATCTTTCCGCAGAGCTCCTAACAACCTTGGTCTGGTCTAGATTTTAAGACCTGAATGTACTTCACACTGCACAATTATCTAATCCAGATTTACTTTTTTTCTTGAAATTTTTAAATATCATTGATTAACACAAAATAAATATCTATTGATCCTAGTATATATCAAGCCCACATCACTTTGGCTTAAGTGATATCAGCTCTGTCTAAGCCTCACTCAGTTATCATAACATCAATTAGAAAACGTATTATTAATACATACATATTTCTGAAAAAAATATATATATATACTTACATTCTTTTAATAGCATTGGTGTTAACAAACTTCAGTGGTCCACTCACGAAATCTATATGATGCTTCTCGGGTTGTAAAATACTAACAAACAATTAATTTTTTTAATCACTGGTTTTGTAATTATACAAAAAATAAAAAGAAAACATAAATTGGTAAAGGCTATTATATAGGGTGCTGCACGGCAGACACCTGGATTTGAAAATGAAATAAAATGTTGAGTGTTACGAAATAATCAATTTTTCAGTTTTCATTTTTTTTAATTCAATTTTTTAATCCTGATTCATTAGCAAGGGAAATTGAAGTTTACATGGTTTTGAACAAAGTATCGCCCAAATGGCGCCTCTCACACTCCAAACACTGAGTAAGCCTTTTTCTTAAGTTTTCATGCATTCTTTGAAGCATTACCACGGAAATTTTGGCCATTTAAGCTCAAATGTTTTCTTTTAGGGCTTGCAAGGACCTGGGACGACTGTTGTACAGCAGGAATTTTAGGTATTCCCACAGGAAAAATCGTAAGGGGCCAAATCAGAAGAACAAGTTCGAATCACCTCTTAGGGAGATGAGGCGTCCGGGGTATCTGTCTCGCGAAAAGTCCATGCAAATCCTTGCTGTGTGGACTGTGACCCCTTTCTGCTGAAACCAGATGTCTTTCAGCTCCATCCCTTCCATTGAGGCAGGTAAAAATCCTGAATCATGGTCAAGTAACGTGCAGAAGTTACTGTAGCCGCTCGATCATTTTCATCAAAAAAGAAACACCCGATGATCCCAATTCTTGAAATTGCACACCATACTGTCACTCTGTCGAAATGCAGCGGCCTTTGCTGGAGCTCTGTGGGATTTGTATCACTCCAATCTGTTTATTAGCACATCCATTGAGGTTAAAATGTGCCTTATCAGAGAAGAAAAGGAGGCAATGCAGCAAGCATGTTTTCACTAGCGAGTTGTCTGGCTTCAAAATCTTGGACTACAACCATCTTATAGGGGTGCAAATGAAGATGTTCATTAATGATTCATTGAAGGGCGCTTGCCTGTTTCCAAATTGAATGCCTTGAATTCCGGTAGTGACGGTATTCTGAGGTTCCCTTCTTATCGTTGGCACATTTCCGATATCCTGAAATGCATTAGCCCACACGAGAACTCAATTTTGATCGGATTCCGGCCAGGGGGAAGGGAGGGACGATATTTAACCTTAAACAGAAGACACGCAGAGGATCGAGCAGGCGTTCGACAAATAGGTCTGCACATAAAAAACACGTTGAACGGACCAATCCATTACACCGACTGAATCCGTGTGGAACATAAACTTCTCATCTCCGTCTTTCGAATCACCCCACCTTCAACCTTCTAGGACCATCTTAGGAAGGGAGCAATGACCTTTTCTAATCCATGCATCTGCTGTATATTACAATTATTAAAAAAATTCCAGCACTGAAAATTCCACAGTAGTTTTATTGAGTCCATACGAATGTATATTTAAATGCATCCACAAAATTATAAAGTAAACAGGCTCATTTTCAAGTTACAGATTATGAAATAAAATTGTTAAAACCATGAGACGAGATTTGACAAGGCATGGAGCAGCAAAGAGTTACTACTACTTCTCTCACAATGTGTTCCTCAGGGATCTTCCCTCTCATCTACTTTATTTTCCCTCTCACCAACTTTGTTTTTATTACCAATATAATAACCTAATGAACTTTATCCACTATTATCATACCAATATCGTTCATATGCAGACAACTTAAAATATATCTATCCTTCCAATCCTTCTGACAAGCTAATGATGTCTGATAAGCTTCAAAACGACATTGACAGCATTAATCTTATCTTAGTGATTCTAGTACCCTCCCCTTCTTCTACACATTGATTGTGGTTGCTTCGTGCATGTTCAAAAAAGACCATATGCAAAGTTATGTCTTTGGCAGTTGAAATTGCATGCGTGGTAAACAAGCAGTGCTACAAAAGATTCATGATTTTTTAACCGAAGCAGTATAAAATGAGCCATATAAAGATTTTCATATATTTATAAAACATCAAAAAAACTACCAGGGGATAAATAATCAGAATTCAGTCAACATAATTTTTATTGTAAAAGCCGAAGTTTCAACCCAAACATGTGACCCATCATCAAGGCTGAAATTAAATCAGAGATACAAGAGAAATATTGATATATGTACAGTAAAAACATAGAAGTAAATAGCATAAGGATTAAAGATAAATAATAAAAGTGAATTTTAATATCCTTATCACTAATTTATCTTTAATTCACTTTTATTATTTATCTCTTATCTTTTGTTATTTACTTATGTCTTTTAACTGTACATAGATCTAGATTTCTCAAGTATCTCTGATTTAATTTCAATCCTGATGATGGGTCACATGTTTGGGTTAAAACTTCGGCTTTTACAATAAAAAATGATGTTGACTGAATCCTGATTATTTATTCCATGTTATACACAACAGTCGAGTATCTACCATCGATGGTAAAAAAATAACTATTAAGCTACATAAAAAATTGTTCAGTGGGTCTCTCTATAAGAGAGACCATTCTTGTGCACCAAGTAATAAAAGTTAATGCTTTACTATAAAAATATTATGATGAAGATTGGAGACCATAAAGTTCTACAAAAAGATCATCATAGTCCATTAACCATAAACTAACAAAAATCTGTTTCTGTTTCTGTTTGAGAAGTCATTTATTTTATTTACCAGCCACATAACAGAGGAATGATAATATTTTCTTTGCAAATTATTTTTTCTAAAAATGTAATGACTATTGGATACTCCTGAAAATGGATGTAACCAGTTATGAAACCAAATGCCTCTAATAATAGTTCATACTTACATATTTTCAAAATCATTCTCTAGACTGCTAAGCTGTTTTAGACGATTTGTACACCTGCAATCTTTTATAGGCCTGTTGGTTAAAATTAAAAAAGATAATAAGTAAGTACTCTAAATATATATGTATTGGAAATGTCAAAGAAGAAAAAGGAAGTACATATCTGTACTCATATTTACAATAGAAAAACACTTACTTAGACTCATATGCTGCGTTAAGCATCAGTTTCGATGATCCCGGTTTTTCTGTGCAACATGGTCCATCTTTCTTGCTATAAGAATAAGATCAAATAGAAATGCATTCCAGGCTAAGTTTAGAATCTTGTATCACATGAAATTACAGTTTCTAGGAACTTATAAAGATAAATAATTAAAAAAATTTTAACAAATATATTACAAGCTGTGATATATTAAAAAAGATGCTTCAGACGAACTACCTATTTACATGTATAAAAATAATTTATAGAGCATCATATTTAAAATATCTGATGTGGACACCATATGACTTCCTTGTATGCTTAAACTATAAATAGGTGGACATCTATTGGTGGCCATCTATTGACATCCACACCTCTTCCTCCCCCTCCCTACTCCCCCACACACACACAGACATAGACACACCAATAAAAATGTTAAAACAATTATTACAGACCTTGAAACTTACTTATTCATGAAAATCTCAATTTGTAATTTTTCACAGTTCTATTTCCAGCTATCCAATTTTAACCAAAATCTAGTAAATTACTTATATTGATATAAAAGTTTTATATACCAAATTTAAGATATTTTGTGAAATATTTTAATGTAGTTTATGATGAAAGTCTATTATGGCCTTCAAGTAAAGTACAACTTCTGGCTAGCTAATTTTAACCAAAATGTCGTATATTATTTATATTGATATCAAAGTTTTATATATCAAATTTGAGATGTTTTGTTTTATATTTTAATATAATTTTTTATGAAAGTCTATTATGGCCTAAAAGTACAGTACCACTTCCGGTATGTAGTGTATGTAGATTATTTAGTGACCAAATAGGTAGGTTCACAACTAGATGTTACAACATTTTTACTGCCTACTAGGAAGTAAAAAATAATAACTGAACAATAAAGGGAAAAAAAACATTAACATTAGAAATTAATCCAATTTGAAATAAGCTCAGATATTGTATGCATATATTTATTGTCATCGAAACAGTTTATGGAATAATTTAATATTTTGGAATTTTTTAACCAATTTATCAGTTATATAATAAATGCACATGTAGAAATGTTTGACAGATCTAGAACAGAGTACATGTGATCTATAGGCATCCATCTGAAAAAGGAACCAACTGGTCTTCAAAATTTATATTGCTCTCTATGTAATCTACTATAATACGTAGTGCACATCTCAAACCCGACAGGAGCTGCATACAACATCGTGGAGCATATATACAAATAATAAATAACATGAAAATTTAAAATAAAAGTAAGCTATACGATAATTTAATTAATTTAGTGGATTTAATTAAATTTATAACCCTTTGTACTTAGCTGGTTCAAGAAGGATATTCTGAAAACTAAATATATTAAGTTTTCATGTTTCTCTTTTGCGTGAAATTGTGTGAAGTATAACATACCATACCATGTACAGCATATAACATACCATTTTAATCCCAGCTCACGCACTAGCCTCTTTCTGTACATTAGATTCGCCTGCCTTTGGGTGACAGGATCAGGTTGTGACCTAGAAAAATAATAATAGAACCAAAAAACAAATTACTAAAAGATCCCAATTCAGTAAGATATGAATTTATCATAGCGAAATCGTAAGTACCATATCTGGTCTACTGCAATAAATAATAACATTCTTAAATTATGCAGGAGGGTATAATGTTATAGGTTCACAAATAAACGGATAAAGCAGTTTGATTTCTTAACATTTATTTTATCTTTTTCAACTCGTCAATAAATTAATAAAAATAGAATACAAAACGCAAATGTCATTCATTAGGAAGAAGAGTGCCAGAATATAAAAATTTTATTTTTTCCTTTTTTTGCTTGAAAATCTAACATTGGCATATATTTCTTTAAAAAAAAAAAAAATTATTAGTTAAGCTGTTATAAGTTTACTAATCAAACATTATGGCTTCCTTCAAACTGTGATTAGAGAATAACTTTGTGAAGAGTGTCTTGATGCAGATAATAATCAATTATTTAGGTGACCAAAAGTTATCAATTTTGCTTCTGTATGAATAATTAAAAACATCATTATTTATGTTAAAAATATTATTTTGTACTTAATGCATTCAATAAAATATTTATAATTTTGAAATTCTATTTATTTTATACTATTTTTTTTTTTAATTTGTTTTATCATCTATAAACTCTAAAGGAGCTTGAACTGATTTTGATGAAAAAGTGCCATAATTTGATTAATGATTCATGATTAAATGATCGAAAATGAAGGTTAACCTTTTTTTAAAACAAAATTGGTAAGCATTATTGACTAATAAAACGTTGAACATGATGTTTTAACAGTGAGTTGAAGGACAGGGATAAATCTAAATAGGAAAATCTCAATCACTTCTCTATTGAGGCACTCTTTTTTTCAAATGAATGGTGTAAAAGAAAAAAAAAATGATGCATTTTATGAAAAAATGTAACGTGCTTCATCAATTATTTGTGAAATCCAACAATCATTCAGTTTAATTAAATTTTTTATTCTTTATCAACTCTCATTTTAGACAATGCATTTTTTTAATGTTTTGGATATTATTATTTTATTAAAAATGACCATAAAAATTGTCTTTAAATTCAATTCAATGGTTTTGGAAAAAAATAAGTTTGGAGATGATTTTAAGTCAAATTTGAAATGAGATTTTATAATCATAATTTAATTATAAACTATAAACAACCATGAGTTATAAATTACATTATTGCAGTTGTTTTTAAAATAATTTAAAGCATTTGAACCAAATACTGAGCATAACCTCTGGCACAACCCTTCTAATAACGGGGCAGGGAATCTGGCAGCGAAAACAGCTTTTACAGTGATCCACCCGGATACTTATACTTTTCGCCACGCCGGTAACGGCGCCACCTCAACTCTAGATCTTCTTCTGACGAAACAGCCCCACCGCATCACTAACTGCGCTGCCCTGGGCTCAATGTCATCGGACCATCGGCTGATTCTATACATCATACAGGGAAAACAAGAAGAACCGAAGACGAAGAGATTTCGGTACCAAGAGGCTGATTGGGGGAAATACAGGGAAGAGGTGTACCAAAGGCTGCCGGAGATGCCGGTCCTTCACACGAGAGAGCAGGTGAATAATTACATCTCCAAGTTCACGGCTGTCATCCTTGAGGCGGCAGCACTGTCTATCCCCACCTACCGACCATCCCCACCACATTTAAGACCCCCGCCACCTCACATCTTGGCACTTATTCAGAGCCGACGCACGCTGAAGAACAGATGGTACCGCTCCAGAGATCCGGACATCAAGACAGCTCTCAATGCGATCACCCAGATCAAGAACCTACTACGGCAGTGGAAGACGGCGATTTGGCATGATCAACTTCAGGCGACCCATGGTGATGTCCGGAACAAAGTGGCTGGAAGCTCACCAAAAGTGCAGTCAAGAAGTCTTCGACTATCCGGCTACACGACGGCGACCGGCTACTCACTTCGGAACAACAGGCTGAGCGGCTCGCTGACTACTATAAGCGAGATATTCAGGCACGGACAGTGGACCCTTCACCTTCAACACCAACCATGGACAGGAAGAACAACTTCATGTTCGTCAGCCCTAAACAGCTGAAGACCATCTTACGAAGATCAAATGGCAACCGAGCTCCTGGCCATGAAGAGGTCCAAACGATCTTGTTGAAGCAGCTCCCCAGGAAAGGAATAGCTCACCTCACGAACCTGTACAACTCCTGCCTCCGACTGAGATACTTCCCCGAGAAATGGAAACATGCCATCCTGTTTCCGCTGCTAAAACCAGCCAAAACAGGGGATAAGGAAGAACACTACAGGCCCATCAGCTTGTTGCCACATCTCGCAAAGATTTACGAGAAAATTATTCTTAATTATCTACGAGATTTTTGCGAGGAAAACTCTATTATCCCCTACGAACAAACTGGCTTTCAAGCACACCTAAGTACAGAACATCATCTCATGAAACTTCAGACTGAGGTGTGCAGAGACCTAAACAGAAACGCAGCGACAGCTATGATTTCTATAGACTGTACGAAAGCATTCGACTCCGTGTCTCACGGCATATTATGCCATAAGCTCGCGGATCTCGAATGCCCAGAGCAACTCTATAATATCATTGTGTCATTTATAAATAAACGGAGCCTGGCTATACGGGTTCGTGACAAATTCTCCAGGACCATATCTCTCTCATGCGGTGTACCACAAGGAGCAGTCCTGTCTCCCATTCTCTTATCCATCTACACGGCAGACATTGTCGGCTACAACTATAGAAAAGCAACTATTGCCGCATACGCAGACGATATAACTATCTATAGCAGCAGCATAAACTCCAGCAAAGCACTACATCAGGCTGAAACAGCATGCCAGAAAATAGTGGAAAAATTGAAACTCCTGAATATCCAGGTGAACCCGGCAAAGACGGACTGAGTAGTATTCGCTCTACAGAAGGGGAAGAAATCGAGACTGCCTCGGATGTTCCGAGTGGCTGACACCACATAAGCGCCATCTCACTCAATAGTCTACCTGGGAATGAAACTGGACCGTCATATGGCCCTATCCACTCATTGCTACAACAAAGTGAGATCCATCAGAAGAAGAACATATAGACTGCACCACCTACTATTATCCTGCTCTTTCTCTCAGGCTCAAATTACAAATCTACAAGAGCATAATTAGACCGGCACTCTTGTACGGAGCTCCGCTGTTCACGCACCTCCGAGACGGAACGCAGCGCCATCTTCAACAGTTTCAGAGTACCATACTGCGGAAAATGGTAAGATCCACATCGATGAAGAAGATGAGGGTAGAAGCTCTTCACAAACACTTCGAATTGCCCACCATTCCAGAGTTCATAAAAAGAAGACACATAAAATTCTTTGACTCCCTAAAATTCTCGGTGAATCCATTATTCAAGACGATGACACCAGCAACAGCTCCAGTGCGTTGGCAACGGACTGTAGAATAAGATTAGTTTAAGTATATGAAACGAGAAACAAAACCAAAATGAAGTGTGCCCCAACACGATCCACAATTTCCAGTAAAACAATTTCAGAACTCTATAGTAAAAACAAAAACTGCTTAAAATGTAGCAAAGCTACAGCAAAAGTATAATTCATGGAAAGAAAATGATGTAAACATTTTTGAAATACAGTCTGTATATAAACATAGGGGTAAGGAAAAAAAAAAAAACTGAGCATGAATAAAGTAAAGTATAAATAAAAAGAAGAATCAGTATAAATCTTGGGTTATAAAATAAAGCTCCTTGTTTTATAACATTTAATATAATTGTAACAATGAGCTAACAAATATGATACTAATAACAAGACTAATGATTTACTCACGTAATTTTCCTTCCTTCCTCGAAAGCCATGTTCTTTAGCTTCATTTTGACCATCTCACCATAATTCATTTTTGGAGAGGCAGCATCACCGTCCTCGTTTCTGAAAACATAATTTCATATTTAATAGTATCATTTAAGCTATATTATATGTTATACTTATGTAAAGCATAATGTCTGCATGCTCGTACCCTTAAACTACCTGATGAGCTAGCATCAAAATACATCTGGCCAAACTATCTGCCCTATTCATCAAAAATGTCTTGTTGTATCCATATGTCTTCCAAAATCATTCTCCCTCAAAAATGAAAAAATCTTTCATAAAACATAAAGAATCTCCATAGTTTCACATATCATGGCTTCAGAGCAGAAGAAAGAAGCATGTCCAGAAAATAACAGTACTGTTATCCTCTAGTGCTGTGAGAAATTATTTTTCCAAGGTTGGCAATATTGACTGGTAGTGGGAGTTCTTCTGAACACAATGAGCATCGGCTGATCTCATTAGTACAAAAACTTGCATTGTAGTCTCCGATTGTGTGATGTATTTCAATAAGAAATTCTGCGAGGTGTGTGCTGTCATCAGATTCCTTCTCGCAGAAGAAAAAATGCTGGCTGAAATATTTTCACAGATCAAAACTGTTCATGACAAAGGTGTTATGAGTTGAATTAAGTGGTGTCGTGAGTTTAATGAATGCAGAATGAAGTTCATGACGATCAGAGGAGTGGAAGACCTTCCATTTTGACCAATGAGTTGGTGAAAAAAAATCGAGAAAACTTTTCGATCAATACAGCACAATACTGGGAGACCCTAAAAATGCTCAAGAGAGCAATTCAAAACAAATGGAGGTGAACGATGACGAAGGGGAGTGTGCTTGTTGCACAACAATGCCCACCCGCACAATGTCAATGCCACCAAGCTTCTTTTGGTCCCATTCGGTTGAACATTTTGAACCATCCTGCATACTTCCCTGACTTGGTGCCTTCAGACATTCATCTTTTCACCTCCCTAAAGACTCACAAGGGTTGAAAATAGTCAACCAACGAGGAGGTGAAACAAGAGGTCCTGAATTGGAAGTAGATGGCAGGAGAATTCTTTGAGGAGGGAATTAAAACGGCTATGCAATGGCTCACAGCCTGCAAAAAACAGGAAGACGACTATATGGAGAAATAACTGACATATTTACCAACAAAATTCTCTACATTTTTACTTTCCCTTACCTATATACGATGTATATAGTAAGGGGAAGTATTTTATAATAAGGGGAAAAGTTTCGAATTCGAGTTTTCAACGGAAATACATGTTTTAACATCCTCTGAGTCCAAAAAACTAAGTCTCGCAAAATGATCTGTGTGTCTCTGTGTATGTAAACAGCCTAGCTTAAAAACGAAAAGTTGTATGATACTGAAATTACATATTTAAGATAGGCACATATATGTGATCTTACAGCAACCTTTTCGTCAGAATCGATCATCGAAGTGCCACTTTATAAAAACGATTTTACACTTTTTTCGAAAACGGCTCAAACGATTTTGATGAAAATTGGCTAAATTATTGTTAGCAAAGACCTTTAACTTTTCATTAATGTATTATATCAACGTGGAAATACAGGGAAAATGTTATAATGAAAAGAATATTTTATTTGAGCATAGCTTAAAAAGTATGCATTTTATGGTAAATTATGTATAGTACTGTATTAAATGTAATTAAATTATCTAAATAAAAAAAAAAAAGAATCGTCAAAATCGGACCAGTAATAACAAAGATACAATGCATCGGACTAACCGGAAGTGCCACTTTATATAAACGATTTTACACTTTTCTCGAAAACGGCTATAACGATTTTGATGAAAATTGGCTAAATTATTCTTCATAAAGACCTTTAACTTTTCATTTATGTATTACGTCACCGAGGAAATGCAGACAAAAAAGTTATGACGAAAATAATATTTTATTGACGCATAACTTAAAAAGTATGCCTTTTATAGTAAATTATGTATAGAATTGTATTAAAGGTAATTAAATTATTTAAAAAACAAAAAAAAGTATTATTATTAAAAGTATAATAGTATTAGCAAAGATACAGTGCATTGGACTAACCGGAATTAGCTGTTATATCATGGATTTTACATTATTTTACAATATTCTTGAAAACGGCTCTAACGATTTTGATGGAATTTGCCAAAATTATTCTTCATAAAGGCCTTTAACTTTTTGTACATGTAGTACATCACTGAGGAAATGCAGGGAAAAAAGTTATGATGAAAAGAATATTTTATTTGCGCTTAACTTAAAAAGCATGCAATTTATAGTAAATTATGTATAGAATGGTATGAAAATATTAAATTATCTAAAAAGCAACAAAGGAATCCTCAAAATCGGACCAGTATTAGCAAAGATACAGCGTATATTATGAGGAGTACAAGACACTAGATGGATAACCAATTAATTTAATGATTTCTACTTTTATATTATTTAATGGACAAAATGTTCCCATGGAAACTAAACCGAAACTTTTAAAATATATTTTCAACTTGAAAAACTTAAAATATATATGTAGTGTACAGAATTGTTGTACTAAAATTGTTTAAAAACTATTTATTTTACTTAAGTGGGAGAAGATGTGAAGAAGTGAATGCTGCTGAGCTTATTTCAAGTATTGTTTATGTGAACTCTTTAAAATTATATTAAAAAGATAATTATTATAGGACGGTAAGAGAAAGTTGTGTGATGCGCGCACTGCACCAGATTTTTTTAATACAAATTTTAAAAAAATACAAAAATCGAGTATTCTTACTTTCTGAACCTCATAGTTTAACTTTAAAAATTGTATTTTACAGGAGAGGATTTTTTTACTTTTTGTTTTATCATTTCATAATATGATTCTATATATGTAAACCAATAAATGTAACCCATTCTGTAAACCACTGTAAACCCCATAAATGTAAACCATTCTGTACATCGTAAACCAAATTTTTTAAATTTCTAGCAGGTGTGTTTCTATTATAGCTTGACATGGGATAATAAATTCAGGAAATCATATTTTGTGTCATGCAATATGTGACATAGAATATTGAATTATCCTAACGCCACGCTTAGCTGGGCATAAGATAGTTCTTTTTAAAACAGAACTATTCTAACTCCATTTCAAAATGTAGTCAGGCTTTTCTAGTCAACATAGGATACATCTGCTCTAAAATTAAGACAGTAATTCTGACATAGGATACTATTTTGTCTGGCTGTAATCCCTTAGATATTCTAGACCAAGATCTGCTACTTCTGTATCAAATCTACATTGGTTTGAACTATCTTAAGTGATAAAAAACAGAAAAAGCCAAATTTGGATATAAAATAGTTCTGCTCGATATATAGAAGTGGCGATATATACCTCTTGGCTTGTTCAGAACTTTGCTGAACCTGGCTTAAGGCGAAATAGAATCCACATTGGGAATAGAATGCTGACTTCCTATGCTGAAGGATTAGGACAATTAAATTTTGGATAGAATTATCAATGAACAGATTGGCAGGAATTTGCATTTTTCATTCAGCTAAAATTAGTACCAGGCATTTAGAGAAAAAATATCAAGGGTTCGAAGCACAGTATGAGTGACATTGTTTCCTAAGAAAACGATAGGGTCGAGGATTGGGCACTACTACCAGTACTTGTTCTTTAGACCCTTCATTGGTTGCCAAGAAATAACACAAATCAGCAAAGTTAAGATCTTTTTGCATCCTCACTACCGAATGTAGAGAAGCATTGTGTTTATGCTGGAATTGAAACAAATTTATGTCCTCAGAATCGAAAATTTCCATTCACGTCTGGTTGTCTAGTCATGTCCACCATACAGGAATAACATTTACTGCCGTTAATCCGATTTTGATGAAATTTTCAGGGATTACGCAGGTTGGTGCCTAGATGGATTGGAGAAAGTAGGTTTTTAAGGATGCAAATTCCGAATTTGGTATTGGATTTAACATAGCCCATGTGAATTTCGATTTACTGTTATTATTGAAGTTTTCTTTGATATAGGAAACGTTTACTAGGTATTCAAGGATTTTTACTTTCCTTAGGTTATAGGTAAGGAATGTATTATAATTGGGTCAAATTTTCAATTTGTATTTTTCAACGGATGTATGTGTTTCAGAACACCCTGAGCCCAAAAACGTATTTTTGGCCATTGGTCTAAACCACGATTATTTCTTAAACGGGTAGATCGATTTTGTTGATTTTTATTTTGTTTTGTAGATTGTGGTCCTCCAGTGCCTGTGTACCAAATCGGCCATGAGCTATTGCGGCTGGATAATTGAGGGTTATGATTCCGATTTTTGAATCGGATATTTGATCGTACATGTACATTTTAAACTATTATTTTTTTTTTTTGATAGTTTTCTGAAATATTTTGAGATAAAACATTAAATTTGTTTTTCCTTATGTACCCTATTGAAATAGTGAGGAAGCTATACTGACCTACTTGGCAAACTTTTTTTTTTTATACTAAGTATAAATCTTACTTATTTTTGTTGTATTATATCCTTAATTTATAAAGAATAAAATTTAAAAGAAAAAATAATAAAAAAAAAAAATAAATAAAATATTGACTCATTTACTTGGGCAGTGGTGGTGGATCTAGGTTATCCATCTCTTTTAACAGTTCTTTTTCAAGGATTTCATACTGGCATTCATCAACTTCACCACTTAATTTGTCATCTATTTTCTTCTTAAATTTTTTGAGCTTGTTTATCACATTTTTTTTGCTAATATATATATATATATATATATATATATATATATATATATATATATATATATATATATATATATATATATATATATAATACAAATTATAATATAATTTATTATATAATTTATAATTTAACTAAGCTAATTTGAAAATAGAGATATTTTTTTTTATTTATTATTTTTTAGGAGGGGCCGGTTGCCAATCTATTTTTCTAGTAATAACATAAAAAATAATCCTCCCAGGCCAAATTTGAACCGACGATGCTTCTGAATAGAAAAATCTGAACTCCTGTCCCAACACACTTGGTAACCAAAACTTTAACCTTACAATTTATATCATTGTATAAATTGATTCATCTTCTTTCTCTTGCTCTTAAGTACCTTTCAGTATTAGGCACTCCTCTTAGCACACTTCTTTCATTCATCACGACTTAAACCCCCTTATCATATCTGGTTTATTTTTTTATTTGGTGTTTTAACGTCTTTACCAACTCCAATTAAGGCAGACAGGACAAGAGTCATCCCGGAGGTTACCAACCTATTCTTACCAGAATGGGAAAGTCGAAAATGGCAGCAGACTCATGATTGCTGAGGTGACGCCTTAACACTCTCGGCCACCATGGTCATTATATCTGGTTCATTGTCTTCCCTCTGGTATTTCCTATTCAGACCACATGAACCTACATATATCAAGGTCTTCTAGCCTCCCTCCTTCCCTCTGATCTCACCTCCAACTACTATTTAATCTTATTGTCTTCGAGTAATCTGAATATGTGTCCCTCCCATTTGACTTAGTACTTCTCAATCCTGGATTTTATACTTTTCTCTTTCAATTTATTTATAATATTCTCATTTCTAACCAAGTCTATATGAGTCTTTCCTATAATTGCTCTCAACAATCTCATTTCAGCAGTAGTGAGCCAGTTAATATTTTTTTTAAGATTAGTAAAATGCTTTGTGTCATACACTATTACTGGGAGGAATTTTGTTTTAAAAAAGACCAATTTTGTATTTCATTCAACTTCTATTATGTTTCATAAGCTATTCAATTAGAAACATGTTCTATTGACTTTCTTCAAACAATTTTTGATTAATTGTTTACTAGACAAAGGTCTAGTCTGCTATTTGTGCTGTTCATCATGTCTAGATATTCCTAAATGTCAAAATGTTTAGTTTCTTCCCCATTACAAATAATATAAATGTTGTCAAAAATCATTCTACCTGCATGATTTTTCTTATAGAAAAATTACCAGGCCTTTTCTAAGCAGTTCCTTCAATTCAGTAACTCCTGTGAAAACAGAGACCAGATTTTTGTACCTCCCATAACTTGTGGAGTTCTTTTTTTACACATCATCGCTACTTGAGCTATTGTTACTAAAGGGCCAGTATTCTTCAACATTCTTCAATTTAATATATTCTTTCCAACTTTTTTGTCTTTTTCATCCAGATAAGTTTTCTGGCAACTTTGACAAATGTTATGGCCAGTTTGACTTCTTCATGACATCCATTTAACATTCTCATCATTCATGAGAGAATAATGACATTATTCATGAATTACATTTTAGGTTGAGCCCGATTTCCTTCATTTTGTGAATATTCCTATTGTTTGTTTTGTGAATATATATCTATATATTGTTTCTCTTACAAAGTCCTTAATAGTTTCCCAGTGCTTATTAGTATCCTGGTCTGCTGCCAGTTCTCTCAATTTCTCAGTAAATGAATTTTGTTTATTTTTTCCTCTTCATAGAAGGCTAAACAGTTCAATCACTGTATGTATCCCATAGCTTTTTAGTTCAGTCCTTACAGATGATCATCTTCTTGTCTGTGTAACGTACATTTGAGGTCACTATAGAACTGTTCCTTCTTTATTTCTGCTCCACCTTCCACAGGAGAGTGCACGTGCATGATGGTGAATTTTGATACTGATACCTACAGATCGGCTTTTATAATCCTTGGAATGATTGCTTCTTAGTTTACTAAACTTTTGAAAAAGCCTTCCTTTTGGATAAGACATAAAGTATGCCAACGCAATAAGACCAAGAGTATACTAGTACTAGGTTGTTACAAAAGTCCTTGTGCATGAACACAACCCTTAATTCCAACTTTCATAATTATTCCTATAATAATGTTTTTGTTCCTACTATTTATGTCAATGTTTACTTTGACTAATCCCTTAATTTCTTATGACTTGGGTTGGCTTTATGGAGTCATTTTTTTTCATTAAGAGTCATTTTTAAAACACATGTGCAATATAAGAAGAAAAATCATGATTCACGGTCTTTTGACATTACTGGGAAAAAGGTTTATACGCAAAGGCAGCCACCGAAGAAATTTGTGCCATAGAAGAAGAGTCAATTATCTATCGAAATACTGCCGCACTTTGGTTCAGGCGTTTCAACAATGGGAATATGAACCATGCAGATGAACCCAGATCAGGTCCCCATCGGTCGTTGATGATGACGTTCTTCTTGAATGTGTGAACCAGGATGCAACCAGATGCAACTACTCGTGATTTATTGGCTGTAGTAGGGGCTTCTAATGCCACAGGGGCTTGTCATCTTAAAAACCTGGGTCTATAGAATTCAAGAAAAAGATCTGACTCACATGACTTCACAGAGGCACAAGCCCAGCAGCTTGCAGTTGATAAGTGCAAAATTTTGCTTCGAAATCCGAAAGATGACAGGTTTTCGAAAAAAATGATAAAAAGTGACATAAAGTAGATATTTATTAAAAAGCTTAGCAAACACAAGCAGTTCGGCCAGGTGAAGCTGTACAACCAGAGGTTCGTCAAGATCGGATTTGGGAAAAAGTGATGCTTTGTGTTTTTGGAACTTCAAAGATGTTTTTCATTTTGAGCTTCTTCCTGATGGCCGGGCAGTGGACCTTTATTGTGAACAGCTAGACAAGGTTTATTCAGTTTTGAGTGCAAAGTACCTCACTTTGGTCAACAGGAACTAAGCATTTTGCAACACAACAATGTCTCTGTACATTGTTCTTGTTTGACCAAGGAAAAATTATCAGAACTGTAGGGGGAGTAAACATTTTTTCTCATCCTGCGCATAACCCAGATATTGCACCATCAGATTATGGTTTATTTAGATCAATGGCTCATTTTTTCAAAGGTCGAATCTTTGATAATTATGATGACATAAAAATTGTATGTGAAGAGTTCTTTGCCTCAAAACCAAAGAAGAGATACCGACATTAAATCCAATTGCTGGCTGAAAGATGGGTGAAAGTAATGAACTATACTTTGAAGAATAGTATTCAATAATGTTTAAAACATATAATCTGAAATAAAGCTATACTAATGCACAAGGGCTTCTGTAACAATCTAGTATTTATCCATCATAAAGCATATGGGGGCCACTTTCTTGTTAACCTCACTTATACATCAAATATCCAGTCTGTACATTTTTATTTCTTTCAAAATCTCCACTTCTTTCTTTGTCAGGGTTATAATGGTCCATATTGCTAATCTAATGTCTGATCACTCTGAATATCGGTCATTCTTCACTTAACTGGTTAGCTTAGTACTAATGGCCCCATATTCTTGGGACAACTGGTCCCCACCGAAACTTTACATATCCTCAGGAGGAAGGGTGATCGCCGCCTAAATCTCCCAGTACCGGATTAACCCATGGGTTGATCAGTATATTTAAATTAATTACCTCTCCCAGAAGGGATCCCCAGAGATTGTTTATGATAGAACCAATTACAACATGGCCATCATTTATTTAAAAATCTCAAAACTGACTATCCTTCTTAAGAATTCTTCCTGTACAAAAAATCCTAAAGCAAAGAATTTATTGTCACAACTATTTCCTGTCTCCTTAGATAATCCAGTCAACTCAGCCTCAGGCATTAACCAGCCAGATCAGAAGGGCCAAACCTTATGAGCAGCCATTTTTCAATTATACTTGTTGTTGACTTAAGCTCAAACTTCATTCGAATTGTTATAACTTGAGTTTAGATTCATTTTTTTTTTTTTCCATAATGCATTACTAACTAAAAATATGATATGAATGCTAAGTTAAGATGAAAGGTGTTAATTACTTGCTTTCAACGGATGGCTGGCTAGCTTCAACACTGTGAAAAAAAATGTTAATTGTTTATTAATCCATCAATAGTCAATTTTGTTGTAAAAAAAAAGAAGTAATTTTTAAAAAAAATGACACCAAAAGTACACTAAAACGCAAGAACTTTTTTTTAATTTTCAATTCAGAGCCAAAATAAAAATAAAATTAAATACAATTTATGCCAATATTTAGTTGTATTGATCATTAAACTAATTAATTTAATTTGAAATTTTAATTAATTATTATTATTTTATTTTTTATTACTAAATTACTATGAATAATGAGATGAAAGATGCTTATTACTTGCTTCCAACAGATGGCTGGCTGGTTCCAATTCTGTAAAAATAAATGTTAGTTGTTCATTATTCTACCAATAGATAATAATGTGGTGAAAATAAAGTTTTATAAAAAAGGTAAAAAAAAAAATGTCCAAGGTGCACTGAAAGGCATACATTTTTTTATTTTATTTTTTATTTTTAATATGGTTCCATAACAATAAGAAAATTAAATCAAATTCATGCCAAAAAAAATGTATCATTTAATGTTTACGTATCATCCCATATTGCAGGTTTTCATCATACCAAAACAAAAACTGGAGAGTAGTCGGCAGTGTTGCTGCAATACATTGCAATTTTGCCCAAATATCTACGTATGGCCCGGCCATATTAACGGCCACATTACCTAGTTGCAGGTTGTTGCAGGGTATGGCCGAGGTGTTGTAGGTGTTGTCCAGAGGGGTTGGAGAATATTTCATGTTGCAGGGGCATACCCGACTCTGACTCTGTAATTCCTAACCTCTCACTCAATTTTTGTGTCTCCCTTTTGTATTTAGTGGCGATTATTTATTATTAAAGATTATTTTTCAATTGATTTTTAATATTTTTTTATATAAATGGCTATTTAAAAGATTATCTTGTCATTATTTATACTGCAAAAATAATTTCACGAGTGAATTATTATTCACTCGCATTATTTGAAATAAAGCATACAATAGGTTAGTATTAATAGTATTATATAGTATTATTATCCACTTAATAGTATTAGTTTTTATCAGAATACACTGGGAAGAATAAATAACTCAAAATGTATAAGTCAAGAACGGATTATATTGGATAATTTTGTTACACAACTCACAACGGTCATTGTCATATGGCAGTAGGCTAGCTCATCAAAAGCAAATGTTACAAAATCATCGAGATATTTGGGTTTAACTCTAGTTTTTTTAAGCTTTGATTTTTCTTCTTCAACATCAGGGATGGATTTCATGTATGGTAATTTGGTTTGTTTACCTTTCAAACAAATGTCGCAAAGTCCGACCGGGAAGAGCGAGCTGTGTGCCATCTTCTGATGCATCAATTTATTACTTGCTGAAACCAAATTAGCATGCTCTTGAATCAGATGTAGTTTCACAATATAAAGTTTTCCAAAAAGTTCTCCCCTTAACACTTTACTCCCAGAGATAATTTTAACACTTGAATTTTCAAATAACACCTTACATCCTTTTTCTTCCAATTTCATCACAGATAGGAGATTCATTGATAAATTGTCACAAACCAAAACATCACAAATATTTACCTTGTCACCACTCTCAGACAAGCAAACCAGGTTACCCTTATTCTCAGCACTGACACTCTCTCCCTTTTTGGCAACACTAATATTCAAATTAACTTTAGTGGAATCTCTTAAATAGTCGATATAATCAACTTTCAAAAGATGACTTGTAGCCCCTGAATCCACCACAAAGTACGTCAAATCCGAGGAATGTTTACAAACATGAGAAGTTTCATCACTGTTAACTATGAAGGTAAATTCGTTATCAGTCTTATCACAAGCGTTATCACCAGATGTAGCGCCAAAAGTTTTATTTTTCAACTTAGGACAAAAATTCTTCATGTGCCCCCGTTCTCTACAATAATAACAAATAACACTGGACTTGTTATTGGATGGTTCACTACTGTTTGGCTTGTAATTTCTAAAAGTGTTGGACCACTTACCTCTATTTTTGTAGGCAGCAAATACATTTTGGGACTGGTCCTCTTTCTTCTTGAATCTCTCGTACTCAGCCAAAAGGGTATTCTTTACATACTCCAAACTGATGCAAGATTCATTTTGGTTGAAAAGAATATCCATTGCTGACACCACTGCATCAAAGTCAGATGGCATTGCGACCAACAACTGACTGACGACTTCGTCTTCTTCTAATTTCCCTCCAGCAATTTATACTTCTGATGACAATGTCTCGAACTCTTGGAAAAATTCTTGAAGCGGTCGCTCGTTTCTGTATTCCAGCTTCCTCCACACCTTTTGTGCATTTACAAGCGATTTCATGCCGCGCTTCTCGTACGTTTTCTCGAGAGCTTCCATAATCAGTTTAGCTGTTTTCTTGTCCTTTATCGTAGGCAGAATGTTGTCGGCAAGTCCTTGAACTATGATATTTCGAGCCTTAACATCATCTACGTTGAAAGCCTTAAGCTCGGCTTCCGTTGTTGGAGGTTCCTGTGATAGTACACCAAGTACTCCATTCTGCTCCAAAAGTAACTTCATTCGGAAATTCCAATTGGTGAAATTTATTCCATCGAACGGTTTAATACTGTAGACAATGTTTCCAAAACTTGTAGTTGCCATAATTAACAAAAAAAGAATTTCACTCAATGACAAACACGTGGACTCACTTCAAAATACCGAAATCCGACTTTACTATCAAAATCCCAAGTACATAACTCAAAATGGGTACACTGGGCCCATAACCTTTTATCAGAATACACTGGGAAGAATAAATAACTCAAAATGTATAAGTCAAGAACGGATTATATTGGATAATTTTGTTACACAACTCACAACGGTCATTGTCATATGGCAGTACTCGTTAGTTCAATACACACACACACAACTGCCACCATAATTAAGACAGGCATGACTTACTTGATATATATAATTTAATAAATACAATAATTAATTAATGCGTAATTACATCAATATTATTAACCAAACATTTGAAATACTTAACATTTGAATCACATATTGACTCTGTTAATACAAATCAATGAACCTCTATTAATACATATTAATCCATATTACCTCTTTTGGTGCATATTTATTGTATATTATTACAAATTTAAATTTTGGCTCCTCCAATTATCCTATTAGCTATAATAAGTTAACGCTTCATGAAGCTCTTTTAATAATACAAGTCTCTTCGATATATATTAATCCGTATTACCTCCTTCAATACATATTAATGAACCTCTTTTAATACATATTAATCTCTTTTAGTGTATATTTACTAACTTAAACGTATAAATACAGGTAACATTAGTAGTAAGTATTATAATCTAGTTGAGGTGAGAGTGATAGGAGATAAGTTTTGAAAAGGTTCTGAAAATTTGCTCATTTGTGTTTTTAAGAGTGCTGATTACAAATTTAAATCCTCAAATTATCCTATTAGCTAAATACCTCTAAAACATAGGAAAACAAACAGTCCAGGCAGCATAACCTAGTGTAGAGCTCAGAAAAGGAACGCTACGCTCGCTTCAGCCAATAGAAACGAAAATCGTCACTGTCTGTATATGTGGCCCGTCTAAACACTATTTTCCGGCAATCTATAGCCATAAACATTGCAGAGAAATGTTTTCAGAAATATTTCCAGCAATGTTGCATAACTTATGGCCGGGCTATGTATGGCCGAAAATATAGCCGGAATATATCGCTGAAAATATTGTCAGAAAATATGGCCCGTCTAAACGGCCCTTTAGGATAGGAAGAAGGTAGAGAGACAGTCTTGCCAATTGCAAATTATGTGCCACAGAGAACCCAACCCTATGTCCAGGTTTGTTAATTTGTTTTTGGGAGTGATTAAGACAACTGTGTTATTAAAATGATAAATATTTTTTTTCATCTAGTTATGACTGTTAATTAATAATATATTATATTGCTTCACAAGAAGAAATTCCTTTTTATTGCTTATATATTTTGATCTGATATAATAAATATGCCTTTATTTTTTTTTTAATTTAGTCTTCAGGCCAGGTATGTTTTCTGTTGTATCTGTATTTTATGTTATTCTAAAAGGACCTAGTCACAGAATAATTTTTTTTTTATCTATATTTTAGATTTTCTTAATATTTTCCCATAATTTGATTATTATATTTCCATTGTTAAAGATTTATAATACAAATTTATTTTTCTATTTTTTTTCTTTTAAAAAATTGTATTTTATTTTCTCTTTTAAATGTTATTAAGTATTGTAAAGCCTTGCACACACCTAGCGACAAATGTATGTGGCACTTCTATGGTTATAGTTCAAAGAGTGTTTGCTACCTAAGGTTAATTTTACAAGGGGTTGTTTTAAATTTTCAAAGATATGAAGGACGAAAAGTAGAGAATAGAAACATAAATAACTTGGAATTGTGATAAGAAACCAATTTATTAATTTGTTCTAGAAGATTAATGGCATGGGCTATGCCACCCCAAAATAGATTACTCCTCCAGTATCGTTTATTTTTACATTTTTTTTCCTGCTAATATCATTCAATTAGTAAAGCAAAAATTAATAGCACATAAAGAAATTTATAATGACATGGATGTTATACCATCTTGTTACATACTGCCTCACTAGGTGTGGACACGCAACATTTGTATTGTGACAGTATGGGACTCGTGTAATGCAACATTGTCGCTAGGTGTGTACTAGGCTTAAAGGATTAGCCTGAGACCAGATACATTAATGTTTCTGACATTATGGTTAATGTTTTACTTGGTATGGGTGCTAAGCTGTGAATTGCATTATAAAGGTTCCGAGTTCTGAACTCTTATCTTTTTCTGTTGTTCTGAACTCTAATTCTTTGTTACCTTCCTTATTGCCACCAGATGTGGTTAGGTCTATCTTTCTGTGCCATATTTACCTCTTAAATGGGCAGACTTTGTTACTTATTTTTGGTTTTGTAGGGTTTTGAAAATCGGACATCCTGTACGCATAAGTCAAAACTATAGACTGTAGTGAGACCATTATTAGCAAAGTATTAGACTTGGTACAATTTTTTACTTTCCCTTACCTATATACGAAGAATATAGAAAGGGGAAGTATCGCGATCGTGAAAATTTTCGAATTCGAGTTTTCAACGGAAATACACGTTATAAGGTCCAAATGACCAAGCCTCGCAAATTGTCTGTGTGTATGTGAACAGTCCAGCTCAAAAACGAAAAGTCGTACGATACTCCAATTAGGTATTTAAGGTAGGAATATGGCTGTGATGTTACAGCAACTTTTTCTTTAAAATCGACTAACCGGAAGTGCCACTTTATATAATCGATTTTACACTTTTTTACAATTTTCTCGAAAACGGCTCTAACGATTTTGATGAAACTTGCCTAAATTATTATTCATAAAGCCCTTTAACTTTTTATTTATGTAGTAAATCACCGAGGAATTGCAGGAGAAAAAGTTATGATGAAAAGAATATTTTATTTGCACATAGCTTAAAAAATATGCATTTTACGGTAAATTATGTATAGAATTGTATGAAAGGTAATTAAATTATCTAATAAACAATAAAAGAATGATGAAAATCACACCAGTATTAGCAAAGATACAGCGCATCGGACTAACCGGAAATAGCTATTATATCATGGATTTTACACTTTTTTACATTTTTCTCAAAAACGGCTCTAATGATTTTGATGAAACTTGCCTAAATTATTCTTCATAAAGGCCATTAACTTTTCATTTATGTAGTAAATCACTGAAGAATTGCAGAGAAAAAGTATAAGAGAAAAAGTATGCTTAATGCATACTTAAAAAGTATGCATTCTAATTTAAATTATGTGTAGAATTGTACGAAAGGTAATTAAAATATCTAAAAAATAATAAAAGAATCATCAAAATCGGACCAGTATTAGCAAAGATACAGTGTATTTTATGAGGAGCACAAGACCCTAGATGGATAACAAAGCGCATCAGAAAAGAGACGGATGCGACCGAACCTCCTCCCACTAATCCGCCAATCTGTTGTAAACAATACGCTCTGTAATAAAGTAATTTAAGAATACAAAAGCGAAAATTAACTTAATAATTTCTACTTTCACATTATTTAATGGAAAGAAAATGTTTCCATGGAAACTAAACCAGAAACTTTTAAAATATATTTGCAACTTGACAAAGTTAAAATATATAGGTAGTGTACAGAATTGTTGTACTAAAATTGTTTACAATTTTTTTTTATTGTACTTAAGTGGGAGAAGATGTGTATCCTGCTGAGTTTATTAGAAGCAGTGTTTATGTGAACTCTTTAAAATTATATTAAAAAGTTAATTATTATAGGACGGTAAGGGAAAGTTGTGTGATGCGTGCACCGCAGCAGATTTTTTTTTTATTTTAATGAATCAAAAACTGTACATCTCCTGGAACATTTCAAAATTCATTTGAAAGATAATTAAACTGTCTACAAAACTAAATTAAAAAAAAAATTTAACTGGCTCAATATTAGCAAGATACAGTCAACGATTTTTATATTGAGCTATGGTCTAGCTAAGATGTCGTACAAGATAAATTATTATAGATAATAATTATACTTTACTAAATTATTATACCTTCCCAAAGGGTTTCCAACGACATGAAGATGTGGCCTGTTAACAAAAATTAAACAAGATAAAAATTGGCCTATAAGATATCATAAAAAAAGTTCAAGTTTTTCAATCATTTTAAATAATGCGAATTATATTTTTAAAAATTCTACAAAACAAAAAATAATTAACTAAATTACTAACTAATTACTAAACAAAGAGTAATTAATCAAGAACTATTTCCCATTAAAAAAAATAATAAAATGATCATAATTTACTTGTTCAATCCTTTCAGCAGCGTTCTAAATCTTTCCCTGCAATAATGCAAAATATTATTCAACACTACCTGCAATAATTGCAATCAACAAATATATAATGATGAATAAAAAATAATAAATCGTGCAATTATATAATTATTTTAATAGTTTTAATAAAAATGTTTTTTTAAATATATATCGAAGATTTATATATTTATTTATTTGGGGAGAGCCCTAACAGATAGAGTTGGCCTTAACTAAATAAATATAAATGAGAAATAAACAAATTTACAAAAAAATAATTTTAAAAATTATAAATAATTATAGACTAAACAAAAATATTCTTCTTGAGCATAAATACAGATAGAAAATGATACTTTATATAAAATGAGCATTTACATGCAAACTGTAAAAGATAAAAAAAAAAGTTTAAAACGATTCCCTTCATAAAATAAATACTAAAAAATATAAAATAAACTCTGTTATATAAAACATATATATTTTATACATCTAAAAAATAGAATAAAATAATAAAAAATAACAATAATAAAATAAAGGAATATGATTTTTATTTCTTTACCTTGAAAGTATAGGGCACTATGTCCATTTTTTACAAATTTAGCATTATTACCCATTTGGATTTAACCTTTTTGTTATACCCAGAGGTACAGATAACTAAGTCTTAGACCAATTGTAAAGGGAGTTATATGTTTTTAAAAGAACAGTAAGTCTACTTTCATTAGTAGGGAACCATCTGTACAAACTAATCTCGTTTTAAGTTAGGGAAATGTAACATAGTGTCCTATACCTCCAAGGTACAGATTTATTAACCCATTTCTGCCCAAAGTTGCAATTACATTTTTTCACCTTAGAACCATTATTTTTGGGTATTCTGCAATTTTTTTAAATGTTATTTCATAGCACGTTTTTATAGTTAGTTTATAATTATTATTTGAGATGAATGAAATGATGTAAACTGTTTGTAAACCTTAATAAATAAATATTAGAGAGTTCTTTTTACTTATCTAATACAATAAATGCAATAATTAAGTATTTCATACATAAATATGTGTTAGGTGGCTCCCCGTGCCGCAGGCGGGAAACGCTTCTTCGGTTGGCCTGGTAGACCGATAAGGTAGGGTAAAGCCTGACTACTCGCTATGAGCCGATCAGGAAGCTCCGAGGAGGCAGCCCCTCCACCTAACTCGGGGGCAGTGGGCTAATAACCCATTCCCCTTAAATACCCATTATTATGAAACATCTACAAGCAGAAATAGCCGGATTGTTATTACGGAATAAAACCAGGAAACGTTTGAAGGACTTAAGAATTGCCTAATGGAACATTTTATCTCTATATAGACTCGGAGCCATGCAGGCGCTCCTCGAGCAAATTGACAACTATCGTATTGACATCGCAGCGATCCAGGAAGTCCGCTGGCTTGGGAGTGGCACCCTTGAAAAGAGGTACCATACCGTATGCTACAGCTGCCACGAAACCAACCATATATATGGAACCGGATTCATCGTCAGAGGAAGAACCCGGCAATTAGTAACAAAGTTTACTCCCATCTGCCATAGATTGTGTTACCTACGTCTTAAGGGAAAATTCTTTAATATCTCTATAATTAATTGTCATGCACCTACAGAAGTGTCATCAGAAGAAGAGAAAGACACGTTTTATGAAGACCTCTCTAAAGTCCTTAAGATTTGTCCAGCCTATGATGCTAAAATAGTTCTAGGAAACATGAACGTCCAGATAGGCACGGAAAGAATACACCTACCAACAACTGGAACCTTCAGTCTTCATTAGAACACAAACGCCAATGGCCAAAGAGTGATAGACTTTGCAAATAATCATGGCCTGATGGTCAGAAGTACCATGTTCCCAGGAAAAAATATACACAAAGGTACCTGGAGATCACCCAATGGAGAGTCTATCAACCAGATAGACCACATCTTAATCAGCTCTCGTCACAGGTCCAACTTAATTGGAGTAAGAACATATAGAGGAGCAAACGTGGATTCGGATCACAACCTCAGTATTGCCCGTAAATGTGCCTGGATTACCACGAAACGGAACTCGGATACTGGAGAAGGTGTGAAGAAATTCAATGTTCATAAACTGAAGGATCCTGAAGTGTGTGAAACCTATCAGCAACACCTTGAAATTAAGCTGGAGGAGGAACTAAGGGATAGGAATGACATAATGGGTGATCAGTGGTCGGGAATTTCAAGAGCGCTGGAAACTGCTGCAGAGGAAGTCCTTGGATTGCAGACAAGAAGCAGGAGGTCTCCTTGGTTTGATGGTGAATGCATCGAAGCAACAAATGGGAAAAATGAAGAGTATAAGAAGGCCATCCAGCGCCATACACGTCTAACACAGGAGATGTACCGAAATAAAAGAAGAGAGGAAAAGAGACTGCATAGGAGAACGAAGAGAGCATGGGAGAACTGCTGGATGAAGGATGTAGAAAACTGCGGAACATCTCGTGACACTCGCCTCTTCTTTCAGAAGGTGAATGAGGGCTGCAATGCCTTCAAACCAAAACTATGTGCAGGAATGAGGACGGAAGCCTGTTGACGGAGAGAGAGGGAATTCTGAAGAGATGGATAAGGCACTTCAGCGGTGCGCTTCAAGAGAGAACTTTGAAGGAGAAATAGCCAGAGAAGAGGACAAGGCTCCGGGTTTGGATGGAATCCAAGCAGAGCTGATACGCTATGGAGGAATGCAACTGAGAAAAGAGCTCCATAATCTCATTTTGAAGATATGGGAGGAAGAGAAGATGCCTGAGGAGTGGAAAAGGGGAATTGTCCACCCACTGCACAAAAAGGGGGACCAGTTGGACTGCAACAATTATCGAGGCATAGTGCTCCTCTCATGTGCTTATAAAGTTCCCTCTAACATCCTATTCTAGAAACTAGTTCCTCATGCCGAGAGGGAGATAGGCAAATATCAAGCGGGATTTAGGCGAGGGAGGTCCACATTGGACCAATTGTTCTCACTGAGGCTGATGCTGGAGAAATGCAAAGAGTATAGATCAGTTACCCACCACCTCTTCGTTGATTTTAAAGCCGCCTACAATAGAGTAACTCGGCCGGAGCTCTATCAGGCCCTGTTGGAAATGAACGTTCCAACTAAACTGATATGTCTCATGAAAATGACGATGTCGGGGTCGAAGTGTGCAGCATGAGTAGGGAGTGACCTTTTGGAGGACTTCCATACTAACTGCGGTGTAAGACAGGGAGATGCTCTTACCTGTCTTCTTTTTAACTTCGCCGCAGAGAAAGCAGTATGTCCGTAATCCAACTCAACGCAACCCTCCTTAACAGTACAGTTCAGCTTCTGGGGAATAGGCTTCTGGGGTATGCTGACGATTTTGATATTGCCGCCAGATCGGAACGTGCATTAAGAGAAGCGTTCTTGGCCATAGAAGATACAGCAAAGAAACTTGGTTTGCACATGAAGATAAGACCAAGTATATGAGAGTCGGAGGAGATGGACCAGGGACCGGTACTTTTGAGGCTGGACCATATAATTTCGAAAAGGTCATCGAAAAGATCAACTCCGGAAACGATATCTCTCAAGAAGTCAACAGGAGGATAGCAATGGTGAGATGGTGCTACTTCGGCCTTGTGAAGCATTTTGGAAGCAGGTTCCTCTCTAACAGGACCAAGATCACTCTCTATAAAACCTTGGTCCAGCCCTGTTTTAACTTATGGATCGTAAGTGTGGGCCTTTAAGAAGCAAGATGAAAATAGACTTCTGATCTTTGAGAGATCAATCTTGAGAAGGGTTTTTGGCCCTGTTAGAGAGGGTGGAATTTGGAGAAGGAGAAATGCTGAGCTCGCTGGTCTTTATAAGGATATTCATTCAATCAAATTTATCAAGATAGAATGACTTTGTTGGGCCGGGCACGTCGGGATGATTCGCAATACCCAGGAGGATGCTGTCCGAAAGGATGCATGGACAAAGAAAGGTTGGCAGGCCAAATGTCAGATGGGAGGACTCAGTGACATCGGACGTACGGGCTCTGCTGGGAGTCCGAAACTGGAGAGCTGCTGCAGCTGATCGTATTGACAGACGAAGGAAGGCTTTTGGAGGAGGCCCAGTCTTGGTGACGATATGTAGAGTCATATATGTATGTATACATAAATATGAACTAATAATAATAAAATTGTGTTATTGCATCGTTGGGATGAAGCGCCTAGTATTTGTACTTTGTAATGTACTACTAATTTGTAATGATCATACCGATAGCTACATAAAGATATTTTTATGAATTGAACAAACATTTCATGCGACTTAAAGAGTTTTTAACCCTTATAGGGATCTTTGTACCAGTTCAAACCTTATGTTGAAGCGAGAGACAAATACAATATCTCCGAAAATAAAAATGGTCCTAGTCCTGGTCTTGGAGAAAAAGTTATTCTCATTCTACTGTCTGTTATTGATCCACCTAAGCAATATAAATTATTTTTCGACACCTTCTTTACAAGTTATCAACTCTTGTGTGTTTTGGGTTGGAGAGGCTTTCTTGGGACTGGCACAGTTCATGAAAATAAGATTTTAAAATGCCAATTACCGGATTTAAAACATATTAAGAATGAAAAGAAGGAGTCATATTATTAATGTTTTGATATGAACAATAAAATACGTGTTGTACATTGGTGCAACAATGCTGTGGTGACTAAGGCTACAAATATTGGCTTGCTGAAACCACTTGCACTCATAAAACAGTGGGAAAGAGTGGTGAAAATGCTACAAATTATTATACAAGTTTATTATTTCCAAATAGAAACATTTACAAGATATGAGCGTATTAAACTTCCAATCTGACGCCTGGCAGATAGTAATGTCGAATTCCGAGGATCATCCTGGTGTAGCCTGTGACTGGTGCCAAATCTTAAAAAAATCGACCAAGAAGCCTTAGAGAAAAGAAACAAATGGACAGATTTTATTTATTCAATTTTTGGATTCTTGAAATGTAAAATCTCAAATTTTGAGGGATAAATAATTTTTTTTTTCTTGGTCAATTAAAAGATTCATTATTGAAAGTAATAAACCAAAAAGAAAATTTATGTGCACTTATATTCATCGAAAATCATGATATAAACCATAACTGTTTTTAGGTGTTAAGGAAGGTGGAATAAATTCTTGAAGAAGAATAAAAACATTTTTCAATTTTTATCATTCGCATAATTAAATTTCGACTCTTTGAGTGACCTTAGTTATGATAATTTTCTTTATCTGTAACATCACCGAAGATAACCTGCGTTCAATAATTAATGCATATATTACTTGTCTAATGGGTGTATACATTATATCAGCGGTTTCCAATCAAGGAGTTGTGGATTATTGCCAGGAGAAGTGCTAAAATTAAAAAAAAAAAGTAATATCTCTATCATAATATTGACAAATAAATAAACTTTTATATCATAAAGTAGCAGTACAAATTCTGTGAATACATTCATTTAATTCCTATTAAAAAATTATCTGGAACAGATTTTAAAAATGGCGCCTTTGCAAATGCTCAGTTTCTGTAATATAAAAAACAACTGCTAGTAGCATAAAATAATAACCTCAACTTTAAATGTCACTTGTAGCTAAATTGCCAACTGAACCATGTTGGCGGGATGTGATATAGTTTTTATTGTGATTTCTTTTTGAAAATAACTGGTTATAAATTATATTAATAAAATATTTTTGAGACAAATGGATAAATTTTTTAGTGATTACAAGAGAAAAGTCAACAGTAAAGAAGATACTGATCCTGATGCAAGTGGGAATAAAGGCAAAAAAGAAAGAGATAGATGGCTTGGAACAACTGATGTGTTGTGCTCAAAAATTTTGGCATCAGATAGTATGAGACCAGTCAAATTAAAATGGTACCATGAAATTACATTCTGAATATGTTGGAAAGCCCATATATTTTTTAAAAGAAAATTGGACAAGATAGATATTCATGATCAAATGCTCAAAAAAAAAAAAAAAATGAATATTTTTAGTTACACCAAACGCATGACCGACTTTGTATCGCAAAGTAATGAAGGTGATTCTACAATTTGTAAGGGCTTATTTATGCAAAATGAGCATTTCTGCACTGTCTGCATGATGAATGAAAGCCAAATATCAAACCAGGTTAATAGCCAATAAAGAATTACGAGTAGCACTCTCCACATTTCTCCCAAGATTTGATAAACTTTGTACCAATAAACCCACAACACTCACATTAAATTTTGATATATTAGATGTAGTTTAATTAGTAATATAATACAAAAATAAATATGCATTTTCATATTATGACAGTAAAACCTTGTTATTATTCTGTTAATTGAAGTTTTCAGTATTTTTTTTGTAATAAAGTTATTATTATTTAAAATGTGTCTATATTATAATATCAATTCAAAGACAGGGAAGCACAGAATTTTTTTTATTTATTTTTTTCTGAAAGCATAGTAGCATGAAGGTTGGAAACCATTGGATTATACTGATGTATCTTAAGGTGATCTATTAATACATATTTATTTATTTCAGAATTATCAGGCTCAACCATATAATCTGAAAGGATTGCATACTGTTGAACTGTAAGAAATATAGAATAAGAATTAATAGTAACTTGTTCAATTTTAACCACTGAAATCTAAAAAAGTTTTGATTGCATTACAGAATAAGACTGAGTGTCCTATTTTTTATAGTACTTACTAAAAGTAAAAATAATATAATATATGTATACATTTTTTTTATCATGAAAGTTATGAGGTTTAAATATAGTGAAAAGAAAAGACCAAAGAAGGAATTCATTTTGATACGGATCAACATAAAAGAGGAAAATACATAATTGGACAGTTGATAATTAATTATAAGTATTAAATACGTTTTCGTTTAAACCAATAAACAAAAATTACATTACCGTCCATCAAGCTCTGATTTTTCACCTCCCTTTGATCTAGACTTCTTTCTCCTGGCAAAAAAATGCACAAATTTATTTTAAAAATAATATATAAATAAAGAGCAACAAAGAACATAATTAAAAATAATGTTTTGTAATTAAAAAAAAAATACTTACTCATCATCCCTACATATTTCTGCCACTATTTTATCTTTTTGCAGTTCGCCCCCAAAAATGGCTATTTTAAAACCAGGGATGAGCCTGGAAAGAAAAATGATTAATCCATTGATTGAACAACGTGAATTGATAATACTGTTTGAAAAATGACCATATACTTTACTTATATGCCAGATATATAATATCCTTCTTATGATGGACTGAATCCTCCACATAAAATTACATTTTTCTGAACAAAGTATCCATCATACCATACCAAAGTGAAACCACAAGAACCTAGACTTTTCACTTATTAAATTAAATAATTCTAAAATCACAATCTACCATTGAAAGGCAAAATTATAAGATTTACAAAAATTAAGATCTGGAGTGTGACGAATCACATAACTCCTACCATATTCCATTCATTCCATTCCTCCCATAACCCTGATCCAACATTATTAGAGCAGCCCAAAGTCATAACATCATACAGAAAAAGGCCATCCATGGTACACACCCTAGGGCCATCTCCTCTATAGCTAATGGGGGAGCCAGTAAGAGGGCTCCAAGGAGGCAGCCCTCCACCTGATTCAAGTGCAGAAGGCAGATAATGCGCAACCCTTAAACCTAATATTATTGCGAAGCCAATACAAAGAAAGCCAGACTGAACCAAAGGCAATGCCACGGCACCCATCTAGTGGATTTCAAACTTCCTAATAAACATCAAATATCTAACTATTATACCGACCGGGAGCTTTACAACAGCTCCTACCACAATTGGACATATATAATATAAGCATAGCTGCAATCCAAGAGATAAGGTGGGTGGACCAAAAAACATACAATAAGAAAAACCACACTGTCTATTATAGTTGTGATGATCGCCTACATACATATGAAACTGGATTCATCATCAGTAGAAAGTTGGCTCAACTTGTTATTGGTTTTACTCCTATAAACCCCAGATTATGCTACCTCTGAATGAAAAGTAAATTTCATAAGTATACATGCCCTAATGGAGTCATCTGCAGAAGAGGAAAAGGACTGTTTTTACAATGACTCGGAATGATGTCTGGACAGTTGTCCATGAGCTGATGTTAAGATTGTGATTGAAGACTTCAATGCCCAATTAGGAAAAGAGCCACAATACAAACTCACAATGGGCTTACATAGAATTCATAACACCACAAATAAGAATTGAAAGAGGACTATAAGTTTTGTGGCATCAAGTGATGGGAAGCGATGGTTTCACCATAAGAGGATACACCTGACAACTTGGTAGTCTAACGATGGAGTGACTTGCAACCAGATTGACCATGTGTCGATAAGCTCTAGGCACATTCCAAGGGTGGTTTGGAATTGGCAAGCGGCCGGCCTTAAAATAGTTAGGTTTTAAAATCTTTATTTTTAATTTTATTATTTTAAAAAATAAAAAAATCAGTTCTCTTAGTAAAAAGTAATTTGTAAAAAAGAAGAAAATATTTTTAAAATCAAGCGCCTATACAATATAGAAATAATTAATGTGAAGTTGACAGGGTATAGGGGGGAAGAGGCAGCTCATACCAGTTTGCAAAGACCCTATGTAAACCAAATCCAAACCCCTTTACAACTTTCTGAGTGGCCAATTGAAAACATTATCAACGTAGACTTTGCATATTCAGCTCAAGAAGACGATGCTGAATCACAAGGTTTCTTAAAAAATTGCTTTGATCAAGCATTGTCTATCAAACATTGATGAGTTCGTTTGCCAGTCTCTTTACAGAATCCCCAACACCGCCGCAAGGCCCTTTCCTATATGCAGTGACAAAAAAGTGCTACTTTGCTTCCAGTTTAAAGTCTTCCTCATGAAAGCAAAGGTTTAGATAGTTTTTTTCCAAGGGTAGCAGACCCATCTGAGGAATTGAAAATCTTATTAGGTTGTTTTTGAAATTTGGCTATCAGAAAGGTTATGAGTAAATAATGGATTTTTTGAAGCAAAAAAGGTTAAAACATACCACATAAAATGCAGTATAAAGTCCTCAAATATGCAGTTAAATCTGCAATAATATGCAGTGAAACGTGAAGAAATATAAAGAACAATATGCAGGATAAATGCCTGAACGTGCAGAAAATCAACAAAAGACTATAATAATTATCTAAATTCCTTTGTTTAACAACTATAATTACAATTTATAATATAAAACAGAAAAAAACATAGCTAAATTAAAATCAAATTTTTACACAGAATTGTTTTATAGCTAAATAATTCCTAAAAATTAAAATAATTTAAAATACATTTTTTTCACTTTCTTCCTTTTTCGCAAATAAAGATTTTATAAGAATAAATAAGGGAATATCAGATGCAACCATAACGTATGCATTCCATTGAAAAGTCTAGATTTTAACAAGTTTGGCAAAGGGTACTGAGGTTTCCAATGTAGGAAAATTCCACAAAGCCTTCACATGCAATCGTACAGTAAACAATAAAGTATTGTTACATTCGGAACTCAAATTACAGTATAAAACTCCAAGAATAGTTCATACAAGTACCTACCTGTCTTTATGTACTGGTCGATTTGAAAATTTCTTTCAGATGGCATATTTTTATTTCACAAATTGCAAAAAAAATTTTCCAGGAAAAAAAAACTCTCCCTGTTGAATTTAATAAGTTCCAACTGTTTAGCATGGAAGTAAATGATGCTCCTGTTTTGAGCATTTTGGTTTAAGTAAGAAAATTAAAACACAGTTAGTTTAAACTGATACGCCCAAAGCACTGACTGACAGAATAGAATATAAGATTCCAAAGGAGAAGTGCAAGATGATGTTTTTTACTTTGTTAAAAGTTACCAAAATTACGATGTAAAAAATTATTTTCTGTGAATACCTAACTATACATATTTGATCTTTTAAATTTGTGTTTGTTTTGAAATTCCAATAATATACTATAAATTATTTTAAACTTTACAATCAACCTAATTTATTAAGAAAAACTAGTTATTTATGAATGAAAACAAAATATAAAGATTTTTTTAAAGCATAAAGGACGTTAATGGCAGAATTTTTTTTTTGTTGCACATTTTTGCGTGGTTTACAATTTTTTTAATGCACGAAATCCAGGCTCTAGTTATGAGAAACTCATGAAAAGGAACTTAAGTCTTCAATTATTTTAAAACTGAAGCCATTATCATCACAAATTTATATTTTGTCCTGTAATTTACAAAAATGCTTATTTATTGAAGGAATAAATTTAAAATATGTAGGTATTTAAAAAAAAAAATTAAAATTTTAGATTGCGTTTTGAGAATTTTTTTCTTATCTTCACCTATACAGTGTTGTAAATAATATGAAAGAGAATGGAAAATTCTATAAAAAATATATAAAATTTAAAAGCTCTGTAAGTCAATAATGAGTGTACATATATCAGTAAAATTTCATATTTATCCAAGTCTATACCAATAGAATACCTGTGCCAAATTTTAAGATAATCCGAGATTGTGAGGTTTAGACCCTGTGTTGAATTGACTTAAAATGACAGGCTGGAGATACGTTGTCTTATTTAATCGTTAATATGATAATAAATGGCACTTATATGAAAGCTGAAAAAAATTATTTTAATATCGAAAAAAAAATGGATTATTGCTGAAACATTAATAATTACCAGATAATTAATAGATATTACTATTAATTATTAGTAGTATTATCTTTAACTTATTGCACTATGATTCTGATATAAAAATATATTTTTAAGGGCATACTTCTCCATTTCATCAAAATATTTTCTTTGCTTTTCTAGATAGTCCTGGAGCGTTTTATTTATTTCCTCCAACAGTATTTTCCTGGATAATATGTATATATAGATTAATTAACATAAACAAATTGAATAAATTCATATTATTGTTTCTTAAATTAAAATGGGAAAAATTCAGCTACTAATGCCACTCTAGTATTTTTCTAAAGGAGAATCTGTTTGAAGTCACACTCCTAGAAATGATTAATATGCTTCTTGTTAAGGCAGTTCAAATGAAAGATATCCTAAAACTTCTATACGCCTTGTCCTAAGAGCACTTCATTTGACTCGTATATAGAGTGGGGAAGGTGTTGTCCCCATGGACAGATGTACCAAGGGACAAGGGGGATTTTCCATGTTGCAGGAAAACAGGCTTTTTTTCTCCCACTTGAAAAATTTGCTTTTTACCTGACCTAACTGTAGCCTGTACCTGGGATTCTTGATGGATTCGAACCATCAGTTGCCTGTCAGGAGCTGGTTAAGTGTTTTGGATTCTGGTAAATAAAAATTTTGTATCAACTTATGAAGTTTTTCACCTTGACAATATTAGATTAATATTCAGAACAATACTTTTTTGTGAAAGTGGTTTTATTTAGCTATGGAAGTTATTATGATTTTTTTGGGAAAATAAACATCAATATACCAGGGGACAAATATATCCCTTGGTACAATATGGTCTCACAAGTGAAGTTAAATTACTTATAAGCAAAATAATTGTTCCTTAATAACAAAAACTACTTAAAATATCATGCCTCGAAGTGAGATAAGGGGAAAATCGTTCGCAATGTAGTGTCAGTGTAATACGTATTTAATATGCGTTTTTAAGAAAAGGAAGAAATCTATTGCTTGGAAGATACATGGGCAGAAATCACCAGGAAAACTATAACACTAAAACACTAAAAAAATTGTGGTAAAATATTTTAAGTGGCTGAGAAGACAAGTAACGAATCACTGATAGTGATTTTATCAATAAACATAATCAAGCTTTAGTGAACTTGATATTGGATATATCCGGCTGTGAACAAGAATGACAATATTGACAATCCTTGCAAGAGCAGAGGAAAATAGAGTATTATTTTTATATGTAAGATTTAAAATTCATTTATGTAAACACCAAAATACGGATTATTCCAATAATCTGAGGAGGGCCTGCTCCCATCCAACTCGGATTATTAAAACTCCACTGTATAAACACAATTCTTTTTGTTTTTTTTAGTATAAAGCTATTTAGTTTAGCTCCATTGGTTTCACCAGTTTGTTAATATTAATTAAAAACTGTACTAAAAAAATGTATAACTTGGAATAACTTAGCAAAACTTACTGGTCATCAGGTGCCTCTTCATGTCTATATTTATATTTATTCAGCAAAACAACGAGCACTAGTAATTCTTTCATTCTGAAATAATAAAATTATTGAAAGAAACATGCTATTACATATTATAAATCTAATGGAAACTGCAAGAATAAAAAAAGCATCACTAGTAATATAGTGATTATTGAAAAACAGTGAGATGGAGCTACAAACCAAATAACATCGAAACCTTTAAATATGGCATTACTTTTATCGAGGGATTGATTACATTACATTATAACAGAGTTGGACATTAGTCAGTTGAAAATTTATTCAACTACAAAATGACTAAATTTTTAATCATGACTAAAATATTATCCCAAAAAAAAACAAATAAAAAATTCTTTAAAAAATTGTTTAGGCATTGATTTTAAACAAAAATTTTACATTTCAGATAAAAAATTATTTGAATAAATATTTAATCGAATTAAGCCTGATTCATTTTAGTTTCTACTTATTTCTTATTAAAAAAAGTAATACAATATTTTTCTTTAATTAAAGTAAAGTCATGAAGAAATTATGATTTTTCCTTCATAATAAATATTTTGACTTATATAAGTGTAAAATATAATAATTTCGAGATAAAGTCAGAGGTTTAAATTAACTTTTATTTTTCTCTCAGAATGAAAAAAAAATTCATGATAAGATTTTTATATTCAGCATCGAGAAATAAAAGTCAATGTTAAATGTTTATTATTTGATATTGGTGTTGGTATAGTTGATTATAGATGTAATTTTAAGAAGTTGGTCAGGGGGGGGAGGAGGGGGAGGGTGCATTCAATGAAGAACACACTAATAAGTGGAACTTATTTTTATTCTGTGCCAACATTGCGGTCTGTACCAACATTTCATGTAATTCATAACCTTTCCTTCTCTCTTTTCACATTATTTAATTTTCATTATTTACAATATATATTAGCATCCTTTTTTTCTATATACTTCATTTTTTATCATACTAATCATTTCTGTTTATTACTATCTTTTATTGGTACTGTAACTGTTGTTATCTTGTTTTTCTTAGCCCTATTGATGACCTAAAACTTAGATCTTAAAATTGATAATATTTTCATAATAAACACCTTTGATAATCTAATAATGGACTTCAATATCAAGAATATCTGAAATGTTAAACTGAATCGACATGTGACCATCGGATCTTTAAATTGATAGTATTTTCATAAAAAGAGTCATCAATAAACCAATAATGGACTTCAATATCGAGGATATCTGAAATGTTGAAATAAATTAACAAGTGAGCATGCGATCTTAAAATCGATAATATTTTCTTAATTAGTACCTTTGATAAGCCAATAATGGACCTCAATATCGAAAATATTGAAAAACTTTTAAATTCACGCTGAAATTATAAAAATTTAACATTGACTTTTATTTTTTGCTTTCAAATATAAAAATCAAATCCTGACTTTTATTCACTTCGAGAGAAAAATAAGAATTAATTTCAATCCTTGAATAGAGATTTTGAAAACAAATTTTTCTTATTGAAATAATTATGAATAATTGCCAACTTTAAACTCACAAATTAACAGAAAAATAAATCTTTATCGAATCGAAATATAAGTTTTATTCTAAATTTTTAGTTGCTTTCGACGACTACAACTAAAATATTAATCATGAATGACTGAATTTGTATTCCTTTGTTATTTGAAGTGACTAAAAAAATGAAAAATAAATAAATAAAGTAAAAAGAAAAGTATGCTAATCATAATGTGAATAATAAGAAATAAAGATAAATGTGTAAAAGATAATGAAAATAAAGATATTTAAAATATTGTGAAAATATAGATAGAAAGTTTGTTAATTTTTTTTTTAACTTTTACAAGTTCTGCCACTGTTGTTACATCTATTGTTATCTTGCTTTTTCTTAGCCCTGATGGTATACAATTTAGGCCGAAATGTTGGCACACAATATAATAAGTTTTTTCTTATATTTTTTTTCTTATCGACCACTTCCCCAACAAAGCTTCTCCTACATATATTTTCGGTCATCAACCATACTCTCACCATTAAAAAAATGATTATTTTCCAATTATTCGTTTCGTATTAGTTTTGACTAATGACTAAAAGATTATTTTTTTGTGATTAAAAGATTATTTTTTTGTGACTAAAAATTTAGTCATCAATCGAAAGTCGGATAATTTTCACCCAACTCTGCATCACATACACACAAATATGTGAAAGTGTAATAGTGTGTAGGGATGAATGTATGTATCATATGTGTATGTATATGAATCATGATTTAAAGAGTACATCTGGACATAAGTATAAGATCAGTCTTGTAATATATTTCAATAAATCTTTTCTTCTATTCTAATTAAAACTTATAAAAACCACCCCACCTAGTCATAGACCACTAAAAAACACGCTATAGGTCAACCGGTAAGCTACCACCACTCAGAGGACAGGTCAACTCACTGATTGCTAAGGCCCTAATGGATGAAGAGTTGAACCATGGAATCGGGCCACCAGCGACATCTGTGAGCCAGTTAGCAAAGCCTCTTAGCAAGCGCTCTACAAACCTTATTATTTGTTCATGATTATTTTTTAAGTAGAATTAATTTGTTTATTTACGGAAGGAAATTATTATTGCTTTATCATTTCAATAAACATGATTGAAATTTACAATGGAAGTTTGAACTCTTGAATAAGACAGTATTTAGATAATACAATAGGAACCAAAGTTTCTGTTATGATCCAAGCGGAAGCATCTCTCTCTTTTTATACTATACAGTGTAAAGACCTCTCGCCTAGAATTATGAAGGATGCCCAACCTCTTTTGTGCAACTGTCAGAGAAGACGGATGTACATATGCCTTGCCTTAATTCACATCACCGTAGGCAGGTCTCCATTACGAAACGTGAGGTAAATTTAAATTTCCTTCCTACAATAATTTAGACTGAACTTCTTAACTCAGACAATTTTGTTTTCATAATTTTAAATATTATATCTAGCATAAATGGTATATATGGGCAGGTATTCATTTTAATTTTAGCTGATCCTCTTTAACTCAGACTGTAATTTCCAAAATTCATATTGAAAGTAATAATTTCTAACAAATATAAATGTTTATTTCCTGTTTGTTGTGTAACAACAAATTCTGTATCGGTATTTGTAGCAACAGAAACTGAATTTCATGTGATGAACTCTCCTTCCTGAAGATGGCCCACATGTTACGGCCGAAAGGTCAGCTTAAAAAAAACTGAACTTATTGCTTTGTTTTTTAAAGCTACTTTGACTCATTTCTTCATAACCTATAATGTGATATACAGTCAACCATCTATCACCTCTAATTTAATCAAAATAAAATAGAAATATATCTATAATTTGAAAATATAATTTTACTGAAAGCATATCTTAAAGTGGAACCAGTGACTAACAAACTAAAATATATTATTATAAGTGATATTCCTAGAAATGAAACACTCCCATTAATAAATCTAAATAACCCACACGTAATAAGTAGTGAAACTTACTCATCAGCCAACTTGGGCACAATTTCATCTGACTCCAGATCACTAAACAATTCAAATTATTTCATTATAATTTTATATAGAAATTTATTAATAATGATAATTTTTAAAAATATCAGTAAATACATTTTTAAAAATATATTCATAGATAAAATATAAAAAATAAAATACAACATTAGGCTGACAACATTACTAATAAAAATTATTTATCAGACCAGCTACAGGATAAACCCAGGGGATAATGAACAGAAATAAATATCAGCCACTACAGAAGAAACTTTTCCAAATTTAATAATAATAATAAACCTTACCTATCTATCAACTCAGTGAACGCTTCATTTGACTGAGATCTATCATAGAGCATAAATGATTCCAAGATTCATATAAATATAACCGAAGAGATTTCGGATGACATCAGGCTAGAAGTGAATGGGAGACCAGTGTTGCCAAATCAAGTCAACCAGTCTTCCTATCCCCCTTGTTACCACCCAAAACTTTGTTATATCAGTATAACCTCATTTTTAGTAGAATGTTATGCAGAATGTGAATATATCGGTAAGCTCACAAAACACAATAGTCTATTCAAATATCTGTTGCTATAAAATTAAAAATTTATGAAGGAATGAGATGGTCTGGGAGGCAGCCAAAAAAATGGATCACAAATAGTAAAAACTACTTATTAGGAACCGACGTTTCGACCCACTTTGGAGGTCTTCTTCAAGGCTGAATAAACAAGATGCAAAAATAAAAAATCAAACAATGATATACATGGTGAATGAATTAAAATTAATAATTAAAAAGACTTAGTGAGAAAAAATGAAAACAGTGATGAATTTTTAAAATGAAACTGATAAAGTAAAAACAACAACTAAAAATAAATTAGTGAATATTAATAAATTAAGCTGATTATTAATAAAACTGTCTATATAATAATAATAATAGATAAACTAAAAGATAAATAACAAAAACTAAAAAATAACTCTATTAAATAAGTAAAAAAGGATTAAAAATAAATAAACAGACAAAATTTACCATTGTTTTATTTTTATTTTTGTATCTTGTTTATACATCCCTGAAGAAGACCTGCAAAGTGGATCGAAACGTTGGCTACTAATAAATAGATTTTACTCTTTGTGATCAATTTTAACCGCCTCCCGGACCATCTCATTCCTTCATAAAGCCCTACGGTCTACTATTGATTATTCAATTAAAAATTTATACAATTATAATATTATAACTGCTGTTTCTTTATTATTTGTATTAGCGGATTCGCGAACCAGGTGCTTCATGTCATAGGCATTTTGGAAGCTAAAGATATTCATTGAGAAAACCATATCTTGGTGGGTTGATTATTATTACCTTTTCAAATGTAGCTAACATTAACGGCATAGCTACTGAAAATAATCATGTTCAATGGCTCGCTTGATTAAACATTTAACTAGTCAAAAAGTTTCTTTGGTAGACCTTTACATTACCTAGGCCTTTTACAAATATTATGCAGGTTAACATATTGGAAAAATGGATTTTTTAATTTTTTTCTATAAATTTTTAGGCTGCAAGACTTCATTGAATACAGTAAAGCTCAGATTTCTTACAGTTGTCATTTACAAAATGAATCACTCAGAAAGGAGCTGCTTTTAATCCATGGTGAAAAACAATGAGGTCATGAGGAGCTAGCTACATTACTCCCTATAATCTTCTTAATTTTAAATTTTTTTAACTCCATTCTAAAAAAAAATATTTGAATTTTAATAAAAACTATAAATAAATAAAATCAACACAGATTTAAAATACTTACTCATTGTGTGTTTTTAGTTCAGCTTCAAGTTGTTTTATGTATACAATGAGCATCTGAATAACTTCCGTTAGCATTCTTTCTCTGAAAATAGATATAATTTTATTAATAATTCTTTTGGACCATTAGAAAAATTAAAATTTATTATGTATTTGATTCAAGCTTCTCAGAAAGAACTGTAGGTTGAATGCTATAAGTCTCAAAAAAAAAAAATAAATATGTATATAGATATATGCTTTTTACCTAATTTTGAATAATTCTTTTTAATTATTTAATTATTATTTTAACTTTAAGTCATTATTGAGAGCATTGAATAAAAATCAATTTGTATGGCTGTTAGTTCTAAATTAACTAACAGGAAACATAATAAGAAAAAATTAATTTATTTCTCGTAATATGAAAAAAAAAAATTATTCATTTAAAAATTATGGAAATGTAATGACCTAAAGATTTTAGAAACTGATATATAGAAAAGAATCAAAATGGTAATTTTTTACAATTTTACAAAGAAAGGTGGATCAGTTTAGTTATGTGGAATATTTGAGATGTAACAAAATAAAATTATACTTATCTTATTTCTAAAAAACAGAATATTAAATTTTAATTTCATCTACAAAATATTCTTTGTTTTTGTTCTTATTTCTCCATTTATTTTAAATGTTCAAATTTACAATTTACTTTTTTGTTTAAATAAAACATAATCTCATGTTAGTAGAATAAATTTATTCTAAATACATTTTTTAATATATGTAAAAATTCTACTCTTTGATCACTCAAACAAGCACTTGTTCCACTTCTTATTTGATTTTAACACTATAATAATTTTAATGTCGATAGTTTTTTCTCTTTAAAATAAAATTGATTGAGTCTATTTCTTTTGTATAAAATTGTTATATTTAATGATACTCTATTAACATTTTAACTCTAACCAATTTTATCATTACAATATATATAAAAATATATCATCATTTTTAACAGTCATGTCTAAAAATGTCCATAATGAGGACTATCTGAGCTACATGTTTTCATATTAATCTACTATCACACAAACCAACAAAAGAGATATCTAGGGTTACATGGAGAATCAGCTGATAGGCATAAAATATCTCACTTGCAGTTGAGAAAGAGTTTAAAAAATGAGAATTCTTCTTTAACAACTAATATAAATATAACATACAAAATTTAAAGCAACTTTTTACAATAAAATATACATATCCTCCCAAAAATGAGTTTTACTTCTATCATGCATCTCTTGACACAACAGTATTGTTAATAATTTAAATAAATTATATTCTATAACCAATTTAACTCAATAATTTACTCTTCTCTTTTTATGTGTTGTTCTATTAGACATTGCACAGCTACCTTCCGTTTATTCATGAGATCAGCTAGCCTCTGCCGCCTGTAAACCATAATATGATTACACTATCTGCTCAATTCAATTATTGAAAGTTGGTTTTTAAAGTTGACAAGATATTGTTAACATATTAAGTAAAAAATGATTGACGATGATAAATATTTAGAACAAAGTTCTGCAGCTGAACATAACGAATTTCCAGCTTGGCTTTTAAGAGATTTATCAATCATTTTTCAATAAATAAATGACTCCACAACCGACAATAGCACCCTTGCTTCTGCATTAATTGTTTAGGATAATTGGAGCAGCAAACAAATCAACAAAAAAGGGGATGTCAATGCTATATGAATAGGTACTAATTATATAGAAATACTCGAAATTCCCAGAATCAATTTTCATAAATATTAACATGAACTTTTTTTTTTTAGCTCACTTTCAAGCATCAACTTTCTGATTCCTCAGGTTTTGAAATATACTTTTTAATTGTTTGAACTGTATTAAAAAACTCTTTAACACGTTCAGCCCCATGAGATTTTTGATATATTTTCGGCAGGACCATTCGGTTTTTGTAATTATTACTTTTAATATCCTTTAAATAAATTTAAAAATTTTTAATATATTTTAACTTATAAATTTTAACTTTTTTCTTTGCAGTCCCTGGGTCAGCGTTGGCCCGCTTACAAAGGATTTTTTTTCAAATCATAAAAATAAAACAAACTAACTGGAAACACACATAAACTGCTTTAGCAGTAGAACTGCGTGTTTTATATATATTTACTTCTAGAATTCAGTTGAACATAAAATACACAGGACGCATAAAATGTCAGTGGGTAGTCTGTTGCGTAAAGTAAAATAAGGGATTCCCCCTAGAATAGCCTTTTCTAGCCCCCTAACGTTGCTTAATAACGTATGCATTGTGAAGTCTGTCCCCAAAATCTGCACTATTGCTTGCAGTGTTTTCGTAGATAAAAAATGCGTTAGGAGAAATTGATTTATTATTTCTCATTGTTTGTAACGTTGTAAATATAATAATAAACGAAACAACACTGTTGGTGGCAACACTGGCACAGAAGTACCTGGCTTTAAAAAAGGATAGCTTGGGTCCAGGGTCTATAGTTTTGTGTGCGCCATTGGTGAAGTATCTAGTCTAACTTGCTTGTGTTTTTTGTTGATAATACCTCTGATCCACAACAATTTGGTAGCAGGGCGTGGTTTTAGAGTACATAAAAGCATCAAGTTAAGTGTAATAAACACGTATTTTAACAGATCGTGTGCTGTATAGTTTTTTTTCGGACTAACCGCCGTGAAGAGATATATAGGTCTTTGTTTTACGGACTAATCGCCCTAAAACTTATAAAACACAATGGACGTAGCAAATTATGGTATTGACAGCGGAGAAATATGCAATATGGTCGATGAAAATCGAACCATACCTAGAGGCGAAAGGTATTTATGAAGATGTAGTGGAAAAGGGAGTTCCGCCAGTGGAAGAAGCAGCCTTGAAGCACTGGGAACAAAGAAATAAGGAAGCGATGACTACTATTATCCTAACGGTGAGTAATGATATTTTACCATCAATTAAAGGGGAGAAAAGAGCAAAAATAGTTTAGGGCAAATTAAAGGAGAGGTTTGAGAGCATCCCTGAAGAAAAGGTCATAGGCCTCATGTTTGATCTAAATAATATCAAAAACATAATTCAGAATCTGTTGATGAGTATCTCAACAGATTCCAATGTTTGGTCCAAGAGATAGCTCAACTTGGGAAAACATTAACTGATAGGGAATTAATAAGGTACATAATTGAAGGCTTGCCACCCTATTATGACCCAGTTGTTAACCCCATCTTAGCAAACAGGAGCATCAAATTTGCTGAATTGAGACAGATGCTTTTATCATTTGAAAGGATAAATGCCTCTAATAAAAAAGACCAGGCATTTAGAACCCTTCATAACTGGTCCAAGTCCAACACTAAAGTGTGCTTTATTTGTAATAAGCCGGCCCATTTAAAAAGGGATTGCTGGTTTAATAGGGGTAAAAGTAAACAGCCCAGTACCAGTAAACCCAGCTATACAAGTAGACCTCATCCCTGGAAGAATAAAGCTTCTTTGACCCAAGAATTTGCACTTTGTACAATTGCACGAGTTGATGATAGTGTATGGTATCTTGATTCGGCCTGCACCTCTCATATAACCCCGGACTCATCTGTGATTGAGGAAGGAGTCGACATAATAAAAGATTCATCACTAGTAGAAACAGTTGTGAAACAGGAAGTTGTACTTTCTCAGGAAGGAGCTGAAGTAGAAGTAAACGAAATAAACCAGGAAGAAGAAGCAAATCAAAAAGAAGAAGTAAACCAATTGGATGTAGTGAGCAAGATAGCAGAAATTAACCAGAAAGTAGAAATAAACAAGATAAAGAAAGAAGAAATAAATCAGCAACAAGAAATAAACATTGAAGTAGAAGTAAACAAGATAAAGGAAGAAGAAAGTAATCAGCAACAAGAAATAAACCTTGAAGTAGAAGTAAACAAGATAAAGGAAAAAGAAATTAATTAGCAACAAGAAATAAACCTTGAAGTAGAAGAAATAAATTAGAAACAAAAAATAAACCTTGAAATAGAAGTAAACCAGATAAACGAAATACGCCAGGAAGAAGAAATAAAGCAGCAACACATAGTAAACAATATAGAAGTTAACCAGACATATATAATAAACAAGGTAGATGACTAAAACCACAAAGAAAAAATAAACCTTAAAATAGAAGTAAACAAGATAAACGAAATAAGTGAGGAAGAAGAAATAAAGCAGCAACAAGTAGTGATGAAATAAACCAGAAGGAAAAAATAAACCTTGAAATAGAAGTAAACAAGATAAACAAAATAAGCAAGAGGAAGAAGTAATAAAGCAGCAACAAGTAGTAAACGAGATGTATGAAATAAATCAGCAACAAGAAGTAAACGAGATAGAAGAAATAAACCAGAAAGAAAAAGTAAACCACCAGAAAGAAAAAGTAAACCATAAAGATGCAATAAACAAGATAGAAGAAATAAACCAGAAAGAAAAAGTAAACCATGAAGTAGAAGTAAGCAAGATAAAGGACTTAAACCAGAAAGAAAAAGCAAACCAGGAAGAAGAAATAAACCATAAAGATGTAATAAACAAGATAGGAAAAATAAAACAGAAAGGAAAAGTAAACCAGGAAGAAGAACTAAACCAAAAGGAAAAGGTAAAGCAGAAAGAGGAGGTAAGAAGATGGATGAAATAAACCAGGAAGAAAAGGTATATCAGAAAGATGAAGGTAAACCTCCTCTCTTTGATGTGGGGAAACATCTTAGGGGCAAGGTAAAGAAGAAGATAAAAATGTTTGCATTTAGTTAACTTAAGTGTAATTGAACTGCTGGACCTCAAAAAGTGTATATAATTAAGGCTTTAAAAATCGTGTAGTTGTTAGTTAAATTTATGTAAATATTACAGAGTTGTATTAAGTACCCAGTAAGTATGTTTAGTAGCGGAATTACTTTTAAGAGAAATAATAAATAATTTAGGAAGGAAATTGTTAGGAGAAATTGATTTATTATTTCTCATTGTTTGTAACGTTGTAAATATAATAATAAACGAAACAACACTGTTGGTGGCAACCCTGGCACAGAAGTACCTGGCTTTAAAAAAGGATAGCGTGGGTCCAGGGTCTGTAGCTTTGTGTGCGCCATTGGTGAAGTATCTAGTCTAACTTGCTTGTGTTTTTTGTTGATAATACCTCTGATCCACAACAAAATGTAGAAATTATAAAGTATAATATGTGCGTGTGTGTTAGACTAATTTTGTTATTCTTCAAAACCCATATTTTTACAATTATAAAAAATGATCAACAAAGTTTTAAAATTTTTATTAATAAATAAAATAACTTGTAAACAATATATATTTTTGTTCCAATATACAAATGATACTCAATTTTTTATACATGGATACTTATAACATTGTAAAACAATGATGGTAAAAGTTCATAAAATAAATAACCGAGTAAATAAAAGCCAGCATAGATGTAAAATAATAAGATAATGCAGTATTATATAAACAAATAGTAAAGCAAATAAAACAAAAAATTAAAAAGAAAAATTCCACGGAACAAGAGCATTATGCTATTCATTGGGACCAATGCGGTCCCTTACTATCGAAATAACAACAGAAACGTGGTCCTCCAGACTAGAGAAAAGGTAAAAGTAGAAAAGACAGTGTGCGGTCCCAGGGCCTGCGCTGGTCCCTTGCACAAGTTAGCTTGAGTGACTGTGTTGGGGCTGAATGTGTTATAGTTCACTTTCTTCATAATGATAATTTCCATTGATAATGGATTTCACCAATATGGAAAGAAGGAAATTAAGAAATAAGCATTTCTGCAGTCTGTGAGCCTTAAGATTAGAAACAAAAATATCTAATGTGGAACACATGACTTCCTTGTACGCCTATTAAACTATAAATCGGTAGCACAAAAAGTGATCCCAAATTTGGTTACTAGTTTCCGAAGATTGCAGTAAAAACGATACTCGACGTTGCAACATCCATCTGCCATTCACATCCATCTGACACACACAAAAGCTCTTGTTTCTGGTCTCCTAGCTCTTGTTTCTAGGCTCATTCCGTTATTAAAAGTCGTTTTCTTTCAGTAGGTAAGAAGTTCCCAGGAGATTTCTTCGTGCTCTGTGACAACATCAGAACTGTCAAGGTCACTAGATAAAGCATTGAAAATCGACAGTTTCAACATTTTAAGCAGAAGAACCCACGGAAAACAAGTATTTTACACTCAATTTTAACACTTAAAACAAGTAATAAAAATGTTTAAATAGATTGGGAAAAAATCGTGTTTGTAACCTTTATTACCAAATCATATCTGTATTTTAATTTAATCATCTATATTTAATTTTAATATAATTTTTGATGTAAGTTTATTATGATCTTCAAGTAAAGTACCTCTTTCAGCTCATCAATTTTAACCAAAATCTAGTATATTATTTATATTGATATAAAAGTCTTATTTATCAAATTTGAGATGTTTTACATTATATTTTAATATAATTTTTGATGAAAGTTTGTTATGACCTTCAAGAAAAGTACTGCTTTCGATTTCTAAATTTAGACAAAAATGTAATATGTTATTTAAATCAATATATAAATAATAAATACTAAATTTGAGAATTTTTGCATTATATTTTAATATAATTTTTGATGGAAATCAATTATAACCTTCAAGTAAAGTACCACTTCCGGTGATCATGCAATGACCAAAAAGGGAGGTTCACAACTGGATTTTATTATAATCCTAAATGCAAAACTTCAACTTTCTACAACTAACCGTTTTTGAGTTATGTGAGATATGCACGTGCGTACAGACGTCATGACAAAACTAGTCAAAATGGATTCAGGGATGGTCAAAATGGATATTTCCATTGAAATCTGGAAACTGAAAAGTTTTGCAATTACAATACTTCCTTTACTTCGTACAAGGAAGTAAAAATCAATGAAAACGGTAGAGCCGAGGGGATGGGTTAGTAAATCCATATCTTTAGACCTCCTATATTCTGTCCAGTTAAAATCATAACATAAAAAATGTAAGTGGATTATCTACAATGACAGACCTCTACAAAAATGTATTACTTATCACATAACTGAAATTTATAAATCTAGCATAAGTGATAATAGGTTATTAAGACTAATCTCAGAAGTAATTAGCAGTCAACTGTATTGATTTATAAGGATCATATATCAGTTGAGTTAGCTAATGCAGCATATGAACAAAACTATAAGTTATGTATTTTTATTTACAACCAATGTAGGAATATGATACCTGTTTTCCCAACAGTTTTTCTACTTAAACAAGGGAACTTCACAACTGAGTTCCAAACATCAAACACTCAAAGATCCAATGGCATACTCTGATAATTAATAGTGCCTAAATAAAATATTTGAAAATTTGAGCATGTTGAAATAATAGGTCTCCCATTTCTATGAAAAATACCATTGCCTCATCAAAGAAGCAGATACTCAAATGTCTCCAAGGATATATAGTTAAAGCACTTGAGGACTTTTTTAGATCAGTTACCACCTCAGGTCTCAAATAATATCAGTATGTGAATTCAACATCTCAGCCAAAATTACAAACTGATCAAGGAAGTAAATTCAAGAATCTGTTCTTCATAATTAATTCATGAATTTAGAAATGATTTAAATGCCTAAAAAATTCTTACTCCTGTTTTCGTTTTTCTTTAATTAATTGTTCCAATGTTTTTGCTTCTGATCTTGAAAAGTCAAGAGTCTCTTCCTCTCTAGTGAGAATGGGATTTCTGAAATGACAAAAACCAGAAAATATTGAATTAACTTAAAAATTAAATTAACCAGAACTAGTAAAAGGTAAACATTTCATTATACCAAAATTAAATATCTGGAATATGAAAAATAAGAAAACTTTTCTACTTACAAACGGGCAATCATATTTTTGAAGTTTTTTATGAACTCTATTTTTTTATCAGTTTCAGGACATTTGCACATGTCTTTTTCAACACTGTAACTAATAAAGTATTTAAAAGATATGCATGAAAACAAATTAATGAACAAACAATTTTTTTCTATACATAAAACTATCATAACTATTAATAACCAAGTAGATGATGAAAAAAAAAATTAAAAAAATAAATTAAAAAATTAAAAAATAAATTTTATTTATTCTGGAACTGATCTCTCCTTAGAATAACTGATAGGATGGTATATTGGCTGTAACAATCAAACCATAATCATATTAAAATGATAATAATTCTCTTTATAGAATAATCAATTAAAATATTTTTCCTGACAAAAAAGTAAAAAATACAAGTTTATTAGTATTTGCATCAAAATATATAAAAGAATCAGGAAGAAAGAAATTATTTGTCGGTAGTCAGGGAAGAGCCACTTCAATTTGGCACAGTATTGTGAAATATGGGTATCTTTACAGATTTCACATGTTAAATAGATGTCTAATTTGGTCTCTAACAATTTGGTCTCTAACAATTTGGTCTCTAATTGTTGACTCATCATCAACGCTGTCAAGTGGCTTATCCGCTTTCTAGCATCTATTATAAAAACTTTCTGCATTTATTTTCCAATCTTTTAAATTGAAATTATGGATATTTAATTAGAGAGGCTAAGCTGGTCTAAAAAGATGTTAATGATCAGGGTTATATGAAAATTTCTATATCATTATACTGGAAGGGATAGAGATCTTAAGGGAGATATAGCATCCTGCACCTGGCTCATATCACATGCTTCTTGATGGCCATGAGTATTTTTTTTTATTTATTTCAAAATACTTCAATATTTTTTTCTAAAAATTTTATAGAATCTTTATAATAAATGTATTAACAAATCTACTGAAGGATAGATTTATCAATAAATTTTTTTTGGAAACATAAATGATTCAACATGCACAATCTCATTTATTTGAAACATTATGTTCCTTTTTCTCAGAAATCAAAATAGTTTCAGATCTAAATTTTTCACACCTTGCTTTTAATGATATTTAAAAGAAACAGACACATGAATAATCAATTTCACTGAATGAAAACCAATTCCCTATGAAAAAATAAAAAGAAAAAATATTGAGGTAAACTTCAAGATTCAATATTTTTTTTTCTAGAGTTGTAATTTAAAATTCATAAAAACCTCCTGTCTGTTTCTTTCTCAAACTCTTATTGATAAACATAAAAAGTTTCAAGACAATAGCTTTTATAGTTTTAAGAATTGAAATGTAGGTAAAGAACAAAATAAATTTAGTATGAAAATGAGAATGGAAAGGGCAACATTAGAAACTACTTTGGAAAAAGTAGTAGCTGCAGACATGTATATGCCTAGAAAGAGGGAAAAAAATATCTGACTATTAGCTAACAGTTAATTATCAAAGCTACCTTTTATCCAATGTATTGCATTTTTCAAAATCACTATCTTTTTGTGTTTTTCTCCTCCTGAAAATATAAGATATATATAAAATCTAATAGCATAAAAATAAAATGTTTTACATTGCATTTGAATGCCAGTATATAATGAATTGATCTATTTTCATCTTGGCATGATATTAGTTTTATTCTTTCTATGTTCCAATGTTTACATGAAATGGAAAATAGACTAATTGAAGGATTGATTTAGCATCTGAATTTACTTGTTTAGCCTAGAATCTAAATGGATTGTGGAATAGTGCTGATCATAATTAAACCAATCGCTATTTACATACTTCTGTCCACCGACCACCCTCCAAACACAAATTCTTAACATCACCCTTAACGCAATCCTCTTAGCTACGTTTCTGTCTACCCCTCGGACGTTCATCAGTCGGCTCAGTACAAATTAACTTTTTAGGGATTCGTTTATTACTAAACCCAACAACTTCATAATGCCATTTCAATCGCCATGATACTATCACTTAAATTATATTAACAAGATGCATGCCACACAAAACAGCATTACACAACCTCCTAAATTCTCCAATAAACTTGTCCCTCCTTGGCTCAAATACTCTACAAAATATCTTATTCTCGAAGACCTTAAAGAATTCTTACTTCAAAGGTGGCAGTCACCTTTCACACCCGTATAGAACAGTAGGAAGGATAATATGTTTGTTAATTCTAACTTTTAAGTTCTAGGCAAAAGAAGTGAGATAAGTAATTTTGTAACTGAAAAATAACAAGCATTTCTGCCTTTAACCTTGCCTTTATTTCCTCATGGATTTCATTTTTTCAAATTACCATAAACCCCAAATACTTAATTTTCAAAATATCCTCAAACGTTATCACTCTTATATCTATATCATCGTCGCTGTTTCTGCTGCTAACAATATATTTCATCTTATCCTTATTTATTTTGAACCCTAATTCTTTACCAGCTTTCATCAATATTGCTATATTCAGTTTTATAGTTTCCGCTTCTTCACTTAACAGCACCAAATCATCAGCATACCAAAGCATGCATATTTTAAGACTTGTATTTAAACCTTTTTTGGTACATATCACTTTTCTAATGACATATTTTAGTGCTAAATTAAATAACTTTAATAATAAAATTATGTATTTATTCCTATAAGGTATTAGCTTCCAAAACATATCTAATGGAACTGGATTAGTAATATAGAACCATTACTGTTTTATAAATTAATGACTTGAAAAAGTTATAAGGTTTATCTGTATTGCCCTATTAACTAATCAATATTTATTTAATATCTCACTAATCTTATTTCTAAATTAAATGACTTATTAAAATGATCATATACTTGTTGCATGCTACAAACTATTAAGAGGAAAACAGAAAACAATTTATTTAAATTGTAGACTACTTACACTTTATCGGCTAATTCTTCAATCAGATACAAATGTCGTAAAGGTTTCGTTAAAATTCTATGAAGACCAATATGTTCCAATAATTCTTTTTTATCAAATAGGCAAGGCCTAAAGTTTTAAACAAATCAGCTTTATAATTTCTTTATTTTAATGATAACATAAATTTATGAGTAGTAAAAAGAAAATTCTGTGTTATTGTTTCTGCACATTAATCAAAATCATTATTCCATGTACTGTATTGATGTGATAAATTTAAAATAGCATAATACTTTAGTTTGTTAATTTCATGTTTTGTATCATTGAGTGTCATATGTTGAAAAAACAAAGAAACAAAGACATACTTATAAAATTATATTGCAGGTTATAACAGCTAACATGCAAGAGATTCATCATCAAAATCTCTTAATCCTGCTTTTAAAGGAACCAGCCGGATACTAAAACTCATTCCTCATTCCTAAAACTGCAACCCATGTCATCCAGAGGTGTTCAGTTATATGGAAGGATAAGATGTAGTAGAGAAGTTTTATTGTGGGGACTTTATGTAGGAGACTACTAAAGGGCTATACGATGTAAAGGACACCACATTGCCTACACTGGCAAGATTAAACAAAGATCATATCATTGATATACAGATAATTAGCAATAAACATAAAGGAAGAAGGTCCTGCTCATTACCCTCTGCAAGTTTCAGAAGAAATGCATAGAAACCAAATTTTAATGAAGGCAAGGTAAGGCAAATTTTAAATTGGGCATAATCATTTTGGGCACTCGACTAGATTTCACAGAGATTTGTTAAGAGGATCAGTCATTTCATTTTTCAGATAGAAAAGAAGAGAAACTGCAATGAAGAGAGAGCAGATGGACGTTCACAAGCAATGGTCATAATGGTGTGAAATTTCTCCATGGCACCAAACAATGAGGTCCAGGAGTTCAAGCTTTGGAATAGATAAATTTTAATTTTGGCATAATCATTTTTTGGAATTTCTATAATGGTGAACGGGAGAAAAGGGTACTATCTAGAAAAGAAGTTTTTTATTGACTCAAGTTTAGAAGCTACAAACTGCTCTTGAGCATGAATACTCATTACAAACCAAAACCATGTTTATGGAAAATTATTTCATCAGAGGAGTAACAATGTCATTTTTAATGTGATTGTGGAATTCTTTTGTTATGAAAGTTCTGGCATTACTATAATTATTTGGTAATTTCAAATTATTACTGAATGTTTTTAAATAATAATAAAATTAAAATCTTATTCAATAAGTTTGATATGTCACATGTTATGTGTTATATGTTAACCAATTTTAATTTCAATAATAACTTTTAGACTTCACTCTTTTTAAAACTTAAAATGAAGTGTATCAATTCATCAAGTCAGAGAAATTGTCACATGAAAGTGAAATTGTGATTACTGTTCATATAATTAGGACCAAGAGAAAATTATAAGAATATTTAGCATTGGCCTTCACAGGTACAGTATCAAATCAGCACTGACATCAACACAAGATTACACTATTACATAGATACTTCATTGTACTATATATCTATTTTACTAAACCGATTTAGAGATACAGTAATGAATAATATGACAATATGTATAAATAAAAATACAAACTTTGGTACATCTTTTTCTTTCATTTGTTTCAAGAGTTCATATCTTTGTATCAGTTTATGTACAGCCTCATCAAAACTAACACTCCTGAAAATACAAATAATTTAAGAAACTGATTATAACTAACACAGTATACTGTGTCTTTACTAGAAAACTCAAAACAAGGCAAAAGTGTTACATAGACCGTTTTTTTTAATTTATACTCCCCTGAAATACCAATATTACCTGTTACTAAAAACTAAAAGGAATGGTTTCATTCCATTTACTGGCAAGAATATTATCAGCATTCTCCAAAATTACATATTTATAATTTCTTAAATCAAAACATCTTCATGAGAATAAACATACATGAGAAAGTTGCATATAATTCAGTCTAACAAATAAATTAAAAAATATACGGACATACACAGTAGGACACTGATGTGCATCCTACAGAAGAAAAACTTATAAAATCTTCAGTTATTCATAAATAACAAAATGGTTGCATATATTAATTAAACAATATCTTCCACAGCAAAACTGCCTTCTATCATTTGCAGCAACCAAGACTCAAAAAAATTCCAATATTAAAACTGAATAAGTCATTGCCATATGATCTCTTCAACTGGCAAAAAATAGAAAATCTAGTCGCATAATGCCTAATCCCTTGTAACCTCTTCAGTGGCATCAGAGTTTCTCTATTCCATAAAGCTACAGGTTACGACTACCTGGCGACCTATCAGTATAAAATTGGTGTTCTCATGACATATAAGTATCCTCCTTGCCAGCAAGAATATACAGAAGCAGGGCATTTGAACATATGTATGGCTTTGCAATCACCAACTACAGAAGAAAAAGAATTGTACAAGATATCCACTATTTATTAGTCTGCTCGGCACCAATTTCTGGGACTTCATTTCCTCGTTCTTCCTTACGACAATGTTGCAGATCTGGTAATAGATACCATTTGCTTTTTGTATTCTATTTGATTCTCTTGTTCTATTTTTCCATTTCTTTCAACAACTGTCCCTAGGCACATATATTCTTCTAGCAACTCTAGGGTCTTGCCCTCACATTTAATCTGTACATCTTTAATCTACATAATTTTACCTTTTTTTTTATTAATGACCATTCCATTTCTGCCAAGCTCAGCCTCCCATCCTATGATCGCTTGTGCTGAGTCTGCTATGAGGACAATACCATCTGTGTATACAAGAGCTTAGGTGAGTATTGTTCTCATATTATATTTGCCAATGATTGCTCTTGCAGTTCTACACTTACAAATTTTTCAGGATCTTATCCATAAATATATAAATAAATAGTAGATGGCTGAGACTGTCTCCTTTTTTGACCCCTCTGTTCATTTTGAAGCTCTTTGACTCTTTTCCATTGATCCTTACTATCCCCTTTGAATCTTTATAGGTAGACTGAATTGCTTGAATAAGGTCTCATCGGATGTTCTTTTTTTTTCAGTGCATTCCATATCTCTTTCCTTGGCACAGAATCAAATGCTGCTTTTATATCTAAGAAGTCCAAATATATATTTTTGTCTCATTCACATGCTTTTTTTATGATTGTCCTAAGGGCAAAGATATGGTCTTGAATTTGTCTTAATGGTCTGAAAGCTTTCTGTTCTTCTTCTAGTTGCTTTTCTATCAAGCTTTTCAATCCCCTCTCAAGGACGGCTAAAATGGTCTTTTTCTTATCTTATAGCATTGCTATTTCAGTTTTAAGTGTTTTCCAGATTAGAAATTAATATTAAAAAAAAAAAGGTCAATAATCTTTATGTTATGCAAGAAATATGCCCTTGTTAGTATTGATGTAATTACGCATTAATTAATTATTGTATTTATTAAATTATATATATCAAGTAAGTCATGCCTGTCTTAATTATGGTGGCAGTTGTGTGTGTGTTGAACTAACGAGTGCTGCCATATGACAATGACCGTTGTGAGTTGTGTGTGTTATCCAATATAATCCGTTCTTTACTTATACATATTGAGTTATTTATTCTTCCCAGTGTATTCTGATAAAAGTTAGCACATATTTACTGTCAATTTTGGATAATCTGGGATTTTACTCTTAATCCTCATTAATTATCAATGAAATCCAGAATAGTAAACTAATAGAAACATTGCATACCAGACTGCTTACATCAATAACTTCACAACTGTACCAATAAACAGTAAATAGGTAAATGGCAGAAAAGGGTTGAGTCTATAAGTGAATGGTAGAGTCTCTTTTTCGTTTGAAGCTTAACGTCCTTATTCCAGAGAACAGAATTTAAAGTCCGTATGACCTTTCTACCTCTGATGACATTTTCATTAACATCTTTTTTGCTGTTGCTCCCCTTCGAAAACCGCTTACCTAAATATTTAAATTGTAACCATTCCCCAACATTTTGTGAAGTGTTTCCACTATTATTAAATACTCAGTTTTTGCTTTACTGATTTCCAGGATTCCTGCCGTATAGGCTCCCAACAACTTCCTCATCATAAAAGATGAGTCTTCTTCGTTATTTGCAATAATGACTTGGTCATCGGTGAATTGTAAATTGTACAGGCATTTATCATCTAACATTATCCCATACCATTACACTTTCTTTTCCATAGACTAAGGATACTTTCAACATATATATTGAACAGTAGAGGGGATAGCGAAAGATATCAAAATTCTAAAAAAAAAAAACTATCTAAATCGGACCAGTATCACCAAAGATGCAGCATATCTTATAAGATTATTCCTACTTTTATATTATTTAATGGAAACAACAGGGAAACTCTTAAAATTTATTTTCAGGTTGACAAACCAAAAATATATAGTGCACAGAATTGTCAAACTGCGATTGTTTAGTTTAGAAAACTATTATATTATATTTTTGTGCGAGAAGACATGAAGAAGCACATGCTGCTGAGAATATTTCAAGTAGTGTTTATGTGAGCTCTTAAATTATTTTAAAAAATGAATTATTATTTTTGCTTATTTTTTCACTTTTTATACTCTGAATAATGAAGTTCAATAAAAGTATATGCACTACTTTGTGAGGATCAATATCAAAAAATTTATTATTTATTTAAATGAAACATTATAAAATGTTCATAAATTAAAAAAAAAAACCTACTTCCAAACTATCAATTATATCCTGTATTTCATTGTAAAACTTTTCGAGGAGACTTATGGTGGTATTATTAAATGATACAAAAAAGTAATATATAATTTCAAATATTTCAATAAATTACTCACTTTGTTACATAAGGTGAACATGGGTCATTCCTTTCTCTCTTCTTTATCATTTCTTTTATCTTCTTATTCTTTTCCATGAGTAGGAAATTAAGTTTCTTAACCAATTTCATTCTTTAACATATATCAGAAATGAGATTAAGACAAATACAAAAATGTCAGAAAAATTAAGATTTAAAAATAATGTAAACTGGGTAATGAGTAAAATGGGATTTCAATAATTCAGATACTTGGATGTCCAGATGACATGGTAGTCATTGATAGGCTCAAGCTGTTTCCTCTGTTCTTCTTTTCCTTTTTCTCATTCCTTTGTAACCCTATATGGCTAATTCAGTGCAAAAAGAAATAATAATAATCTACATAAATAAAAATATGAATGTTTGTTTGTTCAAAATCTTAAATCTCCGAAACTATAGAACCAATCTGTACCAAATTTTAACTATATTATCTTGATGGTTCCTAGATTGTTTTGCAATAATACAATCTATTAGCAGCTGCACAAAAGCCGAAAAACCACTTTTTTTCCTAGAGTGTAGCGCCAAAACGGCTCAGAAGATTTAAATGAAACTTAGCTAAAATCTTCTCCTTAAAGCCCTTTAACTATCCATATATGAAACTACATCAATGAGAAAAAGAAGGAAAAACTTATGACAAAAAGAATATTTTATTTGCACATAACCCGAAAAGTATACATTTTCCACTAATTATATGAATGCTCTTTTGAAAGATAATTGAAATACCTACAGGAAATAAAAAAGTTATTGAAACCAAACCATTATTAGCAAAGATACAGTGTATTGAACATTATAGCCATTCTTTTATTTTCTTATCACTGCAGGTCAGAGGAACTGCAGGACATAAGTGATAGAAGAAAAGTGTTGTAATGAGGTCAAATTTTCGATGTACAGTTTTCAATGATTCTACGCATTGCAGAGTCTGCTGATTAAAAAATAATGTATTTTTGACCATAGGTCTGTCCGTGTGAAGGGGTGAACTAATTCTAATTTGAACCTCAATCAATTTGATTTGTTAACACTGCATTTATACATACAATAATTTTTATTAAACTTTCAATTGTGTTCATTTAATCTATATATATATATATACTCAAATCAAGCAATAGCGAAGCATTGCTGGGTCGGCTAGTAATAAATAAATAAAATTAAATTAAGATAAAAAAAGATTTGTTAAAAGAAATGTATACAAAAAATGTAAATATATAACTTTATGCGCACTTGTAAATTTCTAATATACTGCATACTCTGTAATATGGATCATTCGGTAGTTCGGACAACCCCCTTAAACCGTTTTTGCAGATTATCAATGTCCTACTGAAATTTTAATTGATAGGCAGAATGCTTCTTTAAATATGCAATCTAATTTAAGAGTCCCAACCCATGCCATACAGTGCCCATCACAGCAAGTGCTAAATAAGACTCTCACTCACGTGACTTTATAATTACTGCCTCTAAAAGTGGGCCTTTTAATGTAAATATTTTATATAATTTATCACAAATGCAGAGCAATTAATACAATTGCATTCAAAACAGAAAAATGTATGTACTTATATTATACAAGTGTTAGTCAAAATATTCCTTATCAATTCCTTGTAAAACTATTAATTATGAAATGCTACTTCCTTATCAATTACTGAAACTTAGAAGAGTTCCTCCTTGGGTTACACTGATTAAGATTTGAAACAACAAGCCATTGATTCTAAAATAGGAGCCTTCCAAAGGTTCTCATAACATCAGTTTTATGTTCAATGATAATAATACGTTAGATAAAAAATAATAAATAAACTACAACCTCCATAAAGTTATAATTGGATTATAAGTTGGATAAGGAAGATTCTCAGATTATGGGCATTTTAATTTTAATAATTTTGACTGCATTTAAATAAAAAAATTTAAGTACCTATACCTTCAATTGATGATCAGATATTAATGTTAACAAATGACCAAGATCAAAACTGCTTTTTTTTTTTTTTTGAAAATTTTAAATTTTCGAAAGCGTAATAATGACCGTGTGAGTAATGACAATCAGCTTGAATTTGCTATTTTTTTTTAACATCTAGAGGTCAGGAAATAAGTGCAAGTAGGTAGAAGTTAACTGCATGTACTATGGTTTATAATTTATTGGCTCACTTTCCATAAGTATGGATAAATAAACAATTAAAAGATTTACAAAACAATTAGAATTAAATACATTAAGTTCTGGAGAGCAATAAACAAATTTTAAGTACTAGTGATTCAAAAATGCTCCATTACCACACAATTTATGTCATTACCGCGTGAATGATTCGTGCGTGTGACGAGAGTTGTCAACTTGGTAATAACATTTCCAGATATTTTACTCAGCCAAACTAAAATGAAAAAACATTATTTGTGCAAACTTTCTTTAATTTATGAAAAATAAATTTCATTATCATTTACTGTGAGTTAGGAAAGAAATATATGTTTATTAGAAAACTTGTAGAGTGGGACAGTGCGTGGTAATGACTTTTTAGTACCTCATAAAATTAAATAAATAGGTAATTGTAAAATCAAATTATTCTTTTATCTTTTTATTTTTAATATTTTATTATGAAGAAATGTATCTTCCCATATAATAGTGGGGAAAAAAATTCAGGTTAGAATTAACTAATTGAGCAAAACTTGTAATGGACTGAAACTTGCCCGTAAAATGAGAATCACTTATAAACTTTAAACAAATGAGCTTAGTAAGAGTACCTTTGATAGACATCATTTCTTATGATCCTTAACACACATCTTTTCTTAGGAAGGTCTGGACATTGACAGCTAGGAGGTTCATCCTTATGTGTCGATTGCCTTAGAAAACATATTTTCATTTAAAATATTCAAAATTAAGATTTAAACGTCAATTAGATAAAACAATAACTACTAATAAATTTGAATAAACTAAATACTCTCCACAATGTCTAACAACTGTTTAGTTGTCCTGTCTAACATCAGGATTATCATCTACGCCTTTTTTCCAACTATTATATTCAGAACATATGCCAATGAAAAATAAAAATATTATTTTTTTATTAATATTATTATAAATAAATTGTCTTAACTGATCAGTAATTTCAGAAACAACAGATGAATTGTGTACACTGAAAGTGGTTTTGGGTACATTGCTCATAGATGCATCAATTAGTGAAAAAAAATCATATATTCCATGATACATTTCTGGAAAAAATCGACATTTCATTAAGAGCAGAAGTGAATAATCATCAAGAACACAAGTGAATCACATGAGCTGTTTCGGCAGAAAAACAAGAGAAAATCATTGCCTCCTTCATTGACTAAACTTCAGCTGTTCAATGATGGGGCTACCTGACAAAACAAAAACCACACTATCGTCTGATTTCTAATGGGCTTGTGTGACAAAGGAAGGTTCAAGCAGATTTGTCATTATTTTCCTGTCCATGGGCATTTTTTTTTTCTGCAATCGCGACTTTGGAAGCATCAAATATCTTACAAAAAGAATAGACAGAATTTACACTTCTCAAAAATATCGAAAACTTTTCTTATGAGCTAGCCGCACCGAACGTTTCACTGTTCATTATGTACAAACCGATAAGATCTTTGCATTCAAAAACTGGTGGCCTGTTATTTACAAAATAAAGTAATACTGGTATGCCCAAGCGAAAACTCTCGCATTAGATATCTATCCTTCTTTTAATTCCCAATACATTCGAGGTGTAAGCGGTATTAGGGAAACATGTTTATTCTATCTTCATTTCATTTTAACAATATAATATTACCATGAAAGTTTATTTAAAACACATTTTTTGAAGATATATAGTTTTGTAATGACTTTGTTTAAGTAACAGTTTACTTAATAAGTAATTGGCTCGCCCAACTGGAAAATAATCCCTCGGTTTAACAGTTAAGCAATAAGATTCAGTAATACCTACCATTTTCTATGTACAGTATTCATATTTAACATTGCTTTAAGAATTAGACAAGGGAAAGAATAAATAATCCCCTCTATCATTCATATAAACCTAAAAACAACATTTTATTTCCAAAACGTTTAAAGTTGTAAAGTTGCCATGACAACGGTACATATGGAACATGGCATAGAGCCCGTGTGGACCTATACTGTGCGTTATCTCGAAAAAGTTAGGTTTTTGAGCTTTAAAACACTGGACCAATTCGTTCCAAAGGAACATATATGATCTTGATGCCCGCGTAAAAACCTTCTTTTGGTACTCTTCTTTTGAGCAATATCAATTGCTCCTGAGAGCCGGAAAAGGGATCTATACTACCGTAATAATATATAGTAGTGATTTCTGATGGGACAAGTGGGTGAGACATTTCTGTATCTACTTTTAACCCTTAGTTTCCGTAATCTATCAGATACTGGGTCAAAATTAAGAATAGATTTTCTCAGTTTAAATCTTCCATTGGACAAACACTCTACTGTGTTCCAAGCAGAAGTGCTCGCGATATTGCCTGCAGTCGCATTTATGGAAGTTATTAGCTGCGACAGGGCTGGTATTCTTATCTACTCAGACAGTCAGTCAGCTCTCCAAGCCCTGGAATCCCTAAGAGTAACTTCTGCACTGGTAAAAGAGTGTAAGCAGGCATTGGAGTTATTTGCCTGCTCTAAGAGTTTGAAATTAGTATGGGTACCTGGACATAAAGGAATCTAAGGCAACGAGATGGCTGACCAGCTTGCAAGGAAAGGCGCTGAGAACCCTATCTTGGGGCCTGAACCTTTGTTAGACATCTCAAAAAGACATCAGCGAAAATAGCATGCAAAGAGTCGAGGGAGTGCTTAGACCACAGACAGGCTAAGTTACAAATTAAAAAACCCACTCCTTGATTCTAGAAAACAAGTGGCTGCTGGGCCTCAACACAAAGGAACTCCTACTGCTAATCGAAATACTCACAGGCCATTGCAGACTTAAAAGACACTTCAAGATCTGTGGAGTAGTAGGGGACGAGTTCTGCCACTTCTGTGGGCAGGCACCAAAGACTGCTCTACACTACATAGCTCACTGCAATAGAAATGCGTCATTAAGATATAGACTGCTTGGATCTGACAGAATCCAAGCCAAGAGGCTCCCCCCATTGAATGGATGTCCCTTCTGAACTTCATTAGGAAACCAGAAGGTCAAATACGGAGGATAAATAGGTTTTCTCTATTGGTTTCCACCTTCCCCGGGGTAGGCAAAAAGGACCACTAGGCCCATTTGCCGCACTTTGTCCCCCCTTCTGCCATCTAGTGGAATGTAACCAAACTATTTTGAATGTAAAATTCCAGCTTTTTGATAGATGGGACAAATACGGCCACTGCCCATTAAAGAGTTAAAAATTTTTCATGTAAAAATAAATTACTATATTTTTAGAAAGGTTTTATTAGAACAAATTCTTAAAGGGTTTATGAAAAAATATTGATATTATGATATTCCAACTCCACATTCATAACCAAAAAATATTGATATTAAAGATCCTCATATTTTCTTGTCAGTTCATAAAAAATACTTGGTGCGAATTTCAATCCTCAAGCTTTTTGAGAAGAATGAGAATTAGAGATGAGTAAATAAGAACATTTGATTAAAACTTCAGAATTACAACTTGTCTGATATTATGGAATATAGATTCTCCTGCACTAAGTTTATAAATTTTATGAATATTTCTTTAATCATCTCAATAACACTAATATTAATACACCAGCAGCAGATGCAATAGGTCTTTTACTTCCAAGGGATGAGGAGTCAAGAACATATTTTATTTTATTTTTTAGATCCTAAAGAAAGCAAATAGCAAGATTTCATCAGCCTCTCTCAAGAAGTCACATCAGAAAGAAAACTAAATATACCTCCCAGGGGAAAAAAGCCGGAATTAAAGATAAAATTTGTTTACCCAACTTACCCGTTTTCTGAATTATTGCTTTCTTCATCTTGATCACAGAAACAGCCACCAAATTTAGTATTCCTAAACATATAATTAGAATTAATAATTATTTTACTAACGCATTTATTATAATCAAGGCAAAACATATTGTACTCTTGGTCTGCGTTTGTTAATTCCCTCTAGAACCAGAAGGGCCCAGGTACTATGCGTGCTCGTATAATCCGCTCAGGGAGGAGGTGAGTAACCCGAAGGTAGCTCCCACGGCTCGGTGGATGAGCACCTCACGGCCGTGTTTGAGACTCGGCTGATTAGAGCCTCACTGTCTCGGTTTAGGAGAGGAGCACCTTACCTCAGCTGATTAAAGCCTCACCGGTAAGTTGGAAACTAGGCCGATTAGGACCGCACCGTTTCCGAGATAGGAACCCCCGCCTTAGCCTATCAGAGCCTCACTGGCGGGTTGAAGACTTGGCCGATTAAGACCGCACTGCCTTCAGTGAAAGGATGAGGTAGAAAAAGAAAAGGTAGCCAAGGTAAGAAAATAACAGATTTTTATTAGAAGCTTACAACCAAGAAGGCCGTATGCTGAAGGAGAAGGATGGGCGGCGCGGATGTTAGAGCAGTCAAGGCACTGCGCCGCTCCTGGATCAGGAGTGGCCCAGGAGAGCCCTGAGAGTGCTGCTCAGTGAGGCGAGCGAGCCTATTTATAGCCGGCCGGCAGGAGTGGGAGGCGACGCTCCCCACCACTGCCGGCTCAGCCAGCTGCCTGCTCCCACCACTCAGCGTCCGCCACAATATAATTTAAAAATGTTGATCAGTTCAGTTCATTACGTTTATTATTAATCTAAAAAGCAACTAACTAAAACATTATAAACGCTATTATATTATAACTAACTACTCCTTGAGAAGTTAGAGAAGGCCAAGCAGTGAAAGAGTGGGGACAGCCTTCTCTAACTTAAAATATCTGATGTGGACAACACATGACTTCCTAGTACTCCTATTAAACTATAAATCGGTGGCTCAAAAAGTGATCCTCAATTTGGTTACTAGTTTCCGAAAATTGTAGTATCTCAAAAAAGAAACTCGGCGTTGCGACACATACACACATACTCTTGTTTCTGGAGGTCTCATTCCGTTATTATATGTCTTTTTTTTTTTTCAGTAGGTAACTAGATTTTTTCGTGTTCCGTGACAACATTAAAACTGTCAATATCACTAGATAAAGCATTGGAAATCGACAGTTTCGACATTTTAAGCGGAAAAACCCACTCAACTTATATCTTATTTTCCTGCTGCAGACTTGTTGATCTCACTAATGGGATGGAAAATCAGTATTTTACACTCAATTTTAACACTTAAATCAAGTAATAAAAATGTTTAATTGGATTGGAAACCAAATTGCGTTTGTAACCTTAATTACCGAAACATATGATTTCTCTTTTAATTTAAATAAAATTTTTGATGTAAGCTTATTATGACCTTCAAGTAAAGTACCCTTTTCGGCTCACCAATTCGAACCAAAATATAGTAAATACATTCATATCGATATAAAAGACTTATTTACCAAATTTGAGATGTTTTACATTATATTTTAACATAATTTTTGGTGAAAGTCTAATATGACCTCCAAGTAAAGTACCGCTTCCGGTTTTCCAATTTAGACCAAAATCTAGTATATTATTTAAATCAATATATAAGTTATAAATACTAAATTTGAGAAGTTTTGCATAGTACTTTAATAAAATTTTTGATGGAAATCAATTATGACCTTCAAGTAAAGTACCACTTCCGGTGATCAAAACAATCCTAAATACAAAATTTAAACTTTCTACGGCTAACCGTTTTTGAGTTATGTGAGATACGAACGTACGTACGTACAGACGCCACGACGAAATTAGTCAAAATGGATTCAGGGATGGTCAAAATGGATATTTCCGTTGAAATCTGAAAATCAAAAATTTTCGCGATTACAATACTTCCTTTACTTCGTACAAGGAAGTAAAAAGAATACATGATTTTTAATAATTTATTTATTGGAATTTTTAAAAAATATACAATACTTAAGTAAATGTTCTGTTGGATTAATATGAAGTGACATTAGCTTTTGAAGAATCTACTCATTGTTAACACTCCATTAAAAGTTATATTTTAGGAGGTACTAAGGCTTTCTTCTTACATGAAATTTAAAAATTGATTTATACAAGAAATATTTCATAATTTATTAATTTATTACAAAGAGATAATGCAGATAGTTATAGTTTAAAATTTTCATACTTATACGTAAATAGTTATAATTCTAAGTTAAAATGAATACTATTGGATAACGCTTATCACTAATATTCAATGACAGGGTGAGAAAACAAAGTACTGCATAGATATATACTGGCATAAAATAAATCTAAACTTACACCTCAAAAACCATATCCAACATTTTATACAATTGAGATTGTTCAAGAGGAATCTGAAGAGCTTTCTTTTGGCCAGCAATCCTAAAACCATTAAAAAAATAAGACAAACTCGTGAATGTAATCTGAAGTCTATTTATAATATAAATTCAAAATTAATTGTATTTCTTGATTTACAAATTGTCAATGAATTCTCCAAGAGAAAACAGTGTCCTTATATCTTCTTTTATAGTGATGCATTCGCATTTTCTGAAAAAAAAAAAAAAAAATTATTGTCAGAAAATAAAAATTTCAAAATAAAAAGTATGTGTATACATTTTAATACCCAAATTATTAACAATATGTTGTAAGAGGGCTAAAAGGAAGAACCTGATTTATTATAAATGGGCCGATTCATTTGAAATCACGCAGTTTGAGTCAATTTAGCAGCTCAACAGTTTTGATGTTTATGATCTATTAACTTGTTATTCCCAGTCATTTGGTGAGCATAAAACCATGAGTAAAACATTTTTCAGGCTTATACTTTTTATTTTGCAGCCATTTCAAGTTAGCATCGCAGCTGAAAACAAGTTTTCTGAAAATGTCTCTAACTATTGCAATTTTGTAAATATCAAAACAAAACAAAAACTAAAATTATTATAAGGATGTGCTCTAAATTTTTTGTCCTCACAACACATCACCTAATTAGTGAGGAAAGTGCTTACAAAAATTCGTAAATATATACATAAAACATTTTTTTTTATATATAGTTTTTTCATTGTACTACTTGTAGAAATTTCAATCTTGAAAACTTTGTCCATTTTTTATATGAATTTTCAAAAATGATCAAAAATCATTTTTCAAATTATCAAAGTTGAATATATCAAAAGAGACTGAGTGAAAAATTATGAAACCAATACTGTTTATGCCTCTATATGATAGGAGCATATAAAATAAATTTGGTGACAGACTTAACTGGTTCCATAGTTATAAATTTTCTTCGTAACTAAAAAGTTTAGGGGAAATCTCTCTAGCTCTAGTAATTTTGCAGATATCAATAAAAAATGAAATTATGAAAAGAATATGCTTGACATTTTTTGTTTTCGGCAAACTCTAATAGAAGGTATCAGTTTCATAATTTTTCACTCAGTCCCTTTTGATTTATTCAACTTTAAATACTGCTAAAAATCACTTTTGGCTATTTATGAAAATTACGTTTTTCCCTTTTGTAGATGATGAACTACTTCTTTGATGTATTGTGAGGACAAAAAATGTATAACACATCCTTATAATAATTTTAGTTTTGGTTTTGTTTCGATATCTACAATATTACATTTTCTTAAAGCTTGTTTTCAGCTGCGAAGCTAACTTAAAATGGCTGCAAAAGAAAAAGTATGAGACCGAAAAATGTTTGACCCGTGTTTTTGAACTCACAAAATGATAGGGAATAACTGGTAAAAAATAATCATAAAAATCAAAAATGTCGAGCACAGGGTCTGGATGATTTCAAATGGATTGGCCCATACCTGAGTGCCTATCTCTTTAAATGTTTGTAATTTTGTCAATTGATTATTAATTCAACAAAGCTTTTTCAACTTGGTTAGCTATATGCATTACAACCAAATTCAAAATAATAATTTGTCATTGATTAGTCAGATCAGAACGTGGTAAAGAAACAATTTTTTTTTTTATACCAGACAGTGTTTAAGCAAAATTTTAAATACAATCTTCAGGCCTAACCTATCTGTTCCTGGTGTGAAGATGGAGATGAGACTGGAAAGCAGACATTCTTAATATTGAAAACATTATTTTGGTTAATAGATTAGAAGTGAAGGATGGTTGTCTACAATGGTAATGCAAAATAATAATTTGTTGAGGAGCAAAATATGATTACTTTTTCTTATGAGTTAGATGAAGAAATGATCGATTCAATTAAAAGTAATGGGCTGTGATATGATTTTAAAAACAGCATAAACTAATTGTTTTTTATTGTACTAGTAAATGTTTCAATAGCTCATTTAATTATAATAAAATGCTAATATTCAGCTGTAATTAAATATTAGGTTACTATGGTACAGATCTAAGAATTATGATTAAGACAACATTTAAACCTTGGTAAATTGATCAGACAACTAGAATTTAGAGAACAAAATATGATATACCTACTTTCTACAGAACTTCTTTTCCTTACAGCCACAAGGAACATCATAATACCTAAAAATTATAAGATCAAATATATTTTTTTTAAATAATAGGAAAGCTAAAATCTATTTTAAAGAAGAGTCCAAAATAAATTTGAGATGATCTAGGTGGGAATCAAAATCTTGAATCAACAGGAAGTATTACATTGTCACGATAAAGTTTTAAAAAGCAAGCATCAAACAGGGAAATTTGCAAGCACTTACAATGTTTATACTAATTTAGATATAGGCAATAAAAAGGGTAAGTTTAATAAAAACAATTCATCACCTATTCATTGACAACTTCGTTCATAATTATTGGCAAACAAAAACTCATACATGATTTTAAAAAGTAAATATATGACATAATAAGACAAATTAACATACTGTTCTATGTAATTTCTTTGTTTTCTGAATATATGTTCTTTATCAACAAAATCTTCTTCTTTACTCCTGAAACATAAATATACATTATCTAAATTTTATGGTAAAAACAATTTCTTGACTACAAAAGAGTGGAAGATTTTTTTATAAGCTATTTGGCCATCAGAATTTTTTTCATAAAACTGAAACATGAAATACTTTATTTTCTACACTCACTCACTTAAAATAATCCCTTTAAGACTAGAACCTTGATATAGCCAGAAATACATTTCTTTTAATGTTCTTTAAGAGCAAACAAACTGTGGTGCTGTCAAACTGAGAAACTGCAGGCCAAATTAATAAAATTATGATTTTTTTTTAAAGAGCTACATAAAGTAACAATTTCCAATGAATAGAAAAGATTGAAAAGAAATTTTAAAGGACTCCGAAGAAAGGAAGTGAAGTTAAATAACCTGATATCAACATAACATGTGCATTAATGAACGTATAAGGAATAGTTATAATGGAGCTATACCCAGTAATAAAAATCTATTCATACATAAATTGAGGTTTATAAAATTTTAGGACAAGAACTAAGATATATATATGCACATACAGTGGCCACCCTGTATATCTCATTGGATTCATCGCTGCCTCCTCCATTCTTAATTCGTCCCAGTACTTCTTCTGGTGGTTTATTCCGTCCCGTTAGGCTCCTGCAGGTAATCTCTCCTCAGAGTACAAACTTCGCTTCATCCTCTCAGCATCCCTGGTATCTTCTCCTCGCTCAATGGCACCCTTTCTTAAACGCCGTTTGTATCGGGGTCCACCATGGGATGGGGCACGCTCTTGTTCTTCTTCGAAGGAGTGAGTTCTCCGCCGACTCTGTGATGGTATTCGTCAGCATTTCTACTCTGTGGTCGGTGGTAGGCTCATCGCTGCCGACTGCAATCTCCTCTCACTTCCTGTTCAGCAGCACTCCCTCAAGAGTCCTGAAGAACAGCATCCTATCTGGCTATCAGGTGACGATTCCCCTGCTGTCACAACCCGTATTGCCTATAAGCCCTAGTACACACTGTGACTTTTGAGTCAACTCATTCGATTCGGAATCGATTCATGTCAAGATTCATTGTTCCGATCCAGCCCAGACGCTACTCCGGAACAAAGGCTATGTTCACACCAAGAATCGTGTAGCCATTCAGTCCAAATTGAAAAACGACAGAAGAATTAGCTTTTCTTTCAATAATTGTTATAAAGGGGGAAAGAAAAAAAAAAGATGGTGGATTATAATTTTTACCTACACACGTAGAGAGCTTAATTTAATTATTTCAATCCCATTACACAGACCAGCAAAAAAATTTTTGTTGAAAATTTTTTTAACTTTATATAGATTTTGATAACAGTTGATCTTTATAGATTTGTATGTGCTGAATCTAAATCTGGCCTTAGTTTTTTTGTAACACCCATATTCTTCCAGCAATATGCTTTGTATTATATAGTATAAATCCCTATCTAAACCCCTATACGGTATACGGGAGAATTAATGAAACACTATGTTACATCATAAGCATGGCTTGTATTTACAGGATCAACGAGGTTTTTACGTAGAATGTTCTTCTCATCAGGTTTTAAAGACTTCCTCACAGGCCAGTTCTTTCTGCACCAATGTTGATCCCTAGCCCTATTGTCCCATTCACACAAGAAACATGGAAATTTGGTAAAACCACCTTGCTGACCAAGGAGCATGCATGTTATTTTTAAATCACCACATATCATCCAACCATGAGCAGAATTGATATTCGATTTAACACTGTTTCTAGGTTTTCATAGTTTTCTTTATAATCACAATTCTTAAATTGTGGGTGATACAGCTTTTTTAATATCATATTTGGATTCAGCACCCTAAAAACTATAGGAACAAGGTATTTTCAGTATAAAAGTTTTTTCATCGTTGGCCTGTATTATAATTTATTTACTTTTCTAATTCTCGAGTTTCTGTATTCAAAATACAGTAAAACCTCATTTATCCGACATCAGACATTTTTTTTATTTAATCTTCACATTAGATTATCAATTTTAGCGTAACTATAAAATACGCCAAATATTCACTTATTCAGAGTACAGTTTCTGCATAGATTGTACAATAAATTATGGAAATAAAATACTTTTTGTTGAATTTAAGAAAGGTTCGCTTGAGTGTCACAGGACGTTGACGTCGATTGAAACATCAGCTATAGTTTTTATCATAATAAACGGTAAGTGTGCTTATTTAAGAATTTTGTTGTACTTATTACCCGGATTTTCGTATATCCGAACTAACTGGGACCAAAGTTAGCCCGGATATACGAGATTTTACTGTTAACCTAAAAAAATACCCATTTAACAAAAGAGCAGGAATATAAAAATGCAAATATCAATATTATTACAACATAATTTAAATTATGTAGTTAGGTATTGGGTATAAGGAAGAATTAAAATTTGTATCTACTTTTTTTTTTAAAGTCCCTATAGAATGCAGGGTGATATCGAGATGATGTAGGTGGAACGGGATCCGTTCTACCGTACAGTAAGGTAAATGCATAATAGTCGTTTTTATTGTAAATTTTTATCTAGACAAAATTTACCAATTGTCACGAGTACGGATAATTGGTACCTACATAAAGATACGGCTACACCAAAACTGGACTTGATTAGAGACCTGTAGAAAAGCTATAATATGTATTTAATAGGAGACGGCAGTCAAGTCTAGTCCGGGCTCAGTCTCGCCTTCTCAGTCAAGCCTAGTTTGGGTGTAGCCGGACCTTCAGACATAGTGTTTGACACGGATATTGGTAATTTTTACTCGCACGTTGAACTTTAAATATACAAAAAACTTAATGTTTTTCAGGGGTATGGGTAATGTTTATTGACACGTTTAATTTTAAAAATACAAAATATTAGTAAATATTGCTTATTTTGCTACTAAAGTTTCCTCTGTAAAGGATAAGAAGGTATTGAAAAGTTAGGGTATATAAGATCAAAAAGGTTTTGAGAGAGGAGGGGAGGGAGCGAAAAGACCAAGTGCAGGAAAAATTACCGATATGGTGACCAGAAAGTTAAAATTTCGCAGCCAGCGAGTTTGTTCCTTTGGTTGCAGACGACTGTTTCAGTATCAGCCGTTGCTTGCTTGTTCGCTTGTTCGGACTAACGTCCACAGTAGCAACATGAGTCCGCGAATCCCATATCGGACGGAATTCAAATATCAAATATTCTGACCCACAGCACACTGGATTCTTCGTCAAATGAGTCGAGGCAACTCACATGGATTCACCCGAAAAGATCCGATTCAGAGAGTTAAAAATATATTCATGGACGCGTGCAATGGAGTTGTTGAACCTTTCCTATACTTGGATCATACATATTTGTGAGTTAAATTTGCTAAAGCTACGATAAATTATTCAAATTTTGTGTGTTCCGGTTTAAAATTAATTATTCTCAACTATAAGCTACGTTTACATGGGGCTAGATGTTTGAGATGTTATGAATAGTGAACCGTGTGAAATTGAAAAAGAAGAATTCCGTGAACGGGATCCTACTTCTAATGGTTTCAATGGTGTATTCGTAAAGCCATGGATGTGTGAGTACACAAAGCATTTAACAGCCTTCAGAATAAAATATCGGTTCGTCATATAAGACGAATACAGCAGCACCTTAAAAATCACCTAATACCTGAGAGGACCTGTTTCAGAGACCAACTTAATAGTTACCAAAATATTCTCGTGATTTTATTTCAAAAATCGAAAGACGAACGACTTACATAAACCAGTTATCAGACGATTTAGCCATTACTTTCTCTCTTTATTAGTCGTAGAAGTGTTAATTTTTCTGTTGAAAGTCACTGTTAATTTTTCTATTAAAAAAAAAAAATCTTAAAATTTGAAATAAGAGGGAAAAGAAACAATTAATATCTTACTTAAGAATTTTTTCCATTGAGATTCATAAGAACTAATTTATTGGGTTTAAAATCCTCCAAAATGAACGTTAAACACAAGTAAACATCAACGAGGAATCCTTTCTGATTATCGAACTATCGTTGTATTGTGATGCGTGTCAGAAGTAGGTGCTCTGAACAATTTATCCGAACGGACCAACAAATTACTTTAATAAAGGGCCGGATCTGGAGGGTGGGAGACGTGAGGGGAGAGTGGCAAAAAGGACATTTGTGCCAGGCGGCAGAATTTAGATAGCGACAAATTTCGAACGCAATTTAATTTTTGTTCAAACAAAAAAATATTTGCTTCTGTTTACTGATTAATTTGGCCTTAATTCGGTAAATAAAAATGTAACTAAATAAAAACCTTCACTACGGAAAAAAAAATGTATACCTTAGAATCTCATTCGTCCCAAGGGACGTATTGCACTTGCATATGTATTTAAGCGCATTGGGGGGGTTGTTAGTGAAGTTGGCGCCCATTGAAACTTGGTCTTGTAGTCCGTAACGTGTAATGGAAGGCACCTGACTACTACACCAAAGATCAATATTCATGAGCGTCAACTTCACTTACAGCCCACCAATGCTCATAAGTAGATATGCAAGTACTTTCCGCCCAGGGGAAACAGGAAACTGGACGAATGGGGTTGTAAGATATAAAAGTTATTTCGGTAATTGGGATTATAATTATTATTAAATTGAAATTTTATTTTAAGGTTTTTAGTATTTCAAGTATTTGCTATTTATAATTTATTACCATATGGTCATGGGCCTACAAATGATATGATAAGAAACATCAACGAAAAGCCGAAAATAAAATATAATGAAATATTTTTTCATTATTTTTAGCTCCCAATGTTTAAAAACATTCACGGAGATTCACTCAGTAATTTGAGCCATCAAAATTTAAAATCGGTCATGCAGTTCGCTCAAAAAATCGTTAGCTACCCTCAGATTAAACACATTTAATACAAAATTTCTTTAGTATTTTGAGCTCAAATTGTTTCAAAACATTCACGTGATCACAACGAATAATTTCAGCTATTAATCTTGAAAATCGGTTGAGCCGTTCACTCAAAACATTGTTACATGCCTTCTAACGGTCAAGCTAAACATATTACCCTCCATGTAGCTTCCCGGTAGTAGGGTAATGAGTTAATGTTATGAGATGACATTTCTTAAGAAATATGTTTCCCAAAATACTGCTGTCGAATTTCATTGAGAGATGTGGGTGGATGTATCTTGTCCCCTCCTGGCAAAAATCCTAGTTCCGGCCCTGATCTAATCTAACCATTATTTATTTATTTTCAATCTTCCCTGCCTCTCTGAAATCCAGGTTTCGAAAGCAGTAGCAATGTATATGCCATCCTTACCGAAAAGTAGTACGTCTAAAAATTCTTATTCTTTCGTTGTCCTTCCTTCATTCTTTTTTCGTTCTCATCCAATCCATTCTAATTCTTCTTCCATTGAAAGTGGCTAAAATGATTTGGTCCCACTACTTCCTCCCATCCCTACACTAAAGTTTCGTAATACGGGTAATTATCCTTATTTTATTGAATACCTTACTTTATTTACTAATAAGACATGGAAATTCACCATTTTACTACTATCTAATGTATAAGGGTACTCCCCTTATAACAATTTGTATGATACTGTTATTACTGTGATTCTTAACTTAGTAGGTCAGCTAGTGAACCTATCAATACATTCTTAAATTTATACGAATAGTAATATCCAATAAAAACTAAATATATTACTCTTCATCAAGGTCATTTAAGTAACCACTTGATTGTTCCCATTCTTCCATGATTTTGTTTTTCTTTATCTCGAACCAATTTGTTTACCTAAATATCGGAAAATCGAGGAAAAATCTTATAAATATACCACTTTCGAATTTTAAAAAATTTCGAGTTAAAAAAAATATAGTTAGATACTAACACTGCGTAACTTTGCCTACTTATCACAGCTGATAAAGCTCCGAGCTTGTAATGTTATCAGAATGTGACAGAGTCAATATTGTTTTGAGTCATAATGGTATAAGTTTTATATTAGAGCATTAGTAGTTTATTTCCCATAGACTTTTTACTGCAATGAATACTTCCAGTGCATCATGGTAAAGATACAATAAATCATATGAATTCTTATTAAATGCACCAAAATAACTTTTTTTCGTGTTTACTTTTGTTTCATTGGATCTGTGTTTTTAGTGTTAACCTGCATTGTTTAGAATTTGATATGCTAAATCAAAAGTTTATTTACATTGTTCTTTAGATCCTGATGTTTATGTGTAGGTCTTATGGGGATGGCCATATGTCTTCGAACTTTCACTGGTCAGACCACCATGGCAATGCCAGGAACAACTCTACCATGTCAAAAATGCAGCACCAGTATTGGGTAACAAAGGAAACTGTACTTAAAAAGCTTGGTAAAAAACAGGATGAACATATAGTTGCAAGTGATGCAGAGCTAGACGCCAAGCTTGAATTATTTAAATCAATCCAGGAAAGCTGTTTAGATCTACAGAGAATAATTGATAAATACCAGGAAAGGCTTTGTGGTGAGTACTGAGTTGTTATGCTATTTAGTGATGTGTTAAAAATAGTTGATTAGCGTGTTTGCAAATGAATATTTTTTGGGTTATTAACTGTTTGTAGAATATTTTTATGCTCTTAATTAGTGACTATTATTTGAAAAAGTATAAGATCAGAAACTTAAACCACTCCTTTTTTTAGGAATGCAGATATTGAAAATATTCCGTTTTATTTTTTAAAAATGTTATTAGTTCACCAATGTCACTCCAACGTAGCGGGAAGGCACAAGATCACTGGACTTCACTGTTGATGGAATGCCGAGTGTGTTCGAAAGCAGACAGGTGATCTCCAGACCTAGTCCTCACTTATACTTCATAATCACCTGTTCACTTCTTCCTAGGAAACAAATAACAGTGACTTATACTTAGTGTTATGACTATATTACAGGCCTTTTATGGATTTTATATGTTTTATCAGCTGTAGTATCCATCACGTTTATTTCTTCCTATAAAATATATATCTTAATGAACACAATTTTTATAGTCTCCGATAACAATCACGATCCTCTGTACTTTTTTGAGTTATTAATAACAATAATTAAAAAGCTAGAAATTGAATTAAAATTATAGTGATTAAATTGAGGAAACAAATAAAATGTTTGAACAGATTAATAAATATAGCAACAACCAAAATTAATAAATAAAATGACCAAACGAGAAAAATATTAGTAAATTCCAGGAATTTTATTGATTTGTCTGAAATATAGAAGTTGAAAAATGTGTTCAAATTGTTATAATAATTGTTACTAAAATCTTAATATGTTATATGATCTCTGTCCATTCCTTAGTATAATCCATTTTTATACAGTTAAACTTTGATCTATCAAACCCTGCAGCCATATAGTGGATAGATGCTCTTCTTATCTCTGGTCTGTCATTCTTTGGACACATTTGGTATTCCATCTACAGTGAGGAACTGATCTTGTGCCTTTCTGCCAAGCTGGGGTGACACTTGTGAACTAGTGCAGATGTAGGTTTCGTCAACTGGGGTGAGAATGGCAAAAAGTAGGGCTTTTCTGTTGCTATACACGTGCCATTTAATTCTAAAAAATGTCTCTTTGGGGTGGTTTCACAGTACCTTTTCAGTAATATACCTTATATTTTCAGATTTTTTAGACTATATTAACAAGCAAGATAGGAAAATATGTCTGTGATCCTATGGCCACGGCTTTTTTTTTTTTACAAACTCACTTATGTAAAGGCTGGGCTGGGGTGTGTATATCAAGAAAAATAATCTTTTAAACTTCCCTAAATGTTTAAAATATTTTTTCTTTACAAGTTTTCTTTTCACAATATTGACCTGTGGCTAAGAAACATAAATACTGGAACATTTAATGATCTAAACTTTTATTTTTATTCTAATGTTTTGATTAGAAAATTAAGAGATCTTTGAATTTGTCCTCATCGAATCTTAGCCATCCTCTTCTCTCTTTTTTTTGGGAGAGTTAGCCATATCACTTAATGTATGAGCAGGTACGCTTCTAATCAAATATTCACAAATCTTTTTTTGTTTTTTCTTAAGAGTAGTTTCGCATTACAAAATGGTTCAGATTAGCGATAATCCGCTGTTCAACATTAAATAATCATATGTTGAGTGAGAATGAACATGAATCCATTTGGCCATTGTCACCCTGAAATGTATAGAACTTCGACTAATGTTAGAAAATTTGCTAATATTTTCATATAGCTCAAAAAATATTTGAAAAAACTTTATATTTATTCGCCAAAGGAATTGTTCTAATACCATAACAAATAATAAGGTAATCGGTTTAAGGAGATAGCTACAGCACAGGATGTTTTGCCAACATAATAAAAATTACTCTACATAGCAAGATATACTTAATTTTTTTTCTGCATGAAAATCATAGAATAAAATTATTGAAAATATACAAACTTTTATATAAGTATCTAAGCTGCCAGTAAATTAGAACAAAATTGACTGGAGAGGTTTTGAGGGCCAAATTCACATTATCTCTACTTTCGGCCATTCTCACCCCGGTTGACGATTATAGTTTTATGAGATTAATAACTTTGTTATTAAACCAATAATATTAAACCAATTTTTATCAGTATATGCTTTCTTATAGTACTTGCCCAGGAGGAAAATTCAATGGGTCGTTTCTTGAAAGAATCAGGTAAAGCTGATAAAACTGGGGCAGGAAGTTTGATGATATCACTTGGTAAGACTATGTCTCAAGCTGGTCAACAAAGAATTTCATTACGGTCACCACTTTTGCGGCTTTTCCAGGTGCTATTATGTTCTTGATTTTATTTTAATGCTTGATATTGTAAACTGTCCATAAGATATAATATTATTTGTAAGAAGTACAATTCATAAATTGGAAGAAATGGGCTGGTTAACCCTCAAACACCCTCCTTATAGTCCAGGCCTGTTCCCCTTTTTTTTTTGTGTCCTTGAAAAAATCACTCACGCGTAATTGGCTAACAACTGGCCTTCTAACTTGTTTTGAACAAGGAATATCCAAGCTTCCATATTGGTCATAGATCATTCAGGAGAATTTATTTAGAAATGCTCAACATTAATCAATAAATGTTTTTAAATATTATACAGTTTTTATATTTGATTTACCCCCGTAATATCCAATGGAGCCTATTTCAATTACTTATGAATTGGTTCTCATATATATTTTGTTTTATTGATATTACTTCCAGAATCTGACATTATGCTGTGAAAATGTAAAATTAAAAAAATGTCTTACATTATTATTAAAAATGGTAAACTATTTTTTCTTCTAGCTATTTGTTGCAAATCAGCTTCTTTCAAATGGGCCAATTTTCTCTGATCCTCCTTCATTGTATCTTGGTGTGAATTGAATTAGTTATCTTAATCCTAGCTGCTGATGAAGGCCTTTAGTTGATCCAGTAATGTTTTACCTGTATGCATTTGGTTATTGTAAGGTCACTTTCCTGTTTTATAGAAAGTCTTTCAAATGGTCTTCATAATGTGGTATTATGTTTTATTTAAATTTTAAGGGGGTTCTCTTGATTTTGGGTTCCCCTTTAGAAAGCTCTCTGTGACGTACTTCTTTCTTATCACCCGAAAGATCCGTTGGCATTAGGAAATCAGTGTCCCCAAGTATAGGAATAAGAGCAGATTAAGTGTCGGCTAAATCGTTACTTGGTTAAGCTACCAGTAATTCTATCCCATATCGTTCTCTTGATGGGTCTGACACTAATCAGGACTACTTCTGGGAAGCTTTCAGAAGAGCTTAGGTATTGCCACTCCTTTGCAGTTAACATAAGCTGTGAAAGGTATTTTTGGTATGTATGTTCCATAAGGTCAGGAATTAACATTTTTCTTTTTAATATACTACTGAACATTTGAAATGGTACACCTAGAGAAATCGTGATATTGTTTACTACCTACTCATTCAATATCCTACCTTCCTATTCAATATTTCTACTTTTTTTTTTTTCTGTAAGTGCAATATACCATAAAGATTTTTGGTCACGTGATGAGGAATTCTTAGACATTTATTGCTTGAGGGATCACCAGATAGCCTGGGGGGAGTCACCCAACCTCACGTTGCTACGAACCATGATTTCCATGGTTGCATGATTGCAGTGGTAGACTATCTATAGCTCCATAATCTTTGGGGCCAATTCGGTAATGTCCTTCCCACTGACTCACTCGGGTCCAGTGACAGTGACAAATCGGCCTAGATCAACAGATTATGTCTGTTTGGGGTCAGCAGGAGCATGAGGACCTATATTTCTTTCCCCCGAAGCAGACCGTCCATGGATCAAACCTCCGGGTGGCTATTTTACATCCTGGAAAACCAAAATGCGATGCACAATTTAGGTACAAGGGGTAAGGTCATCACTCCTTTGTCCGGTCTGTGTGAGTAGCCTCCAGTAGGCTGATGGGCTTCACATACCCGGGGGGAGGGGTGATTAATTGCTTGAGAAATTAAATTAAATGCCGGGACCGGGATTCGAACTCACAATTCTTGGGTTTGTAAGTAGGTGCACTTTTGTAAGCGTGTGCAATGCGCACCCGCTCGGCCACCCGACCCCGTTATTTCTACCTATTATGAGGTATAAATTAGGGAAAGGTTAATGAAAAAAGAAAACAATTTTATACATTAATTTTTAAAATCTAGAAAGGAAGGGTATGATATTGAATGTTGGAAAAAGCAAGGTGATGCACATCGGACGTGAAGAAGAGGAGGTTTTGGTTCACTGCAGGGGAGAAACCTTGGAGACAGCGCAGGAGTATACTTATTTAGGAGTAGTGTTCACCAGAAATGGGAAAATGGACCAAGAGCTCTCAAACAGGATTAAAAAAGCAAATAGCATATACTACCAGCTATGCAACACAGTGGTGGGGAAAAGGGAATTGGAAAATAATGTAAAATTACATATCTTCAAGTCCATATACCTACCTACCCTCATCTATGGAAGTGAGAGCTGGGTCCCGTTGGACAAGCACTGGAGTAGAGCTACCGCGGCAGAGATGAAATACCTCCGGAAAATGGCAGGCAAAACAAGGAGGGACAGAGTTAGGAATGAGAGAATAAGGGGAGACCTGGGAGTGACTGCACTGAAGGAAACAGTGGAGAGACGACAGCTGGGATGGTTTGGTCATCTGTGCAGAATGGATAAGGACCGGGACCCAAAGAAATTCTTTGAAGCCAGGCCTACCGGACGCCGCCCTCGAGGAAGACCAAGATTGCAATGGATAGACCATATCTCAGGGATTGGTGAAAGGAAGGGAAGGTCAATAAATGTAATGAAAGTGCTGGCTGGAGATCGAGAAGCTTGGCAGTCTTGGATCGGGGCACCTCCACGCTGAAAGGCACTAAAGGAGGAAGATAAAGAAGAAGAAGAATTTTTAAAATCTTTATTTTTGTTTTAAATGCCAAAAAACAAAATTTACAAATTCTGAAATTTTTATTCCAAATCAATCGAAATAACTTTAGATTTCAACTTTGTCAGCTTATTAATATCATGCAGGACCTCCATTGGCATGAAAAACAGCCCTGGTATCCTCAATAAAGGATACCATTAAATAACATAAAAGTAGAAATTATTAAATTAATTTATACTTTTATATTATTGCAATACATTGTTACAGAGTGTATTGTTAACAACAGGTTGACGGCTTGGTGGGAGGAGATTGCATCTGGGGTTGCATCCGTCTCCTTCCGGATGCGCTCTGCTTTCCATCTAGGGTCTTGTAGTCGTTATGAGATACGCTGTTTCTTAACTAATACAGACCCGATTTAGACAATTTTGTTTTTTAGGGAATTTAATTACCTTTCATACGATTTCGTACCTAATTTACCATAAAATGCTTACTTTTTGAGTTATGTGCAAATATAATTTTATTTTTGCTATAAATTTTTCTCCTGCATTTTCTCGTTGATATGCTATATACACACAAAGTTAAAGAGCTTTTAGGAGAAGACATTAGGCAAGTTTCATCAAAATGGTTGGAGCTGTTTTGGAGAAAAGTGTAAAATCGATGCTGTAATTGCCATTTCCGGTTAGTACGATGCACTGTATCTTTGCTAATATTGGTCCGATTCTGATGTTTTTTTTTTTTTTTTTTTTTTTTTTTTAGAGAATTAAATTACCTTTCATACAATTCTATACAATAATTTACCATAAAATGCATATTTTTTATGTAATGCGCAAATAAAATATTCTTTTCATCATAACTTTTTTCCCTGCATTTCCTTGGTGATGTACCATATATATGAAAAGTTAAAAGACTTTAAGGAGAAGACTTTCAGCAAATTTTATCAAAATCATTAGTAGTTTTTGAGAAAATTATAAAAAGATGTAAAATCAATGATATAAAGTGGCACTTCTGGTTAGTCGATTTTGACTAAAAAGTTGTAACATCTCATGAATATAGCTATCTTAAATACATAATTTCAGTTTCATATGACTTTTCGTTTTTGAGCTAGGCTGTTCACACAAACGCATGTGCAGACACAAGCACACACACAAACACATACACCTTTTTGCGAGACTTGGTAATTTGGACTCAGGGGCCTTAAAACGTGTATTTCCATTGAAAACTCGAATTCGAAAATTTTCACGATCTCAATACTTCCTCTTACTATATATTTTATACATAGGTAAGGGAAAGTAATAATGATTACAAACACATAAATAGGCTTTAGCTCAGCGTACCCGTAGATACAGCTAGAAAAACTTCGTAGAAAAAGGATAACTCGAAACAAGAGTTATCCTTCTGTTCAATGAAATTGCCCCCAAACTGTGACAGAGCCTTCCCCAAAATGCTGGTTGCACCGGACGTTTTGTTCCAAAAATCTTTCACCATGTCTTAGCCAAGGCCTAACTCGTCCGTCATTAGAGTGGAAACATATCCTGGTTCTGTCTGATATCACAAAGTCCCTCCAATGTTCAATGATCAAAATGGCATGATTTTGGGCCCACTCCAGTCGGTATTGCTTATGCACGCGGCTCAAATACGGAAATTTTGTTACACATAGGGACGTTGATCCAGTAGAGTGAAGACATTTATGTACTGTTTCGTACTTACTCGCACTGCTGTGGCGTTTAGTGAACCCACTTGCTATTACAAACAGGTTCTGACGAGTGCTTACTAGAAGAAAACAATCCGGCCTTGCAGTTGGAGCATGTGGATGGCCTTCACCGTGCCTAAATCGTACAGAACCAGTCTTTAGGTACCTAATTCTGGCTCTACTAATTGCACTTACACCAAACCTCAGACCCACACTTCTTGTGATCTGCCCTAATTGTAACATTCCCATCGATCTTGATAGCTATTCAACACTTGGTTTCTTTTCATCATTGAAACAACAAAAAGATCGCGTTCATACTTAAGGTGACACAGCAAATCAATGGAAAGAGCATGTTGAAGATTAGGCCCTAACCGAATATGACTTTGTTTATCAGCTTGTTTTGGGTACCACTGGGTACTCAATTTCTTCAATGGTTTTTCTTCACCAACAATGAATTTTAAAATCAACTGGAAAGTATCAAAGGCCGTATAACCCATCTATCTAAGATTGGAAATAGTTTTAATCCCATTAACAATGAGCTGATAAGTAATAATGAGAACATACATAAACAATATCACAGTTTTTTCAGGCTGAGTTGTATATTTATTAGCGATATCTGGCCTGGCAGCAGAATTGGATATAAAGAAATTTTTTTTTTTAAAGATGTTTTTATTACAGATACCTTTTTTTTTTGGTATATAGATGTATACATTAAATAGTAATAAAGTATTTTTTTTTTTTTAATGTGTAAATTTACTTGTAGTAAATGTACCTATTAATTTTAAGAACGTCCCACGGTATTGCCTTTGAATTGTATTAATGGTGCTACATCGTTATTCTGGACATATCTTCTGTTAAATCTGGTAAAATGTCATCCAAGTGGCATAAATGGTCTACTGTTTGCAGTGGTTTTAAACTGCAACAGACATCGTTATTATTAAATAAATGCTGATGGAATCCTAAAAATAATGATTACAAACACATAAGTAGGATCTACAATAAACCCATTAGTCCGTATTTGATATAATGTGACCCTAAATTATTCTATATTTTAGTTTATATATGGATTTCATCTTTTTATATATATATTTGGAATAGATAGATATTAGTATCATTCATCTTAGTGAAATTATCAATAATTAATTATAGTTATATTATTAACAAAGCTTTTTACTTTCACTAGGAAGTGGAAACATTTAGGCAAAGGGCAATTGAAGACACCGAGAGAACTGTGCATGCAATGGAAAAAGCTCGAACTAAATACAGAGCTTCTCTTTCTTGGATGAAAGATGTTTCCCAGTCATTGGATCCTGATGCTTATTCTCAGTTAGAGAAGTTTAAAAAGGTTATTGGTTAATTAATATGATACCTATTAAGCTTATAATAAGCTAAAGCCTGTTTTTGTTATTTTGTAGTTGCACAATCAACTCTTGAGAAATTTAATTTCAAGGGAAAGACAAATCACAGTTCATGTTAAAAATAGTTTGATTAATAAAGTTTAACTTCTAGACATTTCGAGTTACAGAGATAATATTTTCATTTGATATATAGGTCCTGAAATGAGGAGAATTCAAGATACAAAATTAAAACATGAATGTTGAAGAATAAAAATACGTCTTCCTGTACCTATGTAACTTTTTTTATTTTCTTTGCAACTGGTTTCGGTCTCTAGGCCTTCTTCAGGCAGAAGTGACATACAATAATCAATATCAGAATAAAATAAATTATAATATTCAATATCAAACAATTTAAGAAACCATAAAAAATTATAACATGTACTATAAATAAATAAAAACATTTATTTTATAGGATATCGATAGTATATCAACAAAATTACGTAAGTGCTTCTGACATCATTTTTCAGGAGACAAAAAAACTTCAATTTCTCTGAAACGTTAAGTTACAGGTTATTACAAGTTGTCATAAACAAGTGATAACAATCATTAAGCTGAAAATGTAAAAATTATGCACTCCATTCAATTTGGAACCTGTAGTTTTGTTATAGTGATGCAAATATTTATTTTAATAAAAATAGGACTTAAGAGGTTTTGCAGGTATACTGTCGATTTGTTATAATTTATTTTTTGTTCATTTCTTAAATTATTTGCTGATCTACAAACATAGTAACGTTCCAACCACCAGTTATCAAAATCCGTATGAAAAACGATCAAAAAACGACTCACTATATTTCGCAGACATAACAAGTACGAGCTTTTGGGTTTCTGGATTTCCAGAAATATAAGGTCTTGGAGCTTGAAATTTTATGCAGATATGATTTAATATAAGAAAAGGAAGTATCCAAATTTTTATTATAATCGGACTTCAGAGAGCGGATGTACAGAACTTCAAAAATACCTTTTTTCTCTTGCAGATTCTCGTTATTGTTGTTGGCCTTTTTATATTACAGCTAAAATGACTAATTCAAATTACTTGAAAGTTTGCTTAAGTATGCATTATTTTTTCACTGTTTAAGTGCCTTTTGCATCATTTGTATGGATTCAAAGTCTTAAAAAATGTTTAGAAATTAAAAAAAAAAATCTTTTTTTTTTTTTTTTAAAAACTCATAATATAATAAGAATTAATTTGTTGCTACTGGGATAGGTCGGAGGAGAAAAAAAAATTTAAATGCCTTCGATGTTTGCCAACCTTTAATTTGGCAAGGATATAATTAACAGACAAACTTTTTTTTTATGTTGTTTTCTACGGTCTAGTTTTAGAATTTAAAAAATTTTGGAGTATTTTTTGCTGAGCTATAAAACACGTATCTTGCAGGATGTGTTGCCAAATAAGCTGGTTTAGGATTAGTAGTGGTTCAAATGAAACTCAAATAAATTTAAGTAATAAAAGTGTTTATTAATAAACAATATGGATTCTAAACTTATTGAATATTGATACTAACTAAAATATTAAATAGATAAACTTACTAAAATATTAAATAAAAAACTAAAGAGAGGATATACACAACTCTCCAGGTAGATTGTTTGCTCTTTAAAAAAAGAAACAAACATCAAATGAGGTTGAGAAAACACCATATGGATCAAAAAAGTAAATATAACAAAAAATAAGAAGTAAATAAATTTGGCTTATACTCATTTTTTTTAAATAAATATTAATTAATGAATATATTTACTTAAGTTTACTATTTTAATTAATATATTGAAGTTATAAGTTTTTTAATCAACATTTCAATTCAATCAACTTATAAATTGATAAGAATAAAAATGCTCATTCTATCAGCCTTAATGCTAATGTATCCTACAGATTACTGAGGGTACAATGTAGTTTTCTAAACAAATATCAAGTGAATCAATTACACTAGAATCATAATTTTAAATTTATAATTTTGGAGAATAAATAATCAAAACTGGCTGAAAAGTTACCTAACACCATTTCAGTGGTTGAAGTATAATTCACTTTCGAAAATGAACAATCTACCCCGATGAATTCATGAAGGAAACTGATGGAGATTATACTACAATGCCTGAAGAAAGATATGGAAGGTAAAGGAACTAAAGCAGAGGCACCAAATTTAAAGTAAAAATCGGGCAAAACCATGTATCTTGCAGGGCATCCTGCCAAATTAAAGATTAATGACCAAAAGAACTGCAAAAAAAGTGACATCTCTACAAAAAAAAAAACTGTTTTAAAAATTTTCCTGCAGTAATAAAAAAGCTGGCAATATCTCAGAAATAAGCTGATTGTATTTAAGAATAAAATATTTAAATTCATTCTTTCCCTAAAAATATCAAAATTGTGATTAGAGTTAATTCTTTGAAGAGAAATAATTTATATATGATTCATATAAGAATAAAATAATAATCTCTTTGTTAAAATTGTAATCTAATAAAATTGATGAAATGCAATTACAAATATTATGAAATATTGTGCCTAGCATTATCAAATGTGTTTATATTATTAAATTATCAAGTGTATCAGGTTCAAATAAAAATAGAAATGAATTGGTAATTTTTTAGTTCTATTTAATGAGCGATACGGTTTGAGTTGATTCGAAAAAGCATGTAACCATTTATTAGTCTTTTACATGATGGACGATTTCCTAATATTTAAAAAATTCTTGTTTTTGCTTCAGGTACAAGGTAAAGTTAAGGCTAACAAATCTCAGTTCGATCAGTTCAAAGTGGACACCCTGGAAAAGGTAGATTTGCTGGCAGCAGCGAGATGCAATATGTTTTCTCATGCTCTTTCTCAATACCACAGCAATTTACTGAAATTTGCAGTTGGCTCTGCGGCTGCCTATCAGGCCATTGCTGATGTCTGCTCTGGTAATGATGAATACTTTTTGTCTGGACATAATTGTCAGTGACTACTTTCCTCTGGTGAACCATAACTCTGAAATTGTGTTTAGAACATCAGCACTTTGAGTGGAATGTGGTGAAGGAACTGTCCGATTTAACACCTGAGCAACAGCAACAGCCACAACCGTCAGAAACTCCTGATTTTGATGAAAAGTAAGTTATAAGTTTTAGGAATTATGTTTTTCTGATGAATATTGTGATGTGATTATATAGAATTATTGAGAATATTATGGCCATGGTCGAACGTTTAGTTGAGAAAGTTCTAGATTGGTTATTCTAGAACGATTCATATCATAGATTCGATAACCACATATAAAGAGATTTTAACAGATGATCTAATCAATACGAGATGAATACGCGTTTAGTACGGGTTAGTTCTCATGTCAAGCCCAAAACTGAGATAGTTAAATGCATAACAGTTTTTTATGAAACTGGTGAAAATTGAAGAGACTTAAAAAAGTGATTAGTACTGTAATTAGTATTTTAAACTATTATGTGATTGTAAGTATAGTCTTTGTGGTTCTTTCCAGTTATTACTTTTGGTTTGTAAAAAAATAGCAATTCAATAAAATTGCTGTGTTATTTTTGATCCTAAAGGATAAATTAAAACGCTTCCATATAATTTTAAAACGGGGGAATGACTAGAAATGTTACAATATTGAATTTTGGTTTATTGCACATCATTGGAAAATATGACTAAAGTGGAATAAAACTAAAAACTTAGTCTCCACTCTATATTGCTGGCAAGGCCACTGGAAATAAACTAGTGAAGCAGTGCTTCTTGCTGCTACAAAATACCTCTATGTCACCTAGCATGGCTGGCATTTAACTGTTTCTTTTATTATCTTCCTACAATCCGTAATTTTTGACAAATTATGTTTTTTTTTTATTTTTTTGAGGTTACTTTACTATTAACTATTTATATTAATAAAATTACTTGTTGGATTATTATTGCTTCCCAATTATCACTTATTGCAACATAAGGTACATGTTTGCATGAGATAAATATCCAGATTTTAGTAGGTATGAGAAATGACAATTATGATAATAGTAAAAAAAAAATTATTAATTATATTTATTGGTTATTGCTGCTATTTGAAATTGTTTGCCCTAGACCCAAGTAGATTCATTGAAATGGTTATGGGACAACCCCTGTTATTATTAGGATATAGTCATAAAAAAAAAAAAAAAAAAAGAAGTACTATGAATATCTTATTTCAGTAGAATGTTTCCATTCTTATGACTATATTTATAATTAATATGAAGACTATATATTGGATATAGTCTTTATATGACTATACCCAACCCCTATTACTTGAATATAGTTATAAAAAAAAAGAAGTACTATGAATATCTTATTTAAGAAGAATGTTTTATATTATAATTGTAATCGTGGTTTTATTTCTAGATTGCTGAATTTTGATGATGACCTTGAGCCAAGCCCAACTGACAAAGAGGTCAGCAAAGACAAGGTTGTCGAGGACAACCTGACGGAGGACTCCAGTTCAATGTTGGCCGCGGCTGGCTCTGGATATTTGCCATCTCAATTGCTTCTTAGTGAAGGCCAGTCATTCTTCTCTGATCAGCAAGGTGTGCATGTTACTTGTAACATTTATTATTTTATGGAGGATAAGATGGTCCAGGTGGAGGTCAAAAAATGGATCTCAAATAGTATAGTTAATAACGATCTCAAATAAATAGTTTATACTGTTTGAGATCCATTTTTGACCGCCATCCAGACCATCCAATTTTCCATAATAATGTATATAGTTGATCAGTAATTATTCAATTTATTATTTTACATTAGCACTGTTTCTTTTTTATTCCAGAATATGGCCTATCTAATTTGAATTTCATTTATTTCCTTTTCCTTTTTATTTATTTCCTATTCCTTTTTTTTTTACAACACATTTAAAATTATCCTGAGATGTTTGAAAATAAACTTTGCTAGTCAAGAACTCAACAATGTTGAACTGCCACTCCAAATTGTTCTTATGTTTAACTCAAGAAGAGTAGTACTGATCGATAGGCGGGTTTAGGTAGCTCTTCATCAAAAAAATGAAGTGACCTTATTTTGCTTTCTTATTATTATTATTTCACGGCACTAAAAAACCTGGTTACAGGTCTTGGCCTCCTCCAACCGTCACGGTTTTGTGCCGACGCCTTCCAGTACTTGACTCCAAGGATGCTGTAAGCATCTCCTGTCACACCATCTGACCACCTCAGCTTTGGTCTCTTTCTCCTCCTTGTCCCATGGATTGGCTGCAGTATTTTGGGCATTTCTTCATCCACCATCCTGGTGATACGCGCTGCATATCTTAAACGGCTCAGCTTCATTGATCTGACAACATCTGCATCCCCAAAAGCGATGTATAGCTCCTGGTTCGTGCGTCACCTCCAATTTTCTTCAATCTTTACACCTCCAAAGATGCGGCAGAGTACTTTTCTTTCAAAAATGAGGAGCTTCTTTTTGGCACTCTTAGATGTTGTCCAACACTCCGACCCATAAAGAAGTACAGAGCGTACCAACGTTTGATAGAGGTGGAATTTAGTCTGGCTTGAAAGGATATGTTTGCTCAGCTGTTTACCCAACCCAAATTAGCATTTGTTGGCTGCGGTGATCCTCGTTCTTATCTTAATATCGGAGTTATTATCCTGGGTGACCACAGATCCCAGGTAAGTAAACTCCGATACTTTTTCAAAGTTATGAAGCCCAATAGTAACCATCTCACCTGACTTAGGAGTCTCTTCTGTTACCATGTACTTGGTTTTGGACTCATTAGCTTCAAGTCCAAATCAGCTTGCTGTGCCAGAAAAGCCTCAGTGACGGCCTGAAGAGAGCCACAATGTCGACATCATCAGCATAGGCCAACAATTGGACAAGCCGCATAAATATGTTTTCTTGTCCTATATCTCGCCCACATAAGCCTTCTCTTACAGCTTTCTCAAGTGCCAGATTAAACAATATACAGGCCAGTGCATTCTCTTGCCGTAGTCCTTTTTCTGCACGAAATTCTTCGGATCTTACACCATTAATCCTAAACATGCATCATCATAGTAAGCTTTATCAAGTATTTTGTTTCTGAGATATATATACTCTGATTTGAAATCTATGAAAAGATGGTGAGTTTTGATTTTATATTTGCGACCTCTTTCAAGAATAGTCTGCACACGGAAGATCTGGTCGGAGGTGGATCTTCCTTTCCTAAATCCACTCTGGTACGGTCCAGAGTTCACGCTCGGCTTATGGTAAGAGGCGTGTTAATAAAATGTGTGACCATATCTTGTAGGGACAGGAAAGTAGTGAGATACCTCTTTATTATTTTATGCAAATAACATCTGTGAAGACAAAAATGGATGTTAATTGTTATGGATGTTAATTAATAGTATATAGAGTATCAAGTTCAGATTTGTTTCTCAAAACCAATACGTTTGTCTTGTGCTGAACGAAAGAATGACAGTCTTAAAATGGGCTGTGTGCGAATTCCCTATTACAGTAATAGTGATCATCGTAAATTGCTTTCATATGTTTCTTGTGTATATGGTCCAACATATTTCACTTTTATTTTTAGTTAATTAATTTTAAAAAATAGCATTACAGAGTTCTCACAAGGGGGTGCTAGCCCTGAAAGTTTGGTTGCCTATGATTTAAAGCATTTGTGCTCATTTCCAAAAATTTGATAAAATAATTTCAGAAGCATTTGCAAACAAAGATTTATAAAAATTAGGCTTGATAAGGTTTGTCTGGTTTTATCACACTTAGTGCCATAATTGACTAATAAGCTGTTTATATTAATTGTGTGTATATTTTGATAAATTCCTCTTACATCATTTGCATCTAAAATATCTTCTCTAAATGTTCAGCTACTAAATGACATTTCCAAAAATTATTATTTCAGATAAAGGGAAGACTTCAGAAAAAAAACCATCAGATACAGTGAGTTTACTGTTTTATATATATATATATTGTTTATAAGTTACTCAAGTTATTTTACACTATGATATATTTTTTAATTTATTTATAATTTTAGGATGTAATAAAATGATGATTTTATGATTTATTGATCAGCTTTTGACCAAATATTCTTCTTTTAGCAAATATCATTATTATGTTTATGCTAATATTATTAATTTGATATTAATATCACTGCTTTCATATTAATATCGTTTGTTTGGTGTTTTTATTATTGGTTTAAAATTAATATTACTGCTTTTATATTAATATAATTGGGTTGATATTTATATTATGAGTTGACAGGAAATAATCGCAAGCTCAGGGTCTGTCGAAATGAAAAAAAATCAAAACTTCAGTACTAAATAGGCTCTATGACCTTCAATGTACTTTTGCTATCATTTCCAAAGTTTTTTATTCCCACTAAATCAACAACCATGCATGGACAAATAAAATTAAATAAATAATCATAATTTGCCAGCAATATATTTATTAAAATTCCTATTGATTTAAAGGATTTAGGAAAAATGTTTTTTTGTCTGACATTTTCTGGTATATAGGTATTATAATTTAATAAATATTCGTTTTGTATTTGTGTAATAATGGCCATTATAAAGGTGTGAAAAAATATTTTCTTGTCATCAAAATATATCAAAACTTTCTTCTATAATTAATTTTGTATCTTTCACCTTTAATATACCTTTAAACACATGTCATCGATGCTATTCTAATTTAGCTTATTGATTTAACCCTCAAGTACTTGCATAATATGTACTTGTACTCATTAAAAAAATTACTAATCAGACAACAGTACTAAAAATTGACAATGGTGCCAGCTTGCACTTTATTGTTCGACTTGAAAATCCATAAGAAGAGTTCCTTATTTATGACTTATATTTATATTTGTTATCTATAAATATTATTTATATTTATTTGATAAAAAGTGTGGTCCTATTCCTGCGTTCGCGATTACTTAAGGGTTAATTATATTAAAAAGTACATTAAACATTAAGAAGAAAAGGTAATAAAGTTATGCAAATGTTTTTTGGATAATGTCAAATAATGATTTTTATTAAGATGCCAGTAATATTCCATAATTACTAGATTGATTAATGTCCAGATGAAAAGGTATGTTCAGACAAATTTGTTTTGTTTTTAGGAGAAAAGTGAAAGTTCGTGGTTGGATCTGATCTCAGAGCTGGATCCTTTGGCTAATCCAGATTCTGTCGGGCAGAGGGCAAGTCTGGAACCTTTTGGAGATTGTTAGTATGCCATTGCGGGATATAGAATCTCTGTTTCTACATTGTCAGCTGCAGTTCAACTGAAGATAACTATTTTCTAAAATGTTTTTTTATATTTTTCTCGTTGTTTTTGGATTTTAAGTTAATGCCTTCAATTTTTAAAACTGTAAGGTGTTGAAATAATAATAATGATAATTTTTATTGATCTTTTAAGATTAGTTTTAAAACTACAATAATTATTATATTATGAAGAGTACATTCCGAGAGAAATTTGAAATGAAATGAAACATTTCCGTATATTTCTTAATAATGATGATTTGCCCAAAAATGTTACATGTCTAATTTGCCTAAAATTCCTAGGTGATAGAACTCAAGTTTGAGACAATTTGAGAGTAATTGTAGATAGCAAATAGAAGTGAGGTGATTAGTCTCACTGTATAACCTAGCAAAGCCATATTGACCAAAGGCTCTCAATCTAGTATAAAAATTGGTTTTAACTCATGAGGTTACCCAGGTCAAATAGGACACAATAATATGTTTTTGGTGTCTCCTATAAAGTTTTTGAAAATGGATGGAGCCGGTTTTTGAAACTAATCGCCTCAAATGTTTTTTCTCAATAAGAATGTTTTGGCAACTTTTACATAAAGTGATCTGTAATATATATGTATGTGATTATTGACATTAATTTTATTCTTATTATGTACATAAATAAATTAAAAGGCAATAGTATATAATTTTAACCATTGCTGGTTTTATAATTCTTTCCCAACTTATGAGTATATTATGCTAGTTAATAATTTCAATTACATATTTTTTTTTAAATTATCGGTGCAATAGTATATAATTTTAGCCATTGCTGGTTTTATTATTCTTTCACTACTTATGAGAATATTATGCTAGTTAATTATTTCAATTAAATTTTTTGTTTATTATCGTTGCGACAGAAAATAATATAATTACCCATATCTAATGCTTTTGCTTTGTACAATTGTTTTTTTCTAGGAATAGTTATCTGTCAGTTTCAATATATTTATATCAAATTAATTTATAAAATGTTTTAGCATTATTTTAATATACGACTAAATTTTTGTACGAGGCCAATCCATGGCCCACCACTTTTAGAGTGAGTGCAGCCTGAAGAGATTGTATTCTGCTTTTTTATAAATAAAAAAAAATTGCTTCCATTTTAACTCTAGAAGTCTTAACTCTTTTTTTGGTTAAACTTTCTCATTGGTTTGAGTTATCAGTTTGATGGGACTTCTACATAAAAAGTTTCCTCTTCACGGAGTTGGAGATTTAGGGGAGAGGGGTAAATTTAATTTATTGTCGACTGATTGATTAGCAAAAGGAGATGCATTTTTTCTTTTTTTCAAAGATGCTGCAAATTGATATTAATAAAATCAGTATGATTTTAAATTTTGTAATTACAAAATTGCAAAGCTGTAATTACAGCTTCAAATAAATTTAATACATTGTGATCGAGTGTTTTGTGCTGATGCATTATAGCTGGAGTAGTAATAATATGTATGAGAAAGGGCAACCAAAAATTTTATAACCCGTATAGCTTTATACTATCTGACCCTCACTCTAATCACAGTTTGCAAAAAACATATTTTTATTTGTCCCGAACACAATGTGTTAATATCTAAATAACCAATTGTGATTAATACAAGGTATCCAGCAGTCTTGAAATACTTGAAGATGGAGAATTCTGCTTGAATTTTTTGTGTCGGAAAAAAATCGGGAATTATGCTTGAAAAACTTCCAGTCTTCAGAAATTTCTAGTGTAATAATTCCATTTTTCCATCTTTAGTAAACAATAAGTGTATAAAATATTGAGAAGAAGGTCAATGTAGTTGCTTCCCTTACCACCTCTAATGCAAGGAAAGGTAGAAAAAGCCTCCTTTCAATAATTTTGTCCTGCACTCCTTGTCTCTCAAACATATCCTCATTCTATGTTCTGTCACCTTACCGTGTCTCTCTACCTGCCGCTAAGTGAACTAGCGATGTAATGAAATGGTAAAATAATGTATTATCTCCAAACAGCTCCAGTTTCAACCGATTTACACTTCTTATAATATGTTAGCCGGTTCACCTCTCGCCCTTGAGGCCGAAGGTGGAGTGACAAGGATAAAGGGTTGCCATTCATTTTATTCCTATAATTATGAATATTTTGTTTTGAAAATAAGTTTATGAATAAAATGGTGGTGAAATTTAATCCAATATGTTTATTTATTTACACTTGAAATTGTTTTTTTACTGTATTTTCTAGTTGTTTTTATTTTTGGTGATGCATTGAATCCTCAGTATAAGAAGTTAGTAACAATTTTTCATTATCAAACCTATTGAATACAACCTCAAGTCCAAATTGTACATTTTGTTATAAGCCGACCAATACATTTTATGGTTCCAATTTTGTTTAAAATTCAATCTAACAGATTGTCGAAAACGTCTTGAAATCCTTGAATTTTTTCATGCTTATATTGCTGGACACCCTGTTAATGTTGAAAAAATGTGTACTTGTCTAATCCTTCTGCCCTCCCTAACTGTCAGGGTAACACAGAAATAACACTAGACACCAACTATGAACATAAACTCAAGAGAAAATTGAGGGACCAACCAAAAGCAAGCTCTATTCTTTTGTATTGTATAGGTAATATCTTTTATCCGTACCTTTAATATATAGATGGCTGATCTTAATTTTACAAAGTTCCCTTAATATGGTAACAAAGGACTTCTAGCACAACCTAGTGGTAGCATAAGAAAATAATTAAAACTAGGAATGGGCTACAAGATTAGACAAGTACTTGTATCTGTTTCAAGGTGACTATTGCAAAATATTTTTAATAAGTATTTACTATTCCCAGTTATTAGACCTAGCCCAATATAAAATTACATCAATAATAGTACTATTTATTATTTAGAATTTAATATTTTAACTGATAATACATGTTATATAATTATACTGTCTGTAATAATTTTACAGGAATGTTTTTATGTCACGTATGCATCAAACTCTGAAATTTTGTTCCCCGATGAAATTGTTCATCGAAATTGTCCTCATATGAAATTAGACTCTTTAAATTCATATTTACTATTTTATTTAATGTTTTACTATCGACATTGACAGCTGTTCGAGTTATGAATAGGATATAAGTGATGGATACTGTTTTAATTATATCTATTTTAAGTCATGTGAAATAGTCTGCTAATGAGTGAATAATTTTCTTAGGTCTTTCTTTATTCCTATCAAAGACTGTGCATAAAACAAATTAAGAAAACAACATTATTTATTCCCAAACAATAATCTGTATCAAACAAAAAAGTTATAAAAAATTCGTAAATGCTCATGATTTACATTCTTGTTATCTTCATTCCTTTTTATACCCCCACACCAGGAGTTCATCTTCAGTGAAATAACATGAACGATGTCTAATCTGTTCTACAATGCACAGTGGTGCTAATAGCCGATCTAGGACAAAATTCAATGGCCATAATTTTTTATTGGAAATCACGTGTTCGTCACAAATAAGATAAACGTTCGGTGGTTTTTAATTAATTAATAAAAATTATTTCATCCTGAAAAAAATAATTTTAAATTTATTATTTCAAATTATTTTAATGAAATAACATTAATGAAAAGAAATACAATGTGGACATATTCAAATTAATTTAATCTATTTCCTCATCCTCAGGATTCATTGACTTCCTTAGAAAAGTTACTCTCTGACTAAAGTCCGTCATAATCGTCTAGGGACCAGAATTGGAGACAAAGGGGGCATTGGTCCCAGACGACAGAATTTAGATGGCGGCAAATTTCAAGTGAAATTTTATTTTTAGGTCAAGTGAAAAATATTTGTTTCTGCTTTTTGATTGTTTTTTTTTATTTTATTTTTACCTTAGTTCAGTTAATAAAATGAGTTATGTTATTTTATGATGATGTTTATTTCGAAAAATATTGCCTAAAATACTATTTATTTTTATTGGGATTTTTTTAAGCCTTTTACTTAGCTAACAATCAAAAATTGTCTTGCCGCAAGGCTTGATCAGGACTGTACTGTCTTCAATTTTTTCATGATGCTAGCTGCTGTTGATTATGATTGTGGGTTTTACTATTTTTGCATCACGTTGACCAGTGTTATGAAATACAGTCAGTGCTGCAACAGCTATTCCCGCGGAAGTTGACTGCAGTATTTTCCACTTCTTAGTTTTTTTGAAGCCTCCAAACTATTTTTTGTTCAGTCTTCCTGGTCCTGGGAAACCTCGATAAGACCAGTTCCCTACTGGAATATTCAAAAAATTTACTTCAAGAAGCCATCTATCTCATAAAAGCTGATTTCTCTCTCTGGGTATTTTTCAAGCGCTCATTAATGTTAATCAGGTTACATTGTCTTTCAAATCTGTATAAGTCTTATAATCTAATACGTCAATTTTGTGAGTATTAATAATTTCATTTAAAATTTTAGAGGTTTCTTCACGAGAAAAAATGTTTCCCACAATTCAAATGTGAGTCTAGAATGTGTTCAATTAAAAAAGCATTGCTTAGCACCAAACTTCGCATAATTTGATGAACATTTCCTGAAAGAAAACAAAAAATGCTACAAAATGAAAAAAAAACTCACCTTGGGATACCCAGAAGAGTATTTTACAGATTATAGTGATGCCGGACTAATCTGTATCCTACAGCGAGAGCATAATCAAACTTTGAGATTATAATAGGGCACTTTTTTGGTCACCAACTATTTATAAAATATCTGATGTGGGCAACACATGACTTCCTTGTACGCCTATTAAATTATAAATCCGTGGCACAAAAAGTGATACTGAATTTGGTTACTAGTTTCTGAAGATTACAGTAAAAACGATACTCGACGACCCAACATCCATCTATTGACACACACACAAAAACACATTCTTGTTACTGGAGGTCTCATTCCGTTATTACATGTCGTTTTCCTTCAGTAGGTAACTAGTTTCCAAGATATTTCTTCATGTTCCGTGGCAACAATAAAACTGTCAATATCACTGGATAAAGCATTGGAAATCGACAGTTTCGACATTTTAAGTGGAAAAACGCACTTAACTAATATCTTATTCTCATGGTGCAGACTTGTTGATCTCACAAATTGGGAGGAAAACCAGTATTTCAGACTCAATTTTAACACTTAAAACAAGTAATAAAAATGTTTAATTGGATTGGAAACCAAATTGCGTTTGTAACCTTTATTACCGAAACATATGATTTCTGTAATAAATGTCGATATTCCTTTTGATGTAAGTTTCTTATGACCTTCAAGTAAAGTGCCCCTTTCGGATCTTCAATTTCAACCAAAATCTATTATATTACTTATATTGATATAGAAGTCTAATTTACCAAATTTTAGATAATTTACATTGTATTTTAAAATAATTTTTGATGAAAGTCTAATATGACCTTCAAGTAAAGTACCGGTTTTCCAATTTAGACCAAAATCTAGTATGTTATTTAAATCAATATATAAATTATAAATACTAATTTTGAGAAGTTTTATATAGTATATTAATATAATTTTTGATGGAAATCAATTATGACCTTCAAGTAAAGTACCACTTCCGGTAATCAAGCATTGACCAAAAAGGGAGGTTCACAACTATATTTTACAACAATTCTAAATATAAAATTATAACTTTCTACAGCTGACCGTTTTTGAGTTATGCGAGATACGAACTTACGTACATACAGACACCACGACGAAACTAGTCAAAATGGATTCAGGGATGGTCAAAATGGATATTTCCTTCGAAATCTGAAAACCGAAAATTTTCGCTATTACAATACTTCCTTTACTTTGTACAAGGAAGTAAAAAGATGCTTTATTACATTTATCATATTTTGGAAGTTGTTTTTATTCTCCTAGATCGGCTGTGCATTGGGATGCCTTTCTAAATTTCTTTTGTAGCTCCACAGCTTTGGCCTATCTTGGCTGAAATTGTGGACTTTAATGAAGTCCATTTTTATTGTCAACTAATATTGATAGCTTATGAATTGTATGTCAATTTTATGGTAACAATAGTGTTGTTTTTTTTAGATCATCATACATTGTATGTTTTTATATTCATATGTTTTGCTTTTTTTGGACATATGCTTGTCCTTGTTTCAAATTGCTTTTATTGTCATTTGAATTATTTCAATTTTTACTGAAATTTTCTTTTTAATTTAAATTAAAATTTTATATTGGAAAAAATGGGTTGAAGCCCTGACCATATTAGAGTAGGGATGGTTCTAAAAAATTTATCGCAGCTCATTCCAATTAAATAAATTGTATTTGAATTAATGAAAATATCATGTCTTTTTTCTAGGTTATTATAGTCAAAACATAAAAATTAGACCATTTGGATATATTTTTAATCTGATTCTGTTTTGTTGAGAAAATTTAAAGAAGGAAATTTATTAACAAGAGTAGTTAGTGTTAACTTAACTTATTTTAATATACCAAAAAAAAAAAAAAGGATCTCAAAAATTTATTACGTTATAATTTACTAGTCATACTAAACTATATATTTAAAAAATATTTATTTATTTTATTGTGTAAAATGTTATGACCAACATACAAAGAAAAATATATTAAAGCTAATGTTATATATTTTTTTTTTTTTAAAATAAAATAGCTTATTGTTTCAAAAAATTTATCGATATGAAATATATTAGTAATGTGTTAATTTTTTATTTATTTGGGATTTAACGTACTTACCAACTCCAACAGACAGGATAGCTTATTCTTTAGGTTACCAACCTATTCTAATCAGAGTGGGAAGGTCAAGAATAGTTCACAAAATAAATTTTAACCTGCCTAGCCTGGATTCCTACCGGTATCACTTCAGACTCGAGGTTACTAAGGTGACGCCTTAACATTCGGCCAACACGGCCTCCTAATAGTGTGTTAATATAAAAAGCAAAATTTTTTTCTTCTAATAAAATTATAACTGTTTGACATCTTGTGGAATTTATAATTTATGTATTTTAATCGGAATTCCAATATTATCAAATCCCATACATATTTATCAGTCATTACCCATTTATTTGTTCACTGCATTACTTTATTTGAATTAAATGTTCTTCCGCTATGACAGACCCCAGACAACTTGGCGGACCAGGCCAACTTTTGACCACCTCTGATTTTGTATAAATATAAATGCTGTAGTGCTATGCAATTAATTTTATTGTTTGATATTTTTTAAAAACAATATTATTTCTTTAGTTAGTAAGCATGAAACAAAGGTAATTTAAACTAAGGAAAAAACTGTATATGATATCAAGTGTCATAACCATTTGTTAAGGTTGGTTGAAAAAAACAATATTGAAAATAAATAAAATCTGAAAAATATTAGTATAATTAATATAATTATGATTATCCTGTTGTTTTTTTTAATCATAAAAAAATATGGAAACTTACATTGTAAATTATCTTAACCAGTGTTCTATAAATGTCTCTTATCTTGTAAATATCCAACTGATTAAACCTATTTATGTATAAGATCTGTGCATAGTTTTTACTGAAAAAAAAAAGAAAACTTCTAAAAGGGTACTGTTTCTGTTCCTAATTGTGAATATTGTATATGTATATGTTATGTACTGCTGATGTGAGTAACATAAGCGAGTACTTAATGATTAGGTTTAAGTTCAAATATATGTTATGTAAATGTAGCTTTGCATTTTGCTGTATTTTTAGAAATTATATATTGATTTATTTACCACATTCCTACTTATAAGTTATGTCATGCTTTTGTTTTTTTATTTATTTAAAAAGAAAAATATGTATTGCTTTAAGAATTGCAGCATTAAAATTTTTTTATTATTTAAATGTCTTCATAAGCATTGCACTAAATAATTATTGTTTGTAACATTGTTATTTGAAATTTAAAACTTTAGCTTATATAGAATTCATAGCTTTTTTATTATATAGCTATTGCTAATATAAGTCCAGAATATGAATGAACTAAATTAAATTACTTTATCTCCATGAAATTTTGTTTCTATTATTAAATAATTTATTGTTTGCCATTGACATTTTTTTAAGACATGTAACCAATGTACATAGATTCTTGATTGCTCAAATTGTTTGAAAACGTGAAATTTTTTTTCGATCTCTAGAGAAAACCAAGTTTAGCCAAAAAAGATTTAGAAAATTCGAGATAAATTTTACTCGTTTGAGTCGAAGGTATGGAACTATTATCTTTGAAGAATTTGGTATATCCAAAAATGATTGAAAACACTATATCTATTGAAGTTTACCTCTACGCATTCATACAAATCTTCCTCTTCTACCGTATATTCCATACATTCTACCATACTTCGAGGTAATATATAACTTGATCTATCTTCTCTGACCCTCCATTCAAACCCTTTTTCCTCAAACCATTGCAGAATATTTTGATCCCATTTTCTTCTATCTCATTGCTTTGGTTTCATAGACATATTGCAAAATCTTTAATTCTATCATTTCTTGAGCATATCCATGTCATTCGAGCTGATTCTCAACAATGTGATCCTGAGAAAATTTAAGACCTAGGTTTTTTCTAATTCTTGTATTCCTTTTTTCTCAAATCTTAAGAAATTCCTTTCACTAGACATCAAGAAGTTAATCATTGGTCTGATCAGCCTCTTAGAAAACCTTGTTTTTGTAGCTCTTAATATTGAGTTACTTCCCAGATGAAAATGCAGTTCATAATAGCACCCATTGGCTGATGCTATTCACTTCCTTATTTTAGCTGTAACATCATTGCTTGCATTAACTCGTGACCCAAGGTACACAAACTGATCAACTTGTTTGAATGAGTAAGTACCAACCTGGACACATTTTTTATTACAGCCTCTAGCTTGACCAGTCCATATCAGCTCCTCAGAAAGTTCTGAAATCGAGTTGGTTTGATCTATGCCTCGCACTTATTGGAAAGTAATTTATCTGGTTCATTGAGCATGACTAAAGCATCTTCTTAGAGTAATCTCTATTTTAGTGTCAAAACATGAAAGAGCAAAAGGTATTTTCCCACTTTTTAAGCACTGATGATCTGATGGAAGCAAGTACAAACGTATTATTCCTGGAGATCTTCGTCAAAGAGGGTAATGGCACCGTTGATCAGGAAGATGTACTATACAAAATTGAAAAAAAAAACATTAAACTACAGTGACACGAAAGAATACTCAACCGCTGTCAAGCAAAGAGCTTGGTATTAGAAAATTCAAGGTTTCCCCAAAAAGACGCACATAAATATACCAGTGAGAAACCCTGCTAGAAACAAAAGACAATAATAGGATATTTCTTGGAAAGTAGGCTAACTATAACAGACATAAGGAAGGTCAGTCAAAAGAGGGCTTTAATTAAGCAAGAATAGATAAGAATGCCAGAAGCAGAGGGAATGAAAAGACTAATTTCATAAAAATTTAAAGAAAAAACAAGGCAGCATTATAAAAGAAAAATAGAGAAAAAGCGGAAGGAACAATGGAAATGTGGAAGGAAGCTGGACTGCTTTTAAAATCATAATACGATAATACAATCTACTGCTGGTGAAATATACAAACAGCATAAGCGAGGAGGGAACATGCAAGAATGAAAACATTAAATAATGATGTAGATGAAAAGAAAGTCATTAAGGAAAAAATATATGACTACTAAAAACGCTGGCAACTATGACCAAGTCTGATAGAAAAAAGGTAAAATATTTGATAATGAAAGCTAAGAAGATTTTGGAAGAGGGTTAAAAAGCAAACAATATGCTTAGCTTTAAGTGATGAACTAAGACACAAGAATTGCGCGGCATCTATAAAAAACATTATAGATGGAGATTGAAATCTCAGGAGAGATTATGGAAAGAATATTTTCGTGAACTTTAAATGAGATAATGAGTTAGACTTAAGAAAGATGAAATGAAACGGCATCAGTAATGCTACAATGGCACTAGCCAGATATGATAGTCAACATGGGTGGAGTAGGTCAGCTAATATCATTCATCTTCTCATCATTAATTGGGTTGAACTATCAGATACATTGGGAAATAACAATAATTTTGACCATGCCTAAAAAAGAAAATAATGGGAGGAACCACCCTAACTATTTTATTATATCTCTATTACACAAACTTTCTTACCCAATATCATTTAAAAAAAAGTTGCCAAAGGTCGCTATATGCTTCTAGAGTCTTTCCTCAGTTCATTATAATTAATAATAAATTATGTGAAAGGTATTTAATTTGAATCTGGTGTTTTTAGATTGTATTATGAGGAATATCGTTATACTTAAAGACACTAATATACTTTTGAATTCAATCGATGTATGAAAATACATCTAAGTTGTACATTTGCATCTCAAATTCTCTTCATTTATGCCACTTTATTTGGATTAAAAATGATCTCCATCATTACTTGAAACGTCAAAAAGCTATTTCTTCAAACTGTTTTTAACTCGAAGTGAAAAAGACAAAGTCTTTCCCTTAAAATTTGAATTAAAAGTATTAAATTTATATAATCTCATCAAAATTGTAAAAGAAATAAGGACTGTTCACAATATATTCTTATAAATAAAACTAGATAATAGCTCCAGTATTAAATATTAATTATTATATGTATTAGGGCTACACTGTCAGGTGTAAACATTCCTTATATCTTAATGAACAAAAAGTGTTAATTCATAGACAGTCTGAAAATTTTTTTTGTTCTTAACCGTTTTTGAGTTTAGGTATCCTGAGATATACATTCAGATTTTATGTGAGTACTTCTTGTAGCTTCACTTTTGGAACCATTCTACTTCATGAATGAAAGATGGATAGAGACATATGTTGATAATATTATTAGTTGTTGGCACCAATACATTATTAATGCTTTGTGGAAGGTTTTTAATGGGCCATTGACAGAGAAGAAAAGTGTTATTTTATCTATAAAACTGTTTATATTTTTCTTTTGTTAAATGAAACTTTTTCTTATGTTTTTACTATTATTACTTCCTTGTATGCAGTAAAGGAAGTATTGTAATCGCGAAAATTTTCAGATTTCGATGGAAATATCCATTTTGACCATCCCTGAATCCATTTTGACTTGTTGTCCTGGTGTCTGTATGTACGTAAGTTCGTATCTCGCATAACTCAAAAACGGTCAGCTGTAGAAAGTTATAATTTTATATTCAGAATTGTTGTAATACAACAAAACTTCTCAAATTTACTATTTATAATTTATATATTGATTTAAATAACATACTAGATTTTGGTCTAAATTGGAAAACCGGAAGCGGTACTTAACTTGAAGGTCATATTAGACTTTCATCAAAAATTATATTAAAATACAATGTAAATTATCTAAAATTTGGTAAATTAGACTTCTATATCAATATAAGTAATATAATAGATTTTGGTTGAAATTGAAGATCCGAAAGGGGCACTTTACTTGAAGGTCATAAGAAACTTACATCAAAAGGAATATCGACATTTATTACAGAAATCATATGTTTCGGTAATAAAGGTTACAAACGCAATTTGGTTTCCAATCCAATTAAACATTTTTATTATTTGTTTTAAGTGTTAAAATTGAGTCTGAAATACTGGTTTTCCTCCCAATTTGTGAGATCAACAAGTCTGCACCATGAGAATAAGATATTAGTTAAGTGCGTTTTTCCACTTAAAATGTCGAAACTGTGGATTTTCAATGCTTTATCCAGTGATATTGACAGTTTTATTGTTGCCACGGAACATGAAGAAATATCTTGGAAACTAGTTACCTACTGAAGGAAAACGACATGTAATAACGGAATGAGACCTCCAGTAACAAGAGTGTGTTTTTGTGTGTGTGTCAATAGATGGTTGTGGGGTCGCCGAGTGTCGTTTTTACTGTAATCTTCAGAAACTAGTAACCAAATTCAGTATCACTTTTTGTGCCACGGATTTATAATTTAATAGGCGTACAAGGAAGTCATGTGTTGCCCACATCAGATATTCTTATGGATAAGTTAATATATTGGTAGTAAACAATTCAATTTTCACTCTGTTTTAAATATTGAAGAATCTGTATCTTGTAGGATACTTCAGCCCAAACAAGTAAACCTGTGGTGCATTCTGTAAGATACCTTTCCCCATAGATGTTATAAATACTAAAAAATTATTTTTTCTTAAAAATACTTTCGGTCATGAAGAGAAAAAATTGTGTGTCATCTATCGGCCATATACCAATTCCGGACAGGACGAGGAAGTTCTGAAAAATATTACTGAGGCAGATCTCATTCATTTAGATTAAGATATATGTTTCTATGTTGAACAATCTGTATCTTATGGGATACTTCAACCAAAACAAGTAAACTTGAGGTTCATCCTGTAACTTTACCTGAAGCCCATTAATGAAGAAAAAAAAACATTTTTTTAATTATTTCTGTTCTCCAATAAAGGTTTAAATTTGTTCTTTCACCTGAAAGTATTAATAAAATAAAATTTTGTAAATATGACCACAAACTATATCATTACAATAGACTAACCTAAATATTTTATAAAAATTATTGCAAGTACTATGGTCTGGGCCATAGACTATATCAACTTTTAAAAAATCAGCCATGGTGGTTTGTTACTTCAGATTATCTCATATTTATATAAATGTAAATATATAAAATTATAACAGTTATCTTTGTATAATATCAACAGCTGGTTTGGTTGATGGATGGCCATTAAATACTTCCTGTTGAAATTTCTTAATGCTCTATAAAATTCCTTATGCAAATTTGGCTTCCATGGCTCCATTGAATCATTTAGCTCTATTTCTTTATAATCCATACTTAAGTTGTCATCTCAAAGCCAAATACGTCTTTGTAAAATATATCTATAATTTTTGTCTGACTATTCGATATTAATATATGTTTAATATCTTAGAAAATATTGAAAACTCATATTGTTATACATATATTTTAAAATTCATTTAAACATTATAATTATAAGATGTATTATAATACAATGTTTTGTACTATTCTTTGTTTTATTAACTCTGTTAAAACTACGGTTCAGATTGACAGAACTGAGGAAAGGAGAAATAGATACTACTTGAAATTTAACTTAATTTTTTTATCAACAATTGTGAATCATGTGATATACATCTGAGACAATAATTAAATAAGAAATAGGTGGGAATTACAGATGCATGAATAGTAACTTCCATTTCCAGTCATATTTCCCTAGACTTTTGTAGAGTATCAGAGGGGGGTGAAGGCGCATTTTAAATCTGTTTCATAACTCCCAACACGGTTTTGGGATTTATATATTTTCCTGTATTAGTAAAACTCAATATTTCATATTTTTATAATAACATGTAAATGAATAACAGTTTAACTAACTGTTTTTTAATAAAGCAGTAACAAATCCCTGTATTCAATAGTTTTATGAAGTGAAATCAGGCGGTCTCCACACTGACTTCTCATAATTCAGCAGTACATTTAGAGCAAAAAGTTATTACCTTGCTCGGGATTTGTCTCACAGTTAGAGCTGAGCTATTGGAGCTGCGCAGTGGCTCAGCTTGCTGGATTTGTGACCGAAATCAAACCGAGCACACAAACCAACAGCAATTCAACTGAGCTTCTCCACACAAGTTTTGGACTTGAGTAGAGCCATTCATGGCATGCTCGTGTGTGGTGGCCTTTAAAGGTTTTGTGCACCTTTGCAGCTCCTTCAAATTGAGTTAAAGGGTTTGAAATTTGTATATGAATTGAGTTGATGTTAGAGAAGTGCCTTTTCGGGATCTTAAATTTTTTCTCTCACCACTGCAGTTTTTGAGGATTTGTGTACATATACAGTTCCTTGAGTTAGAGGGTTGGCAATTGATATATAAATTGAGTTGGTGGTGAAGAAGTGCTTTTTAGGGGTCTCGACTTTTTGGTCCCACCCTGGCCATTTTGTATTTAAATCATTATTAAAAATAATTTAAAATATATCTTCTTATTTATTTGTTGGTTAAGAAAAAAAAAAGATCACAAATGATTTATTCCAACATAAATTACTGAATATTTAGTCTGGAGAAAGGCTGCTCATCATCAAGTGAATATGTTGGTAATGATAATCAATTTCAGGAGAGGAAGAATGCTTAAATACATTAGCACTGTCTTAAAAAAAATATGAGGAAATGTTAAAAGAAATTCTATGTATTTATTTGAAAAAATTATACTTATTGTTTAAAGATCTTGAGATTATGAAAACTTTTTTAAGTCTTATAATATTTTTATTCATAACAACAAAGAAAATCATGTTTTATTTTATCAAAAAAATCAAATAAGATAACGTAAACATACCAAAAAGTTAAGAGGCAGTGGTAATCAACACAGATATTTATAACAAAGATATGTGAATTACAAAGTTTTTATGGGGGAAAAATGTAAAATCCTTTTACATTTTTAATAATATTATAATATCTAAATAATCAAATTATTTTTTTTAACATTTGGGTAAAAATAGCAAATATGATTCTTAATTTTTAAATATGCTAAAAATTCTGTCTATTTCATTTTGCATATATAACATAATTCATGTATGCAATAAATATATATATATATATATGAGAATATACAAACTATATATTTATACATATATTTTAAATTGTTTAAATAACAATCATTATGAAAAATTTTCAAGAAATAGCTATGAAAAAAGAATTATTACATTTAATTAACAACTTCATATGATTTGAATGTAATCAATGTTCATTTGAATATTTTCATTTAATTTAATTTTATTAATTATCTTATAAAAAGTCTTGCCTGAGTGAATGTGACTACTTAGAATGGAGCTGAATGTGAATCGAAGCTCCAGGAGACAAATGTTTTTAATAAATAATATATAGATAATTTTGTTTTATGAAAGACTTACAAGTAGACAGTCCTCAACTCATTATAGGTCAGGGGCTGATTCATTACAAAATGAGGAAAAAAAAAATTTACAAATGATTATGAATGATACCTTAAGCAGCTATAGTAAAAAAAAACAAAAAAAAAATAGATTTACAAATAGAGGAATAATAAACATATAAATTATTTTTGGGTAACTTTAGGGCGCATATTAACAAAAAACACTGTTATACTAATAGTATCCATTCTATACAACAAAATGTAGTACATCATATCAATCTATAACTAATAAAAGTTCAAGGAAAACTATCAAATATGTACTGGCAACCTGCAACATATCAAAACCAAAATAAATAAATGATATAGCTTCTAGATCACTATTAAAGATGTTTCAATCTGCTATCAATCTATTATTTTTGCTTGTGTGGTTTCTCTGTTGTTTAGTTAGATAATATGGATTATGAGGATTGTGAAATGATTTAGTTCCCTGTAATAAAATGATAAAAGATTGCAAACAAGTCATCCATTCCTCTTTGTTTGCTTAACACAGGACGGTTAACCCCCTCAAAATTTGCGGTTTCAATGTACACGTTTGAAGATGAAAAAAAAAAAAAAGCCCATTCGCGGCTTTTCTCTGAAACTACTAGGCCGATTTTTTTCGGATTTGTCACTTATCACACACAGGGCAATCCTTGGAGCATGACATTGCCATCCCGAAACTCGATATTACCATAAATTTGAAACAAAATTATGGCTGATTAAAGTTTTCATAAAACCATATCTCAGCCATTTATTTAGGTAGAGGAAAAATATGAAGTGTTTTGAAATAATTTATTTATTTATTATTAATAAATAACAATAAACCATTGTGAACTAATTTGTAGCGTTCTTAATGATAACAAATCCTAACCATCTATAGCGAAAGTGATAAAATTCCAAGGAGGTAACTTTACAGTGGTGGGGGCTTGAGCTAACAAAAAAGTTTCCCTCCAAAAAGGTGTGTAACATTATCAAAACTCAAGTAACGATTTTCAATTAGTCAATTGATTGGCCAGAGTCACCAGTACATATTCAATAATTTTACCAAATTTAATTAGCTTTAACTTAATGTATAAATTTAAAACTTTAATTACAGTAATAAATAAAATTTCACAGCACTATAAAATGAATGAGTAAATTCAGTGATTTTAGTTCTTTGGTTTAATGGCAGAATTCACATTAAAATAATTTAATAATTAAATAAAAAATGGACCATTAGGAACTGATGAACAACACAGGTTGATTGTATGAGCAAGGGGTCTCTCACTTTTCTTATATACTTACATTCATTTAGCACATTCCTTACATAAAAATATGATTGTTTAGGCCGAAACAAAACAAAATCATCTATGCATATATCTATCATCTTAAAAGTATGTGATTTTAATATAAACATAACAGCTCTGTCATATATATATATAAATTTACTAAATCATATAGTATATGATTCTCATAAGAAATTCATTAAAAATATAGTATAGCTAACAGGATTCAATCAATATAAGATATTTACAATAATAAATACATATTATTGTAAATACATGTTACCTATGTGTTCTTAGAATTAATAATTACAAATATATATGTTTATATTATATATATTAACAAGAGATATAGAGGACTACATATATTCATATACTAATCCGCTAAATCCCTTAAAAATGTACTTTTAATATTTTTTATTTACTTTTTTTGGTCAGACCGATTAAGATAAAAACAATTTTTGTTATGGCAGAATGGCCATTAAGAGAAATAAGTCTCTGGGTGAGCAATCAAATTGACATCGTTGTTCGTCAGATATTTACATTTATTTTTTAAATTCTTCAAAAGTTCACTTCAGTGAGCCATTAAATTCAAAAATTTTATTAAAATTTTTGGTTTGTTTATTAATTAAAAAATTATGGTCAGTAAATAAATAATCCTATGAAAGAAAATTTCTGATGCTGCCGTATTACCATTTCAAATACCTGAAAAAATATGCCACTTTTTTATTTTATTTTTTTATGAACTTTTGAAGGCTAAACCTGAAACAATTACATTAAATATCTGCACGAAGGGAACATTGAGGATATTAAGATGTGTCTTCTTTATGTAATATATGTTTTCTTAAAACAACTCTCCTAATAGGTCACAATCTAATTTACAAGTGAAAGCAAATAACAATAGAAATCAACAAAAGTTGTACAAATATAAAAAAAGATTTATTAGAATGAATTTATAAGATTCCCTTTAAATCGATGTAATATGCAAGACAAACATTTTATAAAATTAAAATTTATTTTCTATTCCACGCTTAATCAGAGGCTAGTACAGAAAAATCCTTGTAATTTGTATCCCAATAACTCGTATGCCCTGCGAAATATGAAATTGTCAGCCCTTTAAGTATTCCATAATACATACATTTCGATCCCCATGGTTATTTGTATATAATTTGGCATTTAAAGTTAATAAAACATCTTTTCTGTAATAAAAAGTTGAATAAATCTGTAAAAAAATTCAAGACCATACTCTAAGTATTAAGTTCTTCAACAATCAAAATCAGGGTTGAAAAAGTTAATTAATTTACACTTAATGAATTTCATCACTATATTATTGTTATTCTCAGGAAAGGTTTCATCGAAACTAAAAATTATAGTCATTGTTGAAACGATTAAAAATGCTAATCAAAAACAGTATTTTAAAAAATTCAAATTAACCAGTAGGAAAATGTTTATAAATACTATCCATAAAACTTTCCTGAAAATTCAAAAAATTTCAACATCAAAAACTAAATTTATTTTAAAAAATATTCAATTCCTAATAAGATTAATTTTTTTGCTGTCATATTTCCTCTGAAAGTAATAAACTTTTGCTCTGTATTGAAGGTCATCGAGGAGGGAGAGAGGTGGAGATACATTGTAAATCTGTTTCATGACTCCTGGAACAGTTTTGGAGGTTTCAGGGATGTCATATATATATTCCCCCTCTACATTTGGGCACTTCCAGTGGCCCCCCTCCCCTTCGGGTTAAATGAGCTGAAATTCGGTATGTATGGCTGTTTTCTAGGTAGAATAATATCTTAGAAGTGAGCATTAATTTTAGTTAAAATTTCAGTAAGTACAAATGTTTTTTTTTTTTCAGTTTTGAAGGTTTTGCGTAACTATACAGCCCTTCAAAGCCCGTCCATACTAACTTAGAGGATAGAAAATTTGTATGTAAATTGAGCTGGTGTTTAAGAAATGCCTTATGGGGGGAAAAATTAACCTTTTTCTTCCATTTTGATATTTAAATTTTTTTATTTTAATTCTTTAATACATCCCAATTATTATTGACGTTATCAAACAAGTTATGCAATCAATCTCTTTGAAGGAAGTTTTAATTAAATACTGGCACAAGAAAGTTCATCTTTGCTATTTATTGCTAAACGAACAAATTTCAATTTCTCAAGAGCTCATTTTTATGGAACTAAAATTTTTTATCTATTAAAAACAAAATACGACCCTAGTGCTCATTACTTTTTTTTTTTTTTTAAATAACAGCTGTTGGTTTCTAGTCCAACCTCTAAAAAGAATAAAGCTATAATACTCCTCAATCTTACAAGAATAATGCCTTTATTAAACAATTTTTGTATCTTTTAAAATCTTGAATGACTCAATGATTTATATTTTATACATGCGTTAAAAAATTGCTGAATTTGTAAGTTATTTTTTAGGTATATACAAAAATATATGAATGAACAGACATTTAAATACTTCCAATTTTTTTCCTTTCAATATTTCATAATTCAAAATTCATATTAAGTCCAATAACTGGGCAGTTTCTATTTAATTCTCAGGCACTTGAACATACGAATTATTGGGTCAAGATAAAAGCTACAACAAAATTACTGGAAAGAAGTACATTTTGATATCAATTAATACAAATAAATAGATATTAAAATTTCTAATGACTATTTAAATTTTCATTACAGATAAAATAACTTAATACTTCAATTTAGAAACTATATTAAATAACATTCAAAATGAAAACTATAGGCAAGGTCTTGAAAAACAACTAGAAACAAATATAAGTTATTTATCTCTTTAAAGCTAATAATACCCTGCTTCATTTCTAAGAACTGTGAAGAAACACAGATTAACAAATATTTGTATAAATAGCAATTAATAATAAAAGCTCCAAAAAGTGTTTATTAAGGCAGCTTTCATTTACTACATACAAGTGAGCATTTTATTCTTTAAAATTCAAGCTTAGTTATCAACTGTGTTTTGCATATATATGATGTTTATACAAAGTTGCAGATTTAAATAAAAAAATAAAAATCCAATCAAAAACCTCTGAGACAAGCACTGGTAGAAGATTTAATTCTTGGTCCTATTATATCCTTGGAAGACAGTCTGAACAGAAATGTGCCCCAACAGCCTTGCCCTGAATTATACCTTGACAAAAGTTAGGTCATTTAAGAACTAATGAGTGGATATAGGAAGTGTCATTCAAACCATAACGACCATAAGTCCACCAATTTTCTGTCAAGTAAAAAATAGTAAATAGAAAATTTAAGAATAATAGAGAAAGTTTTAGATGATATGTGTATTTAATAAAAATAAAAAAAAAATTCACTTGTTTCTGGACCAATTTTTTTTTTTTTTTTTCATTAAGGCTGGGCAACTAAGCTCCAAGTGTGACTGTTTTGGATGGCAAACCAGTTTTACTTGACAACTAGAATAAAACTTCTGTCCATGCATTGTAAAATAAAGAAGTGAATGTAGTTCTATTGAAACAGTATAATAATACATATAACATATATTGTAAACATAAAATTTAACTATTTAATAATTTAAAAAAATTGTGATGTTTAAAATAAAAACCAGTGAGATCAAGTGTGCAATGACAAACTGCCTGTTGTGTATTGGAAGAAAATGGAAAAATTATGATAATCCTATTTAATGAACATTAATGAAAATTTGTTTAAAAGCAAATTAATGACGTAAAAATAAACTTTATTTGAACTAAAATGTAAAAAGCATATGTGAGAATTTGAAAAAAATAAATGTATTTAAAAAAACAAGATAACAGAAAGGGACTACTTTCTTGTAGTTGTAAGTTTGGGTGGATGGCACATAAAAAAAAGACAGTTGAATGTTGGACACTAAACAGTGAAGTTCACGGTCAAGTGTCAAAGTTGAAACTTGCACTTCACAGTGGAATGTAAATTCCATTCAATTCTTAATAGTTGAATTGTTAGCCATCCAGATATGGCTTTTCCAGCGCTGGGACAACTTATGCATCTGTACAAAAAAAATTAAGTCAAATGGAAGAATTTACAAATCATCAGGAAAAGAATATCACTCACTTCAGGAGTGTCAGCAGGATAAAAAGTAGAAAAGAAGTATTACTTTATTATTTTCAATAATTCAATAATGAACCTTTGTACTAAACCAAGAAAAAAAATGAAAAAAATCTAAACTCCCTTCAAAATTTTGTTTAATATTTCGAGAAACGTAGAATCCAAAAATCAAATTTTAAAAAATCCGTCCATTCAAGATTTCATTCCGAGACTACTATAATGATTTTTGAGATTTGGCAACAAAGTCGCAGGTCATCCCATGATGATCCTCGACATCACCATCCACCATATCTCTGCCCGCCATTTATGAAGATCGAAGAAAAAAAAAACAAACAATCCAAGTAAATTTTGAATTTTTTTTTATGCTAAACTACTTTGAAATAATAAACCATAGTGTGATAATTTGCAATGTTTTTAACATTTATAATATTAATTCATTGTCTTAAATTTTTTTTTTTTTTTTTTAAATAACTGTTTGTTTCCTCCTCTGAATCCAAGTAATACAGTCAAGTGAGATTTAGTACACCAAACCCTAAGGCCTCCTTCACATCGGATCACCAACCCGTGCATCACCCCTAGAGTCTTTTACCAGGAAAAAAATAAACACAGTTTCCTGGACTGTAAATAACGACAGTCCTTCACCCCTAGACTCTCACCAAACCAAGGAATTGCTTTGACAATTTCTTTACACAGGACCCTTGCTCTTGAACCTCCAGGCCTGAGAATGTCAAGATTAATAAAAATCTTTTTATATCATTTTCACAACAACCAATCATAAATGAATTTGTTTAATTCCTCATATAATTATGTACCTTACAAATATTAAAATTTGAATCATTTTTACTGGTACAATTATTTTATTTTGATGCTTAAGTTACTATTTTAATTCTACTTCATTTAATTATTTATGTATTACTTTAAAATATAGTCGAAATCCACTGATTTAACCAAAATTGTGGAATTTCTCGCACAAAAATTAGTTTGAAACATCATTGGAGAAGTGCAATATTTATTACCATACAACAGTGTAACTAACGAATAATAGATGAATGATTTAGTTATTTTTTTGACTAACGAATCTTTTTTTATTTGTTATTTTAAATAATGAATAAAATAAAATAATGTGAAATTGAAAATAATTCAATTTGTTCAACTAAAATATTGAATAATTGAATTGAAATTATTTGGGCCAACTTTTCATTCGCTTTTCCTCTTACATTTCGTGAATGGAGGAATGGATTTTTGCTGTTCAAATGATTTTCCGACTATTTAGAAGTAGTTTGAAAGGAAAAACAAGTCTGAAAATTTGTCGACTGTTTATTCGCTTTTCTTCTTTTAACTCGTGAACAGGTGAATTGATTTTCATATTTCAAACAATTTCCCGACTATTTAGAGGTATATATAAGAGGAAAAGCTAATGAAAAGTCGGAAATTTTTTAGTAGGGTGAATGTCTGGGAGGAGGTTATAATTTTCTTGTGGAAATAAATAGATTAAACATGGTGTCTCAGGGTGTTTATTTGTATTTATTTTTAATCAAAGAGATAATTAATTTAAATAACGAATAATATATAACGGATGATTCAGATTATCTGTAAGATACTAGATAATTGATTGATAATAAATTGATAATTGATTGTAAGATACTAGATAATTGTAAACAACAAAGGAGTAATGGATAAAAATGTATTCAAATTAGATAAAAAATTATTCAAATAACTTCCTACACTATCATACAAACATATAAACAGGTTATATTTTAATTCAACAAAACTAACTGGAAGCAATAAGACAAGCGAAGAGATACGTGGTTGGTTCTTAGTTAAAATATTTCTAATGTTGTAGGATTTTATTTTTATAAGTTGTTTTCCAATTCTGTGAAAGAAATCCAAATGGGTATCTCCATAAATTATATAAGTATTTTTTTTTAAAGTAGGCTCATAGTAGGCTATCTCCAATTCTTAATATAATTTATTATAATTTTAAAATTATATTAAATTAAGATTAAAATTTCTTCTAATAATCGTACAAATGATGGAATTCACCATGCTGATAACACCTCCTATTCAAAAAAATGAACTCCGATCCTTTTTCTTCTGCGATAGATAATAATAATTATTGGATAACATTGAATCCAGTGCAATATCTTTGTCAGAAGATGTTCTGTTCATTATGATATGTAAAACTCTGCTGAAAGGACAGAGAAGGGATCTCTGTGTCTCTTAAGCAGAGTTTTGAAGAGAGTGATGGTTAGTGCTCTGATGTGGGAAAACCGGAGGCTAGAGATGAAGATGTGTGGGTCGGTGCAAGGAATTATCTCTATTTCCGGTGCAAAGAGCGGTGCTCTAAGCCTTTGATTGACAATCGACAAATAAAAAAATTAACTCAGTGGAACCATTTCATTATTGAGACAATACTCAGATGTAGCATTCGCAAAATCATTATTACTTGCTAAAAGTAACTTTATAATCAAAATAGAAATTATTTAGACCTTGCCTACAGTAGGAACATTAAACTCATGACTATAAACACTTATACAAAACAATCTTAGAATCTCTAATAAATAAAATATTTATTGGTATTTATTGGTAACTAGTAATTGGTAAAAATTATACCAAACTATCTATAATAAATAGAAATACTGATACATGGGCCAGTCTTAGTTAAGAGAGTATTAACGATATAATAAACAGTCATAAATAAACCATCTACTTTTTACAATAAACATATATATTATATAGAAATATTATAATAAAGCTATTTGTAATAAAGAAGCAATTAATAATATGAAAAATAATTCTCAAAAGAAGTAACATTAATACATAAGATATAAAAGATTTTTAAAAATAAAATTAATTTATAACTTTAGCATGATAAATGAAATTTTGACTAGAGAAAAATATAAGAACTTTAATAATTTAAAACTTACAAAAGAAGAAATTAAGTACAAAATTTTAATGATCTAATGCCTCATTGCTGAAAAATGGCTAGACCATAAAGAAATATCTATTAATATAAAAAATATTAAAATAATTACTGTGATTATTATAAACTGCATTTTGTATGTAATTTTGTATTCATGAATTGACCTGTGTCTTCTAGAAACTGGTAGATATTCAAGTAATTCTAGGTTTAATTTCAATGGCATTTATAAATAAAATAATCATTAGAGCATTCTAATAGAAATAATAAAATAATTCCCACAACAGAACATGAAATGCTTAAGGGGCAGATATAGGAAGAGATGTCCAATGCTTGATTTCACTATGTTCTTAAGAGACAGCGTGAACAGTATTGTGCTTTCACAACCTGATTAATCTCCCACCAATGTCCAAGATTTAGTCAGGTTGTCCAGCGAAATAGCATAAAAAAATTCAAGGCGCTTTTATTGGATTAAATTTAAAACAAAACCGAACCATAATTGTTATATTTGGCCAGCTTCTGATAAAATGTACATTTCGGACTTAATAATGAGTTTGGATAATTATAAAGGTTTTATCCATACTTGATGATGAAAAATTGTTACTCAACTCTCACACTGGGTAAGATAGTGGAACACATTGCTAAAAATAAAAACAACAAGAAAATATAGCATAGAAATTTATAATTTAACGAGTAATATTTTTATTTAATTTTGCTTGGTTTCTGTATTGTCTTTTTCAACATTCAAATCTTCGTGCCTATGAGCAATATTACTATTACTTATAACAATAATTATGGGAATAAAACGAATCCTGGCAACCTCTTATCCTTATCACTCCGCTCTCGGCCTCGAGGGCAAGGGGCAAAATGACAAATTTATTATGAGGGCAAGGGGCAAAATGACAAATTTATTATAAGACGAGTGTAATTGAAACTCAGAGATATTTGGAGCTAAATTGCTTAAAGGAATCTAATATGATGGCGGAGCTGGAACAGTTAGATGTTTACCATTGCATAACACACCTAGTTCACTTAGTGACAGGTAGAACGAGCCGTGTAAGCTGAGACAGAATATAGAACGAGTATGTGTTTGAGAGAGAGGGACTTATAGAAAAAGTTAATGGAAGGAAGTTAATTATAGCTTCCTTGGAATAAAAGGATGGTATGGGGAACAAAAGTGACATCAATATGTTATACATTTGTTGCCAAGTGATAACAGAAAAATAGATTAGAATAAAAAGTAAAAATTTAGAATGATTGGCTGTTTTTCCAACATAATTTCTGATTTTTCCCAGATGAAAAAAAATCAAGCAGGATTCCCGATCTTCAAGGAATTCAAGGCTACTGGGTATTCTGCAAGTATTCTTTTTTTTCAGATTGTATGTAATAAAACCAAATCTGCCGTTGAACCGGACAATAGATTTATCAGCTGAAATGAGTTGTCCCCGAATAAAATACATCATATCAGTTAGATAAAAGTGTAATAGCATTTTAGACATTTTGAGCTAAAACAATAATTATATTATTTAAAAAGAAAGGAATTCACAAATTTTGTCATTAAATATAATCATTCAACACTGGTAATTTAATTAAACCCATATTCAACACCATTCTTATACTGCTAAGTATTCTGGTCTGGGAGAAGGATTTTAGTGTGAAATTTAATAAATAGTCGAGACAAATCACCAACTATGATTATAAATGGTAAATAAACTAGACCGAGAGTTTTCCAGACTACAAATAGAAAGGGTTAAGATGGGTCACTAAAAATTTTAATATTTAGTTGTTCGAGGTTGATTGTAACTTATAGCAGAATAAAAATATATAGCTGATATTAATAGAATTTGAATTAATTAAATTCAAAAATTTAAATGTCTAGATCCTTAACTGAATATATTCCGATTAATTAGACAAATGTACAATCTGTCGCAGAGACATCAGTTTTCCAATATATAATTTATTTTCTGTAGGTTCTATAATATTGTCTTAGGGAAATTAAATAGATACATTTCATGATTTTTTAAAATTATCAATCATGCTTAACAATATGCAATGAAAAATAAAAAAAAAACATCAGAATAATGCTGAACCAGCCAGGATTGTTTACTCTTGTAAAAAAATAAAATAAATAAGTAATTACCTCATAAAAACAGTAATATTATGAAATTCTATCAGTATCTAGAAGACATTTTAAATAAGGCATAGTGAGTTATTAGACACATCAATATAAGCATTATATTTTCCATTCCTTCATATTTAATAAACCTTAATGTAATGTTCTACATAAAAAAACAGTTCAATAAATTTTAAAACAGTTATCGGTAAAAAAATTGTTCAGTAAAAGACATTTTAATAAAATAGTGTTGTTAGGTGTATAGTTCAGTGTAATGATTTTCACAACTTACAGAGAACAAGGAGGATGTTGGCACAAACTTCATGGAAAAGTAAGGTAGGTAGAGACTACCTGAAATATTTGAGGCCAGCAACAATGAGAAATTTCTCAATGAACAGCTCTGAATCTAAGACAGCGATGTGAGCTGCTCTGCCGATGAGAGAGTTGGCTGTTGAAGGCAGGGCATGATGAACGTCATAGCGAACCAGGGTGACATCACGCTTTCTAACCAGTGGCCACATGATATTCTGTACCATTTCCCGGTAGGCACTTCCTGAATCAAAGGAATATATCATAGAATCATAAAAAGAATTGTATGAAGCCATAAAGATGAAGGGTAACTTAATCAAACAGTACTGGGCCACCCAAGATAAAAATTTATTACATTTTAAAAATGCTTTCATACAAAAATTCTGAAATAAAAAAAATAGTTCTAAAGAACAAACATACCTATTGGAGAAGTATCTTTTACCGCAGCTTTGCATAATTCTATCCTCGCAGAATGCAGTGGGACATAACGGTCTTGAGAGGAACCACATAACAAAACATGCCTGAAAAATAAGACAATTCATATTAAAAATTGAAAGATTTGAGGGCTAGATATTTTATTTTACAGTGGGGGTCTCCGAGTTTCCAATAATCCGAGGTCTTTTTTACAATATTTTTTAGCTCTCTGAAGATCTTTACCAAATTACAAAAACATTATGATGCTCGTAAATGCAATACATATTCACCATTCATTTCTAAGAATAGGACACAATCTACTGGTTGGCAGATGCTTGGGCACAAATTACTAGAGAAACTAAACAAATATCATGTTAAAAAAATTTAAAACAACAGTAGAGAAGAGGAAGCAATACAAGGTAACGAAGAACCTGATGGTGATATTAACAATGAAGATAATGAGCTTTATTGCACTTGACATCGGACATACACGACTAAGCAAATGATAATGTTGAAGAACTCAAATAGTGGCTTGCAAGCGACGATAGTGAGGAACTCTCGGACGAAATGGCAGTTGAATTAGTAAATCGAGATGAGTCGGTAGAGAAATACAGCAATGGAAATGAAGATAACATGCCTAAAATCAGAAATGCAGAAGGGTTTCATAGACTGGAAAATGCATTGTAATACTTGAAACAAGATGAAAATAGCATGTAGTTTCTTTTTTTTTTCATGAAATGGAACATGTGCCAAAAAAGGATCCTTGCTAGAGCATGGAAAAATAGAGGATTATTTACACATATAAGTTTTGAAATTCACTTAAGTGCATACTCTTTAAAATTATGTATTGTGGTGATTTATGGTTTTAATTAAAATAAAATAAAACTGTGTAGTTTTAAGGAAATAATTTCTTTAATTAACAAAATTTTTTAAAAGCTTAGACAAATAATGACTCTAAATTTTAATGAGGTTTTTCTCAGTGGTATCATGGAGTTCTTGGTGAGAGCTAATACAAATCAAACATCATTTTAAAACATACAAATTCCTAATATATAATTTTCAAATTATAAATTGCTAACATCAAATTTTAATATATACAAATCTATGCAAATTTAAATTATTCGAGCTCAATTGTTAGCAATGGCCGATTAAAAATTTAATGTCACTCATGATTTGGAGATATGTAGAGAAAGCATCTTGTATTCAACATTGAAGGCTGAAGATCTGAGTAAGGTCTGAGCGAAGTCTGTTGTACTCGTACGTCATTTGGCTGAACCCCACTCTCACACCTGGCAGCTGCCACTGACGTCAGGCGATGAGACTTCCTAGTATTTTGTAAATATATTTCTCTTTTGGCACACGCTCAAATCGACCAATGCTAATTTATTTTATAGTCTTGAGTTTTTTGATAATCCCAGGGAGACACGGTCCCATCCGATTCGGATTATCGAGACTCCACTATATTTTTGGTAACCTTCATTATCACCTTGTACTTTATAGAGATATATTTGTTAAATAGAGGAGGATGCAATTATATAAAACATGTAGTAAAAGGTAAAATAATTATTAACAAAATTTACTTCAATAAAAATGAGCAAAAACTAAAAAAAATACATAAAATTATGGTTTGGTTATAATTACAAGATTACAAAAATACCAAGTATACAATAAAACAAAAATAAAGGCTAGTAAATAACTAACCAGGCAATTTTTCGACAATTCAGACATCATCAGGTCAGAAAAAGACAAGATCGCATAAATGCAGAACAAAGGCAAGCATCACTCACAAACATTTCAACACATACTTATTGAGAATTGTCGAAATATTGACTGGTTAGTTATTTACTGGTATTTGAGAGACTAATGACTTTGTTTTTGCTATCTTCCAATCATGTCCTCACAAAATTTCAAAAATATTTAGAAATTTTAATATTGAAATTAAAAAAAGAAAATAGTACCCACTTAAAATAAGTAAGATTGCAACGTTGGGACAACCTATAGAGGAAGGTATCTCTGACATCAGGAGCGTCCCTCAAGGATAACTGAAGCAATGAACCTGACTTCTTCCACTTCTGCATAAACCACATTCCTGAAAATTAAATAAATATACTACTTACGAAAACACACTTTTGCGATATATTTTTATGTAGTATAAATATCATTGGGAACATTCAAGAGATTTATATCACTATTAATTAAAACAAGTTGTTTATTTCTTAACTTATTAATACATACCCATGTTGACAAGACCTGAGTTGTTATAGAGGGTACCCAAGTGTGGCCCAGACAACGATAAAAATGTGTACAGCCTTGGAAGTAAGTGCTTCAGTTGCGGCCGTCCAATTGCTGCCCTGATAATAATGTTACCGAGAGAGTGGCCAACGAATGACACCCTGCTAGGCATAACGCCTCCCGCACCTTCGATGTGGTACAGAATCTCCGCTACCAATCGGTCGGTCATTGTATCAAAGTCAGAAAAGGTATCACCCTGTAAATTTTAGCATAAATCAATCCTCTTTTCTTTTCTTTTTTTTTTTTTTTAGAAATTTCTAACTTAAAAATATTGCCAGTTGAGGCCAGTTTCTCATAGTTTACTAAAGAAGGACTTACATTCATTTTTAGTGGACTATCAATACTATGCTTGCAGATTTTTCACAATTTTTATTTGCTGAACAAAAACTACTTAAATCATATGTATTTCTGTTCCACAGATTAAATCTTGCTGTTCGCAATTTATTAAATCTCTATTATATGTGCATAAATAATTAAATTATGTATTGAATTTACCAAATTTTAGAGTGTTTGGAACCTAGAAATAAGAGGGGAAACCTGATAAAACTCACTTATTTTCGATCAAGAGTAATTTTCGAGTACCAAGTAAGGATTTGACTAGGCTTATTCAGCATAGAAAGTCAAGTGTTATACCTACTATGCTTTCTCACTCCCAATCATAATAATATTTTAAATCAATAAGGATTCCCCTTTCACTACAGACAAAATTCAGTTTCTAAAAAAATTTTTGGTTTATTTATAGTCGCCTCATCTACTGACGACTATCCAGAGTCTACTGAAATTAATAGTAAATTTTAACATCCATTGGGCTCTCTTTAATTTATTAGAATCTAAAATATTAAGATAAAAAAGTACAATAGACTCAGTAATAAAATAAAATTAAGATAGAAAAATTGATTATCAGTTTATAGAAATTATGAACTTATCCTCACAAACTGAGATAATTTTCTTATGTATAACATTTTAATTAACAAAGATTCAATGTGGTTAAAAATTACTATATCTTAAAGTTATCATATATCATATCATAAAGTTACCTGATTTCCCTGAGACATTAAAAAATCCAACCTAGCACCTGGAAGACCTAGCTCAAGGTACGTCTTAACTAGCCTAAGATCAGCAGAGTTGCCATCGAGGCCATGGACACAGACGATGAGATGGACCCCCTCTGGACTGAGGACCCTCTCGTCTTCTGGAATCTGGAAGTACGGTAACGTTGATACCAAAGTCGGTGCATCACTGGCAACAGATAAGAAATATCAATATATACTAGAAAAAATTAATAAAATGAAGTAAATTAAAGCTATAATTTTTTATTTAATATAAAAGCTTTCTCATACTTGATGAAGAACTAACAAAGCATTAGCACCTAGAATAAATAATTCTTGATGGAATATGGAATAATAAATCTTGAATGAAGGTTAATTTTTAAATTACACAAACATATTTATTAATACAAAAAATTGCATTTTCTTAAATTAAGGATTTGAAGTAACAAGACCAGGAAACCAGATTAGAAGAATAAAAATATATTATCTTACTGTGTTTTTTTTTAGCAACCAGTTTCGATCTCTAAAAATTCATCAAGCTAAAATAATAAATAATAATCAATTAAAACAAAATAAATAATAAGAATCAATATCACACTTTTAAAAATTACTTTGAAATTTTTTATAGCCACTTCTATTTTATTGCAATAGAAAAGACATTAGTTGTAAGTTTAATTTGTAAGTATGCAGCATTGCTGTCAGGGGGCAAATTTGTCTAGAAAAGGATTCAAGAGATTAGTATGTATGTCGTTGCAATGTTCACAAAGAATTTTAGTTAAAAGATGCCTTCATTTTTTAATAGACTGACTGTGGCATCGGCCCCCTAGGGAACGATGCGTACATTTTATATTGCATGTGGCGAGATTTTTTTCAAGAATTTTACTCCTGTGCAATCGACCTATCTTTATTAATAGTGATCAAACAATGCATACTAGGTGCGGATCAATGACACATGGTGACCTAAACCACTTTTTTCATTGCCACAGTCACTGTGTTAATATGACAGCATGTTAATATTGAGCTAAGAAGACAATTTACAATGCAAAACTAAGTATTATAAAACAAAACAAAATAGTTCAGCCTTTGGTAATATACATATCATATATTACTCATTATTCATACAGCCATAGACATTCGAAAAAGTGAAATACAACTTGGGATGTTGTAGCCTTTTTTAATGAAGCATGAGAATAGAGAAATAATTGTAGTAAAAAAAAAAAAAAAAGAAAAACAAAGATTGGTCAGAGCACAAAATTAATTAATAATTATTAAAAAATACCTGTATATCATTCCAGTAAAATTAATTTGTTTCTTAAATTCTTCTTTTGATTTATGAAAGGTGGTATCTTCCATATCTATACTAAGAACAAGGCGTTTTCCACTTTCATAACATTCACACAGGTTCTCTTCTTGTTTGACTGGGCTCCGTTCGCTACTTCTGCAATATACAATGATAGGGCTATTGAAGGAGCCAAGATAATAGAAGTCTAAAAGAAACTTTAAAAAATTTCATAAGTAGTTATAAAAATAATAATAATTAAATTTAATATTCTCATTCCAATACACATAAGAAAAGAAAATATGAATAGAATCATGCACAGAAAGAAAAAATAATGTTAGGTATAGTATGAAATATAGTTAGCAGCTTGTAAATAAATAAAAGGTTTAATGAACCGGAGGCTCGATATCAATAACACCAACAGTCTTTGCCAACAAACATCCCTCCACTGAATTTCATTAAATTAAAACCCTCATCCCATAGGTGGCATTCTGATGCAATTATCCCACTTAGGTTTTGGTAGACATTTGGGACACTTTCCCGTCAGATTAGCGCTGTTTATCATTTTAGGTAATCGTTAATCATCCATCCCAACAGCTATACAAAGCCTAATTTAATCCCCGAGACACTATCAACTCAATTACACTGGATATCATTTATAACGGCATATCGGTTATAGCAATGAATATTTCCACCCCTTGATTCTCAAAGCATTAGCAATACACTTTTTACCAGATATAATAACCACAGCTACAACGATTCATTTGAATAATCCATTATACAATAAAGAATCAGTTTTAGCGATGGTGTTTCAGGAACTCATAGAAGGCCTTACAATCAAGAACATTAATTTATCCAAGAATGTTTCTTTTACTTTAACCCATGTTTTGAAGGGAGAGGGGATTTATTTGCTTTCAGTGAAGTGTTAACTGTTTAGTCTTATTATTTTCTTCAAAAGTGGTGCATCATGACTAAAAGACATACTTTCATTGTGGAGAACTTTAATAATTGCTGCCATATTGAAAATCATGGTACAAACATCAGTTTACTTAAAGAATCAAACCTAAGTCACTTAACCATATCTTCGATTTAGAAAAATAGGGCATTGATTTGAGATCTTGCAGAAAGAGGATTCGTTAAAAATTAATAAACGCCTTCATTCTATCGATGAAGAAATCAATGAGCTATTGCTTAAATAGTTTAAAAGTCCATATAAGCCGCAACATTCCTCTCTCTGGTCCCTATATACATTTTATAAAATTCCTAATACACATTTACATGATTTATGTAGTATTATTGGTTATAATGATCGGCCATAAAAACCAAATACGCTTAATCTCTTAGAGGTCGTTATAAATAATATCTAGTGTATATTTACCAGGCACAGTTCATACAATTCGGCGTTTTGTAACCATATAAATTCTCTGGTTGACTCATCCTTTCTCAGTCCAAACATTTTACATAATTTTAAAAAACCTTATGGCATACCGCCCTAAATGTGAGTGGCCATGTTTTGCATGAATAAAGAACAGTTGTCAGTATAATAGTCTAAATTTTAAGTTTCTGGAAAGAAGAACCAAACTAAGTTTTTTTGAAACTGCAAAATGACAATTATTACCCGCCTTTATTCCTTTATTTCAAGTTATTATAGACTACATATACTTAAATTTCTCTATGTATTCCTGAATCTACATACCTAAAATCATCGCTTTTTCAGATAACAGTAAGTAAACATTTAAATATCATAAAACACTTAAATAATGAATAACATACAGGATTGTTAAACTGACTGCAAGCACATTTAAAATAATTATCAACTGTTAATAAAGAAAATGATATCAGATTAAATAACTTAAAGCATGGAAAGGCTACCCACTCGGGAGCTGAAGTATGCCTCTGCCTGACACTCTCGTAGACATGGTAGAGGAGATTATCAATAGGTTGTACTCCAGGCTTCTCTTCCTCTGTCAAGGAAGGAGGGTTCAACGGAGGTGGATCTCTGAAAGGCTCTGGAGGGGGAGGATCTCGGAATTCCGAAGGAGGAGGGAGGCGGACCTCTTCATAGGTATGATCTGTATTCCAATCATCCTCTTTGATACCATTATCACTTCCTAAATAAAAATCATTATAAATCAGCAATACAATACAAATGTTAATTATAGTTTTTTTTTTAACTTTATTTATTTCATAAATTAATGATCTTTCATGAAATGATTTGGTGACTATTCTCAGAAGTGTTTTAAAAAATAATTCTTAGTTATTTACTAAATGCATCAATTATACTGTTAAAAATCAGCTAAAAATTTATAGGCTATTTCCTGTAGATTAGCAAGCTAAAAATATTATACTATAGTGAACACTCATTATGACAAGGGTCATTACAATGTGGTTATAGCTGACCCCTGTGATTCAAGTTATAGTATTGTAATTACTTATTAGATTACTTTAGTTAGAAAAAAAAAAGTCGCAGTATAAAAACTACAACCCTCTACGTACATCAAAAGATTAAAAACTTTAGTTCTAACATTAAGATTAATTATTTCAATTTTTTTTTTTTTTTGTCACCTCTACAAAACATTCATTAACTTAAAATCCAAATATTGTTTATACTAAATTCCTAAGAAATTGAAACTATACCATCAATATAAAAATATTTTTAAAAGTTTTCTGTGATAAAGTCCCTCACCAGGGGGAGGACTGGATGAGGGGCTGGAACGATGGGACGACACCCAACCAGAACGTTCTGATGTGATGTCTGATGAAGAAGAAGAAGACAGCGGACTAGAGGCAAGGTTTGGCATTGATCCAGTTGGCTGTGTTCGGCGATGTTCTCCTCCTACTTGCTGTTGTGTGTCACTCAGTCTCTGTGGCACACTAGCACTCGACTCCAGGCGCTGGTTGCTGATGGACTCCTGAGGCTGCAGCTGGTTCTTATCACTGATTAGTCTACTACTTCCACTTTCTATAACAGTGAATATGTATAAGGTTTAATTGTAAAAATGTAAAAGAAAAAAAAATATATGTAATTTTCTGAAGACACAATGATATAAAATTTAGACTCATCATTGCCAAAACTACACAAAGTTTCAAGATAAAATACAATGTATTTTTAGAAGGTTTCATTCTTTTGGAAGTTTTTATTTTCATATAATTTATTTCTTTTTATTGATAAAATAAAAACATGAAAATTTTAGAACTATCTGTTGTTGTTTTTTACAACCTTCCATAACTTTTGGGGGTATGGATCAGCAATTTATAATTACAGAAAACAAATCATTAACTCCTATCAAAATTATATCGCAAAAATCATCAATTTTTAGCTTTGCCTGCTTTCATAATGCCCTGAAAGAGTAGTATATTGCTATAAGATCGTCGAGTCTTAAACTCAATATTTAGCTACCATAGACCAGAAGTCTTGTTTTTGCATTATAAAATATTACAGGAGTATTATTCTCTAATGAGTATTTATGCTTAATCTACTTCAAACAAAAAACTTCAGGTCTTATCTAAAAAGATCTGAAGCATAGTTTAGTTGGTGGCTTAATATTAATTTTCAATAAATTTTATGATTCTTTTACACTTCAAATTCACTCGCCTCAAAAATCACCTTGTTTGAGGCGTGACATTGTCGAAAGGAGTGAGCAAAATGTTTAATAATATCACAAAAGCAATTTGAAGATTTTCGACTTATGCATAACAGATATAAAAATGTGGTTTATAATCAAGACTGATGGTAGTTTTTAATTACACTTGTTAAATAAAAAAGATTAAAATAAAATATAATACATATATCTAAATACCAAGGAGACCGACCCCTAGTTGAAAAATAAAGTTTTGGTTACCTGGGAGGCCATTGTGAAGTAGCGCTGGGGATGGTTGCCTGGCCCTCCTTCTGGTTGGCAGCGTGGAGAAATGCTGCTTACCTCGATTTGGACCACTGCTTCTTCCATTGCAAACCTTTCCCCTGTCATTTGCCACAGAATTATTGGCCTGCGAAAGGGTCTTTTTCTTCTTCATTTTTCCCCGAATCGGAAGTGTTCTTGATTCTCCTCTGCCAACAAGCACAGCTTGCTGTTCATGACTTGACTCCCTATACAATAATAATAATTATTTAATTAGTAATTTAGTTATTTAAGAATTTATCTTAATTCTAGATATGTTATTTTGGCTCAATTTTAATTTTAACTTTTACTTACCTTTCTATGAAATATACAGTAAGCGAAAGCATTGCGATTGTGAAAAATTTTGGATCAGTTTTCCCTGGAAAACACTTTTTAAAGTTCTTTGAATCTAAATAATCAAGTCTCACAAAAGGGTCTGTGTGCTTGAATATAATCTAGCTCAAAAATGAAATGTATTTAAGGTAGGAATAAACCTGGAATGTTACAGCAACTTTTTCGCCATAATCGACTAACAGAAAGTGCCATTTTATATCATTGATTTTACATATTTTTTCTATTTTCTCAAAAGATTCAAATGATTTTGATTAAACTTTTTATATAAAGGTATAATTAAATGGTCATTAGTATCCTCATTAAAATAGTCTGACAGAGCTTAATTGCCTAATTTTCAAAATTCCAAACTATAAAGGTTGTAATTTTGTTTATTTGAAATAATTAACCATCTCTTATAGTCAATAGTAATAAAAAATTTATAAATATAAACTATGAAAGAATTTGATGATTAATTTAAAGAGAAATATTTTCCCTGGTTGAAAACAAATTTCCGGAAATGAGGGTAGTAATATAGATATATAATATATTGCTGGAAAGCTAAATATTTTAAATATATAACATATAAAATCATAGAAGGTAATGGACAGGGGCAAAAAAAGGATAAAGTTGAGTGATTGCTGTAGCTAATAATTTCTCCTTTTAAATTATTTAATGAAAACTAAATGTTTACATGGAAACATACAATTTCATTAGCCCCACAAGAGCAGAAATTGATTTCAACTTACAGTAGGGTAAGTGAAAGTTTTGTGATGCACATACCACACCAGATTTTTGATAATGTGCTAAGTCTATGAATCAAATATGGATTTTTTTATTAGAAATATATGTTTATTTTACGGTATTATTTTGCTGTATTAATCAAAGGGAATTTAAATAATTTTAGATATTTAAACTATTTTCTGTACTGATTGAATAATCTTAGCTGACCTCTTAACCATAGTTGTATGGCCATGGTGAAGTGGTACAGCAACTGGAGCCCTGAGGAGATGGTCCAACGACTTACTGTGACGTGCCCCAGGAGCTAGTCCCCAAGTATTGGCGCCATTCTGTCTTGCCTCATAATCAGACCAGACACCACCTCCTAAACACAAATTATAAATGTGGTTTGAGACACTTTAGTATTTAGTCAACTAAAATAGGAATCTATGCAGAAGTAACAGTTTATAAGAACTTTGAAAACCTATAATCAAATCAATATTTTACCCTCATTAAATAATTTTGATTTTTTTTAAATTTATTTATTTTATTGTTTTTAAAAAATTAATAAAAATTATGAGATCAATAGAAGCGTCTAAGATAAAGAGAGAACTCTCCTATAATAACCAATATTTTTTAATTATTCAGTAAAACGAAACAAAAATACTCTGATATGGATCCATAATGGTAGAGATATCATTGACCATAGAAGTAATTCAAGAAGCTGATTGGGGGTGCGGTCAAAAAAGAAAACACCAGATATTTTTAAAGTATGTTGATTTTTTTGTTTAAGTTGTGAGCCTTCATAAGGGCTGAGCAAAACAAGATACAATAATGAAAGTATGAAATTATACAACTATAAAACTTATTGTATTTATGAAAATTTGTATATATGAGCCGGCGAGAATGATAGTAGTGTATTTGAGTTTTTCTTTATCTTGAGGAAGTAAATACTTTGTAAATATACTTAATGATATACCATTGTTGCCACCGTGAAATCTCCCATGTGCCAACTACAAGATTTTACAGGATAAATGAAAAATTGATTTATAAGCAATGTTTTAAAATATAATTTTATAAACTAATTATAAACATTCCAGCATGTTAAGTAAATAACTGTGAAACTACCTATTTAAAGACCGTCTTGGAAGTGTCTCATGAGTGATTTCTATTGGTAACTGATAAACTAAAGGAGATAAAATATAGTTTCTAATAAAATCAAAATTATATAACTGATTTTTGGTCACATAGGAGTTTTTAAGGTAGCAATGACGATAAATTATATACTTAAATGAAGCATTTATAATATACATATACCATTTAAGTACATATACAAAACATCCACAGAAAATTTGACTCACCACTATCATTCTCACCAGCTCCTATGAATTTTCATATATATAATAATTTTTATAGTTATAACTTGTTTTGTTCAGTCCTGATGAAGGCTTACAACTTAGGCCGAAACGTCCTATTATTATTAAAAATAAGTTTACACTTATCTGTGTGTTTTCTTTTTTCATCTGATATCTCAAAAAATTTCTCCTTGTGTGGCATGGATCCTTCTCATTGGCATAGACACATGTCATCTTACTTTGAGAGGCTGAACTCTGCTTCGATCTAGCTTGGAGTATAGCTGAAATTCCACATGAGCAATCTTCAGGTTGTGCCAATTGGAGCGTGCCTGGGTTAGGACCAGTTGTTTCAGGTTTCTCTTCTAGTCCACAGCTTGCCAGGAACGGATCTATTTTTCGAGAATTCAAAAATTAAGTAATTATATATCCACCTAATATAATAATTAAATAATATAATTAGTAGAGACTAAAAACAATATTTACAAGCTGTTTACTGGCAAAATCAGTGAAGGCAACTAGGATATCTGAGCTAATAGAATATAAATTATATGTATTTTACAACTAGAGTTTAAGTGATTATGTTAAATAATATTAATCTGACAACTGTACCTGAACCAGCTTTTCGTGCAGCTGATCGCCTCCTAGCAAATTCAGCAACATCTTGGTACTGGTCCTCAAAGATTACCGGAAGAGTGTTTACATCACCATCCAGTTGAGGGCAGTGAACTGGGAGTTGTGGAAGCAAACTCAGGTATCTAGAACAGTAAATATAAATTTAAAAACTTAGAATAATAATTTATAAATAAATATTAAACAAATCAAATTTATTTTATAAAAACTACATTATGATTTAATCATATCTCGATAACCGAACTTTGGATCTCATAATCCAAGATTCTAGCAACATGACCCACCCAGTAAAGCCATCCAACCTTTCTATATCTGAAAGCATTTATATTATTAAACAGGCTTGCTTTTTCGACATTTTTTCTGTCGTCCAGCATTATCGCTGAAAACAGGACCAAAAATTCTTCTAAGGATCTGCCTCTAGAATCTTAGGAGCATTAGTTCTTGTGAAATTCTCCAGCATTCAGAAGCATATATCAGAATATCAGGGTATTATTATATATCAGGGTTTTATGAAGTTGCACTTTGGTGTTGCGTGAGAGGCTTTTACTTCTGAAGTGTTTTAATAGCACAAAATAGCATTTGTTAGCAGCCAATAATCTTCTATTTATTCCTTACTGTATTGCAGTTGAGTCTGTTCCATTTTATAAATAATTGCATGACTACTCTTAATTAAAAAATGAACCCATAACCTAATTAAATAAAAAAACAAAACAATAATCATACCTCCTTTTGGCCAGCTCAGAGACAGCAAGATAGGTCTGGTAGTTCTGGTCATAACAACCTGCAGCCGATTGACGTGGATTGTCCAGAACAAAGAACCCCTCTGCGAACCTTTTAACCTGTGTTTAAGCAACAATTTATCCCTTACACATCATTTCTTATTAAATAATACTAACCATAAATTCATAACCTAGCATCATAATCTTGTCGCAACCAGTATAGAATTTTATTTTCTTTCTTAATTAACAAATATATTACCCTGAGATGGTGGTGGATAGCAGCTAAATGCTGATTGATTGGTGGTTGACAGGAACAAAGCTCCAAGAACTGATGCCATAAAACAATGTTCTCCGCACAAAGCTGGGCAATATCACTGTTAGCAACTGTAGCAAATTCTTCTTCACCCTCCATCATCTGCACAATACGTAATAAATAATAATAATAAAACTGATAAAGCATGAAACAATAAAATATAAATTATCAACAGTTGAATGGCTGAAGAGGAGCCACTGATCAGTGCATTAATTAATATTCAGAATCTTAAGAGCTGCACAGCAATAGAATATAAATTCATAAAAAAATTAGTAAACTCCTGCTTAAATATTGTGACTTCTGCAAGCCTCACTGATGCTGATATTATGTCATGTTACGATTTAAAAAAAAAAACTTACTTGCATATAGACCAAAAGAAGCTTATGATTAAAATAAAATTTTATAGAAGGAAGTAGATTAAATAACTTTTAAAAGAATAAATAACAAAACGTACAATTAACACAACATCATTAATCTTTTTCAGACACAAATGTAATAAACAAAAATACCTTAAATATTTTATTTAATTACATAACAATTTATTATTTATTTAGGATTTCTTCATGTATGAAGTTTTCCTTTACCAAACTCCTCCTTAAGCCTCTCTCTCTATTTCTTCCTGTCCATCGCCTTCTCTTCCGTCAATCCATGCTTTCATCTACTTTATTTTTCCATTGCCTTCGAGGACTTCCTCTCTTTCTTTTACCTTCTGCATCCCATTGATGATGTTAATGGCAGTCGGTAGAAATGGCAGCAAAATTGGAAATTTTAGAGAATCAGAACGGAATTATAACGGTGACAGATTTCTTCAGATTTGCAATCAGTTGGACCATAAAATTATAAATATTTTTTTCAAACATAAGGATATTTATAAATTCACATGACATAATGAAAGTAGACAGTTGAAGTCCATAACTGATTATGCTGTCACTAGACAATGCAGTTCAATTAAAATATATGATTTAAGAGTAAATAGAGGTGATGAATATGGATTGGATCATTATTTGTTGAACGCTACTTACACTTTCCCATGGGCTAAAATAAATAAAAATATAGATTGGAAACCCGATGGAGGGGGCAATAAATTTAAACAGGTATAATTTCAAGTAGAGTTATAACAAAAAGATAGTGTTAAGCTACTATTTCAACTAAGGGTTAAATATTTCATTCAGGAATTCAAAGATGGCAGCTTTAAGGAAATTTGTGATTTATGACTGCATTAAAAAAGATTGCTTCAGAAGTTCTTGGTGAAAAAATGAGGAATATACGGAAAAAACGATGGTTAACAGAAGAAACAGTATGAAGAGCCAAGAAGAAAAAAAACAAACATATTTTAAATAGCTATGGAAAGGAGAGAATTACACAAAGCAAATTAGGTTTTAGAGGGCAGTGAAAGCATGATCAGCATTAAAAGGAATAAGAAAAGGCGAATAACAGGACGCCAATCTGATTATAATACAAATGACTGACTGGACCGCTTATTTTAGTCCGCCACTGAATGAGAGTAGACCGGAATTTTTAGAAGAGGAATGGATCCCTATATTGGTACATCATTGTATATCGCCCAAGAGGAATTGGAGACAGAACAAAACAAACTAAGGAATGGAAAAACTGTTGGCCCAGAGGAAGTAAGTGCTGAGCTGCTTAAGAATAGGAGTGAAGCAGCTATGAAATTGGGATATTTCGCTCATATATTAAAAAAAAGGGACAGAAGAGTTTGCGGTAATTACAGAGGCATCTGTGTGACAAATCCAATTATGAAACTGCTGGGCAGAACAGTAAAAAATAAATTAGAGGCAGATTTTGTAGAAGCTGAAGAGCAGTGTGGGTTTACAACAGAAAAATTTTGCATTAACAACATTTTTAGGCTCAGACAATTATTCAAAAAGCAAGCAGCGAAAGCAAGGTGATTGGGCAAGGCATTAATAGAGCTAGAAGAGGTCATGATGGCGCATCTCGGAAACTATTATGGAAATCTCTGGGAATATCTGGCATAAGTAATGCTATTATATGTATAATAAAAGAAATATATAGAAATAATAAGTTTTCACTATCAGATTTTCAGAGTAGCAAAGGCTTTCTTCAAGGATATTGCATGTCACCAATCTTATATACAGTGAAACCTCTGTATATCGAACCTGCATATATCGAAAATCTCTATATATCGAACTTTTTGTAGGAACCTTGAATTTTTATTAGAAAAAAATATTCTGTATATCAAATAAAATTTCTATGTATCGAACAAACATTCCCATTTAAAAAAAATAAACTGTGATTATCATCAAAAAGAGCCCTTAATTAATGTGCATAAAAATGGGTAATAATTAAATAAGGAAAAAAATGTTCCACTGGTTTGCAAAACAATGGAAATTCAGAGAAGATTTAGTTTTAGAATAAGTACAGGAGTACCTAAATTCTCTGAATCTCATTCCTAACATAGAATGAAATTTTCATTTTAAATTCAGTTTAACTTTGACTTTCTTGCTGTGAACATTTCTCCTAAGCATGACTTCAGTGATGAATGATACACAAAAAGACATTAGAACCTATTTTGCATGAAAACAAAAATAAATTAATTTATATATATATATATATATATATATATATATATATATATATATATATATATATATATATATTTGCATATTCTAATGCATGTCCTTATTAAATTATAAATGTACATTTGTAAAAAATATGCTATCACAGATGTAATTTCTTCAATTTTTCAGTGTTATTGATCCTGCAGTTTTGTTTTTCTTTAACCTTAAAAAATTGCCTTTGTTACATCATTAGCTCCAAAAATTGCTTTTGAAACTTCTTTAACCCTAAAGAATAGCTGTAATTGTTTTTAGCCTGAAAAGAGTGAAAAATTTTAATCTTTCTACACATCGAATTTTTTTCAAGAAACCTTCATGTTCGATATATAGAGGCATGTACTTATATCATCTGTTATTTGCTGATGATCAGATGGTCTCGCACAAGATGAAGATGACGCAAGCTATCTGTTCAGAAAAGTATTGGACCAATACAAACAATGGGGCTTAAAACTCAATCATAAAAAACAAAGTACATATGTGCATTGAGATGAACGAAGCGAGCGACCAAAACATTGAGGTGTATAAAAGAATCAGCAGTGGTAGAAAGGTTATTGGTATGTCAAATTCTCTACTCTGGAGCGGCAATATCCTTATAAAGAGAAGCAAATATATAATGCACCTGTGGAAAGTATAATGATGTATGGCTCTGAGACTTGGACCCTCAATAGAGTACAGGAAAAACAGTGGAGATGGATTTCTGGAGGAAGTCTGTCAGAGTTTCTAGGATGGAGCATGTCAGGAACAACGAAATCAGAGAAAGAATAGAAGTAAAAAGAAACATCTTAGAAGTGATCGAAGAAAGAAGATTAAGATGGATGGTCACTTAAAATTGATGGATTCAACTTTTATTTCAAAAATTTAAAAAAAAATAAATATATTTATAGGTACCCTCAACCTCTCCCAATGGGCCTCAGAATGAAGAAATGCCGTCCGTTGCTGAATAGCAGCAAGCAGAGTCCTATGACTGTCCTAAAACAATATAGTTTTACTATAATTATTAAAATGATGAACAGAGGATTACAAAAGGGATATTGGAAAGACATAATAAATGAGTTTCCTTCAGCTAAATTAAAGGAATATGGGAGTTTAATTAAAAGGGAATATAAGCTCCTTCACATAATTATTTCACAGTGTAATATTAAAATAATTTTCCTTTGGAAAAAAAAAAACAGTCAATAAAAAACATCTACAGAGTATATAAGAAAATTAAGGAAGCAGGTTGTGAAGAAAAATAATGTATACCTAGCTATTAACAGAGTTAGTAAAAACACTGAATAAATCAAAGAGTGAAAGAGAGACAAATCTCCCTATCACCGCAAATCACTATAGTGGATAGTGGTTGATAGGGAAGAATCAGGATAAAGTCATCAATCAACAAAAATAAATTTATATTTTCTATAAAACATATTTTTTAATAAATACGAACATGATGAGTTTTATTATTTTCAATAATGAACCTTTGTAAAAGAACAAGAAATTTGAGGTTTTATTTATCAAGATATGTAGTCAAGAAAAATTGAAAAAAAAAAAAAAAAATCCACCAGTCCACGGCTTTTCTTCGAGACTACTCGGCGAATTTTTTTTAGTTTTGGCACCAAGGTCACAGGCCACTCCAGGATGACCCTAGGAAATCGGCCATTCATGAACATAAAATAAAAATATAAAGTGATTTGGAATCATTATACTAATGCCCTTAAAAAAAAAATTAATCTCTTGAACGGGTGGACTGATTTTGTAGCTTTTTTTCTTATTGTTTTGTAGGGTATCGGCCACCAATGCCTGTGTACCAAATCGGACACCTTGTGCATAGTGACCGAAACCTGTGGTGTTTTTCTATAGACTGTACCATCAAAACGGCCAAAATTAATTTTTTATGAAGCTTGCCTGAAGTCTTTTCCCTGAAGCTCTTTAATTTATCATAATAGCACAACATCGAAAAAAAAACAGTAAAAATAGTTATGACAAAAAAAAAAATTATTTGCCCATAACTCAAAAAATTACATTTTATTGTAAATTCTATAAAAATTCTATAACTTGAAAGGTAATTAATTTCTTTACAAAAAAAAAAAAAAAATTGAAATTGAACCATTATTAGTATAGACACAGCATATTGAACTTTGTAAACATGTTTTATAAAGTATTTTGAACCTGTTCCAATGGAAACAGGTTCCTCTTCGTTTAGTTTTTTGATAATTCAAAAAGTATATATCTCCCAGAACATTCCAGATACTCATTTGAAAGATAATTTATTTGTCTACAAAGCTAAACATAATACAAATAAAATGAAATAATAATCAAGTCAGACTAATATAAGGGAAGATATGGCAAACAATTTTTTTATTAGCTATAAACCCAAAGTGGTAAGGAAAGTTGTGTGAATTTTTTATATATTACTATTTGGAAACCACTGCACAATAATTTGCAGCATTTTTTAGTTGTATATTCTCCGAAAAAAATAGACTATTTCAGCGGCGGGACTGCGTTTTCTATCCGTTTCATAAACCCTAGAGCACGATTATGGAAGATTTGGAGATGTCTGATATACGAGTATATATATACATATATTTTTTTTCCCCCACTACATTTGAGCACCTCCAGCGGTCCCCTTTGGGTCAAATGAGCTGAAATTCGGAATGTAGGGCTTTCTTCCAGGCAGAACGATACCATTAAAGAATGGGTAAATTCCAGTCAAAATTTCGATATGTTTACCTGAAATTTCGGCATTTTAAGAGTTTTGCACATATCTATAGCTCCACCATATTAGTTTATAGAGCTGAAAATTTGTATGTGAATTGGGTTGGTGTTAGGGAAGTATCTTTTGGGAATCTTAACTTGGTTCCCCCACCCCCCTAGGTTTTCCGATTTTTTAAAACATTTGCACACCTTTAAAACCTCTCTAAATTGAGTTAGGGGGATGAAAACCTGCTGCATTCAGAAAGGAAAATTACCTATAAAACAAAAGAAGATTCATTGAAATCAGACCAGTATTAGTAAAGATAAGGCTATTTCAACTGTTTCAATACCTTTTTAGTCATATCTGAAATTTGTGTGTGAATTGAGTTGGTGTTGGGGAAGTATCTTTTGGGGGTCTCGACTTGGTTTCCCCAACCACCGGGTTTTTCGATTTTTTAAAATATATATTTTTTTTTGTATCGAAGGTTAGTGGAGATGCAGAACCTTATAATAAAAGTACGGGTAAATTTCAGTTTGTTAGGGAACTGTCTTTTGTAGGTCTCGAATTTTTTTCTTATATTTTTGATATCGAATTTTATAATATATTTTTTAAAGTTGAAATACGACTTTAGTGACAGAGTTCCACTGCTTACGGATTTTTTTTTTTTTATTAGGAGTTCAAAGTGTTTGTGATATAAATATTGAATTAGACTGAAATTAATGACAGCTTTGGATCACTTATTAAATCATATTAGAGGATTAAATTAGAATATAACTTTAAAACTAATCATTAAAACAAAACAGCATCTCTAGCTCATACCTTGGCAATCCTGTCATGATGAACAAGCCTCAAGTATTGATGAAGAGTTGAGTACAGAGAGTCATAAGAGGCAACAAGGATATTGCAAACTTCCCTGTGAACATGGCGAGCATGAGCCAATTTACCTCCTCCTCCAACACATTTTCCACTGCTTCCGCTACCATTCTACCAAAACAAATTTATATTTACAATTACCAATAAAAAATGGAAAACATACATTACATTGTACCACATTATTAAAATATCAAAACTAAACATAGCCAATGAGCCTTCATTTATATTTTAAAAATCTATTGAGTTAATTGTTATTATATACTTTTATTATTTTGATCATTTTATACACTTTTTTTCAAAATATGGCATGAGACCCTCCCTCTCCCTCCAAAAAACCACAACAAGAAAATGTTCAGAGAAAAAAGCCTAACAAATAACAAGAGAGCTGAAGAACTTCAATATATGCCATAAGACTTTTCATTTGGTCAATAATGTAACATGCTTTGGTGTTATTGAAAGAATCATAGTCTCTATTCCGAATTTTCAGGCATATTCCAAAATGTTTTTGAAAAAAACTCAAATGTTATAAACCAATTTCGTACATTACTTTCCTTACACATACCTCGATAGAAATGTATCAAACCAATCAATGACAGTTATTTTCTTCAGAGTACCTTCTCCATAAAGCAAAATAACATTTACTGAAATATTATTATTGTTAATCAAACTTTTAATAAATAAATTAATAAAATAAATAAATAATAAATTTCTGCAGTAAAGATAGGTTTGTCTTGATTGTTACATCCTTCACTGGATGGTTCACAACTATTACAAGAAATATGTGCATGTTCTATGAGTGAAAAAGAAAAACCATAACCCTCTTTTGGGGGGTTTGATCATACTAAAAACTGCAATCTATTAAAAAATGAATATTATTAATCTATAAAATAATAAGATTTTTAACAATTTGTAGGAGCAGATAATTTCAAAAAGGATTGATTAAATATTAATAAGTGTGAAAAGGGAATTTTCCTAGATCAAAAACCATCCAATATTATTATTATAATATTTCAGATATTAATATTATTATAGTTTATATTATTAGTGTGAAATATCTTTATTAGCTTTGAAAAATCTTATATAATAAAAATCTTACAAGATTACTGAAGAAAACAGTCTCCATAGTCGATTGAGGCCTGAAGTTATACCTCTGAGAGGTACCCAGCCATGTTTTACCACTCCTTGGAGTACTGAAAAATTGGACAAAAAAAAAAAATTAAAATAAAATAACATATATTTAAAAAATGTGACTTAGAACAGTTGCATAACTTCACCTTACAGACCAAGAGCTGAGGACAAAAACCATGTCTGATTTCAAGAAAATCGTGGAGGCCAAAAGTATTCTCATCATAGACTGGAAATATGAAGTCTGCCACCCTAGATTGGTTGCTATCAAATTTAATAGGTCAACAAATTCGCCATTTTCATAATTTTTTTCAGATTTTCCTTAGTAATTGGCTCAATATTTCTTGATGCCTGATGAGAGTAATTATTAATAATTTGTATGAATCTTGTAGAAAAATTAATCCTCTACAAGATTGGTTGTTATACAAACATTTTGCACTAAATCACACAAAAGTGGTTACTAAGGCGAAACTACTGATTATCTAACTTTTTGAGTTTTCTTGACATTTTGCGGATATTTATGGTCCCTATCTCAGTAGCTGTTCTGAATTTTATAAAATATTACAGATAAAACTTATAAAAAATTTAAGTTCATTGAAATTGGTAATGTCCGAGTTTTACCTAAAATGCACTAGAAGCTTTACTGAGGAAAATCTGAAAAAGTGGCGAAAATGACGAATTAGTTGACCAATAAAATTTGATAGCAACCAATCTAGGGTGGAAGACATTCATATTTCCAGTCTTTGGTGAGAGCGCTTTCGGCCTGCACGATCAAAAATTGTCTTTAAATCAGACACGCTTATTGGCCTCAACTCCCGGTCTATTATGTATTACCATAAAATGCATTAATGGATTTCAGGAAATTAAAAACAAATATTTGAGAATCTATAAATTTATGGTGATTAAGTAAATAAAAATAGGAAAATATTTAGACAAGAATCTATGTGGTGAGGTGATAAATTCAGCATGACACACTCTAAAAATGGTAATATTAATGGATAATTCAATACAAATGAAATTACATAGTTACATGCAATTTAGAAACTATCTGGGAGAAAGAAAAAAAACACCTAAATGAAACAGATGGTTGCTGGATTCAAATTAAATTAATTTTGAGAATCAACCCTATAACACAAACATTTTATTTTTTATTGTTATGTATAAATGGTTGAGCGTATAATAAATATGAAGGAGATGGTTCAGGTGTTGGTCAAAACTAACATATAACACGGTGGGAATAAATAGTTATTCCTGACTATCACTCAGACCATATCCTTCTTGGTTTAATTTTTTATCTCCTTTCTTGAACTTGTTCAACCCCTGAATGTTGTAGCTCTATCCAAATGTTTCTAATAAATTAAGAATCCTCCTTATTACAACATTTTTAACATATTATATAAATTCTAAGACTCTAATATAAATTGTAAGACATAGTTTTGGTATAGCCTTTTTGCTACCTATAAAGTAATCAGTATCAATTGGTAAAAGATCCAGTGAGTGTGGAAAAACTTTTTTAAATCGTACACTTTTAACATGGTCTCTATAATATTTGTACAAAGAGAATAAGGATGACAGAACGGCATTGATCCGAAATAAAGATTCAGAATCAGACTTTTCTTAAAAAAAACTTGGCTATGAGATTTTTGATTTGTTTTATCATTTCTCCATGATTTAAAAATTCTATCTTGATCGAACCATCCAATCCACAGTCAACATAATTTTATGGTTTACAGGCTGCTAGGCTTTGGCAAACGCTCTATGGCCCGGCCTATGCCCGATCATTGATAACAGATTTTACAGTAAAACACTTGTGCTAAAGAATTGATAAATAAACAAATACGGTAAAAATAATAGCAAACTTATCCTCTAATCTCAAGTTGAAAAAAAATATATATTTTTAAGTAAAAGAAGAGGGATGAGATTTTTATTTTATTTTTTAATGAATAAAATAAACTATAAAACAATGCAAGACAATTTGTGAATCTGTGCGTATGTCCACACTTAGATAGATAGCAACATTATAAATTTGAGACAATATACACTTACTGTGCACACACAATACATAAAAACTTTTTTAAAAAAATGTGTAATATATACATGCTGTTGAAAGTCGGTGCTTATGAATAGACTTAATAACTTACTACACGCTACCTATCAACCATTTTAGCATTTGATAGGTCTAGTTTCTTAATAATTTTATAAATGAGGTATAAGGGAAGAAAACTTTTGTTAATACTGCCTCGTGAATATGAATGAATTCAATAAATTCTGAATCAGAATTTATAGTCTCTCTGAAAAAAATTATAATACTACAAGTTCTATATTTACAAATTGGAGAGAAATAATTTAGGTAAATTTAATAATTATTGTCATAGTTTGTGTAATAATTATTATGTAAATGAACCTAATATAAAACTTATGATCAGGAATATTAAATGAATCAGAACCTTACATGAATCTAATATGAATATTACTTAAAAAAAAAGAAAAAAAAATGAACTGTAAGCAAAGTAAAGAAAAATAACAGACAAAATCAATAAATTTCTACCACAAAATTGTGAGCATGGCATAATAGAAACATTAGAGCCTAGATTAACTGGGTTGAAGAATGGTAATAAAAAAACAACACTGTTAATAGAAAGTAATAGATACACATTTAGATTTACAAATAAACAATTATAACACTTTTTTAAAAGGGAAGTCTCAAAGTTTATATCTTAAAAAATTTCTTTATATAAACACTTGAAATTTAATCAAATAATAGTATAAATATTATTATTATTAAATTATCATTCATAACTAAATAAATTTACTGTATATTAAAGGTTTCATAGAATAAAAATGGGGTTTTTTGATCCACCTATAGATCCCATGCTGATTAATGAATAATATCCAAACATTTTGATATTATGTAGATTAAGATTAGAAAAATACATAATTAAGACTAACTTTGCAAAATGAGGACCATTCAACAAAAGTATAGTATGATTAAAGAAGTTGGTCAGGGGGGTCCGGTCAATGGAAAACACTAATAAGTGTAACATAATTAATTGTATGCCAACGTTTTGGCCTAAGTTTTACGCCATCGTCAGAGCAAAGAGACGCACAGCCGAACGCCAATTGCGCTTAGTATAATAATGTAATAGCACAGAATTGGGGCTCAGCTATGCGCCTCCCCGCCCTAATGAAGGCCGAAACGTTGGCACACAATAAATTAAGTTACACTTATTAGTGTGTTTTCCATTGACCGTACCCTCCGACCAACTTCTTTAATTACATCTACGGTCAACAAAACTTACTCCAAAAGTATAGTATACTTTTACAAATGAACTTGTGATAGAGATCTGGTAAGTATAGTTATCACCACTTTCTTATGAGACAAAAGTGTGATCTAAAGGAACTTGTTTCACCTATAGAGTTTCACATAGTTTATCCTGTCTAAGAAGAAAACTAGATAGCGGTAGTCCCGATAGGTGCAATGGGTGGGGGTTGTTCACAGTAAGATATCCTACTGGTGCCCGTAAACTACCAAGTTGTTCAACGTATTTACTGAGATTTTTTATTGTACCTTTACATTTTCCTTCATAGAAATTTCGACATTAGTATTCTAAAAAGTTTTCCAAAATAAATTTGATGAAAATATTTTGTGGCTGAGATAATATCAGCAATTTCATGATGGTTAGCGGCCAAACACTGGACAGCGTTTCTGAACTACATTTCTTTTGATACGGAAAATCAATATTAATGATTTATTCTTGATTTTTGGTATTGTATTTCATCAAAATTTAGAAATAAAATTTCAAGAATCAAACAAAATTAAAAAATAGTTTTTCTTATCCATTTTTTAAAAAATTTTTTTTGTTCTAGTAATTATTTATTGAATGAGTTATTATATTTATTATATAGTTATATACATTTAATAATTACTATTACATTAGAAAAAGTAAAATAAAAGAATCGGTCTTTTCATTTTTCACCACACTTTTTTTCTTTTTTTTTTCTTTAATAATAATTTACTTTTTTAATCATAGATTTATATTTTCTCTATGTTTCTGATGATATATTCTAATTGGATTGCCAGAAAATTAGTAGAACTAAACAGATAAGCAATGCCACATATACAAATATGCTTAAAACCAATAAAAACATATTATTTAAATTTGATTAAAATTAAGTGGATGAAAAAAAAAATTCATTGGAAAATTATGCCATTTAAAAGATGAACTTGTTTTGTTTTCATTAGTTGTTTTAAGAAATTTTAATTATTATAGGTTTATATTATTTTTAATATTTAAACAAACAAACATTATCAACCTAGTCAAATAGAAAATTGATTGGGTCTAGAAATGGATTTTGAACCATTCAAGTTTGTTAACTAGAGGTTCAAGAGATTATTTAAAAATAAAAATAAATCAGAATAGAAAAAAGTTTGATTTTTTTAATTTATTAAAAGACCACTAATACTTTTAAAATGTATACCCATTTGTTCTCAGAGAAAATTCATTAATTTTAATATATAACAAAGAAAAAAAAAATTGTCATGAAAATATGTATAAAGACTTGAACATATTTCAATAAATGTGTATGTGTTAATCTTCCCTTTCAACATTTGAAATTCAAAGAAGAAAAATAATTTGAATAAGGATCACAAAAAATTATGAAAATAAAATTACTTCCATGACGAAAGATTAACATAAACCATTTATAAAATTTAATTAAAACAATAACTTACCAACTCTGAACAAGGTTCAATATGCTTTTCCTAAGGGGTAGCCAAACAGAGGGAAATGTTAGCAATTCAATAAAATGTTGATTTGTAGAAAAAATTAATATAAATATTGTACTACAATAAACAACAAAATCATTTTCCCAATGCCTTAAGTTTTAATAATGAAAAATGAGAAATGAAAGAAACTTTTCAATTAAACAAGATGAAAAAAAAAATATTCAGCTTTGACAAAGAATTGTCCTATTAATTGAAAATAAACTTAATTTGAAGCCAAAAATTACTGATTTAAAAATAAACTGAAAAAAAGTTGAAGTTAAAAACTTAATAAAACAGTAAAGATTATATTTAAAACGGGAAAAAAAATTATTAATGGATTATATATAAAGTCAAAATTGACAAAAATAGTTAATGTGCTTCTAATAAACAAGCACGAGTTTCTATGAACTTACTACCACATTCAACCCATAAATATTGATAATCACTGTAATAATAATAAAAATAAATAAATAAAAACATTGCCTGACAGTACAAGCAACATGACTCAACAGATCGGTTCCTGCCATGTTTGTAGATGGGTAAAAGGGTCCATGGTGGTCTACCAAGCATATTCAATTGTCGAGATCAAATACCCTTTTAAAACAAGATGAGTTTAATTTTTCATATCTTTCAAAGACACGGCTACAGTACAAGACAATGAATATGAATTGTTTATCTCAAGTTTTTGCTGGAAGTTTGTCTAATTACAGTAAGGAGTCAATAGCAAAGGAACAAACTTAGAAGTAATTTAACTGCTTAAATATTATATATATATATATATATATATATATATATATATATATATATATATAAATTTAAATATGGTGCATAAGTAATACATGAATGCTATAGATTTTAATGTGTTTGTAAATAAAATAGTGCTTTCCTAAACTATAGTGTTTACTTCATCAAAAATATTCTAACAAAAGTATGCATTGTACAATATGAGAATATAATACAAGTGTGATACACAAACAAAATCATAATATCATACTAAAATCATTCAAAATGAGTCAAGATAATAGTTAGGCTTTAAGATACAAAATTCAGATATTTAGTCATAAATTATTTAAGATTTAAATTTTAATTCATTGATTCTAATAAATGCAAACTTAGTTGAAAGAACACTGCTGCAATTACTACATTTAAAATGCTATATATTTTAATTTATGGCGGCGACCCCCACAAAGCAATAATCTCAAAGTAACAATAAATCAGTTCATGATTACAAAAATATATTAGAATGCTCTGTAGTCATTTTGACGAATACTATACTATAAATTTAATATCTATTTTGTGAAACATCTTATATCACTTGAATATGCTTGTATTAAATTCATGAATATTTCAAATGAATAAGAAGTATGTTATATCACTTCCACAAAAATAAAATTATAATTTTTAATCCCAAAATTGATTTTAAAAAATGTAAAAACCATGCTTCCTCACCTACTATACCTATTCTTATCAATAAAAAATTAGTTTAATTATTAAAGCCACTGAAATGAATTTTCAAAAATATTATGTCTGCTCAAAAAATTCAACAAAACAAATATTATTTAAAATTATTAAGAAAAAGGTTTAATCTTACTATTTTTTTTTGTTACTTTTATTTTAGTATGCAATATTTATTTTTTTAAACTTATAATTTTGATTTTAATAATTGATAAAAATTATCTCATTAAAATATGCATATTATATAATATAATATGCAATATTTATTTTTTTAAACTTATAATTTTGATTTTAATATTTGATAAAAATTATCTATGAATTTTCAAAAAATTCAGTAATTTTTTATGGACTTAAAACATGTGAATTAAGTGAAATTTCAAGGAAAAAAAAATGTTGGTAATTGCAAAATGTTTATACAAATTACCAAACATTGCTTACCTTAGGTATTTGAGGAAATAATAATTATAAAGTTGCTGTAAACTTTAGTACAATTACTTACAGCCATAGTGCATTTAAGCAATGTGATAGTTAAAAAAAATAATATTACTCATGAATGAGAAGTACATGATAAATTAGGTTAAAAGATTTCGGGTTTGCTTTAAGATGTTTTTGATATAATAATATTATACATTTCATACATCATAAAAATTGCTAATTTAATTAATATAATGTGTAAGAAAATCAAGATGGCCAGATCATAATATTAAATGTAAGGTACAGTATTTGCTCAAAAAAAGCACAATACCAAACCGAATAATGGCCAATTTATCATAGCCTTCATTATCAAGGAATAATTTAGAGTTTAAAATATGAAAATGATAAGTTATGATACATGTCAAGATTGAAAAAAATAATTTTTTTACTAAATAAAAAAAAAAGAACTCACTTAATATATGGTTGATGGAGGGCAACAAGGCTAGCATGTATTGTAATGGTAACTGCTGAAAGATGAAAGTAATCAAAGAGGATGGGAAGGTGATAATGAAGGCCTTTTGGTGCTGAGAAGCTAAGCTGCAGGTTACGAACTGAAACACAACTTATATTTGTCTGCTGGTCTGTCATGAGTGCCTGGTCAGTGAACCATAGTTCCAAATTTATGTTGAAGTCGGCTCTTTCAAGACTTTCTTCTATCTATATATATATACAAAAAAAACAAAAAACATTTCAGTAAAACTATCAAATACAAGAATCAGACCTGACATTTTTTTTTTTTTATGTTACTAATAAAGGTAATTAAAACTAATATTATTATGAAAATCATGCATATTTGAAATTTAGTAAAATTTATAAACATTTACCTTATGACTATCTACAAGTATATGGACTCTGAAAAGGACAGTATCATCCAAAGATACTTCTTCATTACGATATAGTATCTGGAATGTTCGACTAACACCAACTCCATTCAAAATGCAAGCTGGAAATCCAAGCTCATTTTCACCTAGAAAATTGAGAAAAAAAATAATATCACTAAATAACTAACTCAATGCTACATTTAGGTACCAAATAATGAATTTAATGGAGCAGGAATAAATGAAGAAGCACAATATCAATACCTGATAAATTTTTGGTTTGGGTAGTGGGGATGGAGGCTTCAATTTTGACAGGTAGCTTAGGGGATACTTTGAGGGCAGCTCTTATCTGATAAAACCTAAACACAGAAATTGATAAATCATAAACAATAAGTTTTGCCTATATAGGTATTTAAAACTAATTAGCCTCACCCTCTTTGAAACAAGTCAACATTATAAAATTTGCAGAGCTCAACAGAGAACTCTACTGTTGCCTGCAGTTCGCTCATTGCAAAGCCATACCATTCCTTTTTTTCATCCTGCAAGGATAAAAGACCTTTGTAATAGAAAAAAATTCTAGTTCAACCAAAGAAGAAAAATAAATTAACCTATTAATTGGATGAAGTCCTACTGTTTATTGTTAACAAGAAATGGTAGAGTGATTTTCTATCATTTAATCATGACACAATTAATTTTTATATTTCGCTGCTTAAAAAAATTGATTAATAATAGGTGAATTCAACGTTATCACTTTGACCCCATGGCATAGTAATAAGTATTGATTTTCATTGAGGGACCTTCAGCTTCTGAAGGTAAATATTAAATACAAGATTCATTGCAAAGAAATTGTAGTATTTTGGACGCAATTCGTTCATTATATGATGGCAAAAATACAAGAATAAAAAAGTAAACACAGTCAAACAGAATTAGGACTAGTACGACAGTGCTACGGGAAAAACTAGACTAGAGCTTCCTGTCGGCGCGAATCAAAACGTTACCCATAGAGATTGAAATTAGAACAGGAGAAAGAAAGTTCAAATTGTATATACTCGTATCTAATGTTCCGGTCAACAATAATTCCTGGAAACATTGATTTATGTATCACCAATAAATTGAATATTAGTTTTGGAAGGAATGGCAGAGAAATTGGTAGGATTTGTTTTGGTTTTAATTGTTTACAGTTGTCTTAAATTTTAAATTAGTAGTTCAGTAGAACAATCCTCATGCATTCACTGAACTTACCTTATCTTTAAAGCACATTGACTGCAATAATTTCTTCAATTTTTTCGCCATTCTAAAGTTTCTCTTTGAAGAAGAAGTCATGTCAATTGAACAAGAATCCAATAGTAATTGTAATGATTTTTTTTATTCATGAATACTTATAATATTAGATAAATTTCAAACGTTAGTAGGGAATAGTAATTGTAAGAGGACAACAAAATATTTAAATCATTTTTGTATCAGTTTATTCACGTTAGAGTTTTTAATATAATATGTTATATTCGTGTATTCATCACTATTGATATTATGTTACCAAGCAACCATATCAAGTCCTTGAAAGTCAAGTGTTTTGGGCAAAGACTCCTAAAGAGTTCGGATTGGTGTGGGTTTGATTCCCATCAACGTGGACGATTTCATTGTCGTCGCACTTGAATGATCTCTTAATTCCTAGGAAGAAAGCGGTTGATACCTCTACATGGCTATCTGCGTTGATACACTAAAAAAATAATAATAAAAACCCTCAAGTGGTAACTGTGCTGAGCTGCACTAACTTACAATTATGTTAGCAGATTATTCCAGTTCTACTCAAACTGATGAATATAAGAGAAACAAGCATATTTTATCTTTCTGTCTATTTACCTAAAGTTGCGCACAATAAAAAGAGGTTATGAGGTCGTGGTCGTGTAAGGTGGTTGTCACAAAGCACATATCTCATATATCTTTGTTCAATTCTCTTCAGTATAAAAAGTGGCGTACGCAGAGGGGGGGGGGAGTCTGGAAGATATATCCCTCCTCCCGAGATTTTTGAAAAAATATGATTTTCATATCCACCCACATAAGTTTTTAATTTTTTATAATAGTTGTTTATACAATTTTCATTTTTATCCTTAAACATTATACCCAATTTGGCGATTATAGACACTTAAGTGATTACTTGTTTTCTTCTTATTAAATCCCCTCCCCACAAAAAAAATTTTACGTACGTGCCTGAATATGAACCAACTTGATTATGTATTGACCACGAAATGCATATCGGCTATCGTATCATAAATAAATAAAATAACGCCATATCTGCGTGCTTTGTTAATTTCTTGTCTGGTCCCCAAATAACACTGAAATGGTTTGCTAATCAGGATTAAAGATTATTTTTATTATTATTTTTTATTATTAGGATGTCTTTCTTTTGATCTTATTTAGGTATTACATTTTCAGTTTCTTGTGAATTACGGGTGTATGTATCGTTTACCGAAATGTGAAATGTTTTGTCGTAAGCTCATCTGAATAACAATGTTACATTAGAATGAATTTTTTTAAAAAGTTTATTTAACTTAGTTTGATTTTCATTTTCTAGCGTAAATATTATATATACATTCTGATGTGCCAGCCGTCGAATCATTTCGTTTAATTTGGAATCTGTTTAATTATTCAACAACTGTGTATGTATACAAGACAGAGGTGTCACAAGAACCTGACATTATTCGCTTTGAATATTTAATTAAGTATGACTCCTCATTTACCTTTAAATAGCCTTGATATATGTCCTGTAATATATTACTATTTACCACATTTTAAAAACATCTACGGATGTGTTTATTTTCTATAGGTATTTGCTACCGAGCAATTTTTAATCGGAATTAAAAAAAAATCAAATAATTCCTGATCCTCAAAAAGTTTAGAAATACGACTTTGTATTTTTGAAAAAGCTGCGTTCTCCCGCGTTTTTAGACAGCTGTTGATCATGCCTGTTCAGGAGTTCATGTTTATTTCTTTGTTAGCCTTAAGGTAACGTGTCCTTTTGGAAATTAATTTAAATGTTAAAAGGTCGTCAAATCATTGATTCTATTCATCTGTGAAATAAGGTACAATTTACTGTGTTTTTCATCTGCTTATTATGATTATATGTTTAATTTATTTTTAATTAGTTTGATTATGGATGTTTTAAATCTTAAGATTCTATCACTTATTTTATTTTAGATTAATAATCCAATTATTTTAATATTAATAATAAAATTAATATTTAAACCTTGACCCAGATGTAAGGTTGTCATGGTGACATTTAAGTTTGGATCCTTCTAGCCTTTCAATGTCATTGTTAATTACTGATAAATAAATTGTTTCTGTCTCCTTTGATTAGTTTATTTAATTTATAAGAATTTCAATTTATTGAAAATGACTACTGATACTTTGCCTGAAAAAACACCAACTCAGAAAAAAAAGAAAACCCTTCTTGAAAAATATGAAATACCTATTAATCATCTTGAATTCGACTACGTAAAGAAATGTTGTAACATTTTAGAAATTGAAAGGATCTTGAGAATTTTAAGGTATGTTTTATTTGGTTGTCAAAATTTCTTGAACCGTGTTGTATTATTAAAATTTATTTCAGTAAAATATTTTGCAGGGGATTTCAGTTTATTTTTATGTTTAGGTGATTACTCTGTTTTTATGTATGTGATTTAACTTTTTATAGTTTTCTAAATCATCTATTCTTATAAATTCTGAAAATATTATAGGTCTGGTGAAGAAGGTCATTATCCAGAACTCTTAAAGTGTGTGGAAGAAAGATTAAAATTGTTATGTCCTGACCACAAGGCATTAAGAACGTGTGAACCTGTTATGACCAAATCTTGTTTGAAAGCTGAGGAATGGAATTCTGTTCATAAGGAAATCATGGTAAATGGAATATTCATAATGTTATTTATATTATCTCCTTGAAATAACAAAATTTCAAACATGATTGTAAAAATAAATACAACCCAGTTACAATATCAGTTGGAGATTTGTTGATAACAAAGCGTTAATATCAATGAAAATTGGTAACTCAACTTTGTTAGTAATTAATGAGGATTCATTTTTGAAACTTGTTTAAAACTTTACACAATTATAGTTTTATAACTGTTGTATCTCTATCATATATACTAGCGAGTTCGCGAATCTGGTGTCTCACGTCAGGATATAGGCATTTCGGAAGCTAAAGATATTCATTGAGAACCTAAATTGATTTAGCATTATTATTATGCTCTTTCTTAATAGTCAATCCTTCTAATGTTTGATCATTCTCCAGACATTAATGATAGTTTTTTTCAAACTAATAATAATAACTTTTAAATTATTAGGGCTACCAAAACTATTAAAGTAATAATACTCATTGAACTAAACTTTAAAACCTATTTTATAAAATAACACAGATCAACAAATCCACAAAATAAAGAACTGATTTGTTGCAAGGCCAAGACTCAAATTAGACAGCTGAAGTTAGAAACGGCAAATCTTTGCCCCAAGCCGGCTATCCCCACCTTCCTTTGTCCGGACGCCTTCCCAAATCTCTCCAACTATAGTCGTTTCCTTCTTTAAATAATAAATTATTTAATGTGTTAAGTGAGCTTTCTAGAGATTTATTGTTTCTTTTTTACTCCAAATTTTGGTATTATAATGTTATATAAGAAGTTTTAAGAAATAAAGCATGGTTATTATTTTTCTTCAGCGATTGTAGTTATTAATGATTGTCATAGATATGTTTTGGATTCTGTTTAGTTATTTGTAATTAGTTATACATATTGAACTCCACACAGGCAAAGCTGAAGTAATCTGAGCTAAGATGACTGATTTGTAGAGTATAAGCTTGTTTTGGTGGATTTACTAAGCTTTTTTCTTATAATATATTATATTGTTAATAATTTTTATACTAGTCAGTAGCTTATTACTTTTTTATGAATTAACATTTTTTAAATAAAATGGTTCTATTTTGTTTTTTTAGGAATGGAAACAGGAGATTGATGAAACTGACCAGATTCTAAATAATAGCAAATCTTTATCAGATTCTGCAAATTTTTACCCTGAAATCAGAAGACCTATAAAGAAAATTGAGGTGGGTATCCAAATATTGTTTTATTTTAATGTTTTCCATAATTATTATTTTGGCAAGTATATTTATTTATGATGGATAAATTAAACCTCTCTTTATTCTTTAATTTATTTATTGTATTTATTTAGCTTTATCTTTATATTTATTATCTTAGCTTTATATATTCTTAGCTTTATATTATTGCTTGTTGTAGAATGAAACAACAACAAAAGAGAACTCTGACAAAAAGAAGATTACTATGACAGATTACAATCAGTGGGAAAAATTTGATGCTGATAAGGAATGTTTAAAACTTGATCTTGAGGAAGAGAAACGAGTTGAAGAGAAACAAAGGAGAGAAATTGCAGAAAAGAAAAAAAAGGAGGCTGAAAGCAATCTTTCGCTTGAAGAGAAAGAGATTCAAGAAATTGCTGAAACAGCAGGTAAATTTAGAATGTTTCATTGTAAATTGAAGAATGATTGCCCATAATTTTAAGTGTATAAATGTTTAGTCATTTCTAAAGAGTTTGTAAAAGTGTGTTACTGCCTTTGAGCTCTCTTATTTTATATTTAAACTACTCTATATCTGTATTTTTTACTGTTTTTCTAAACCATATTGATATCTGCTAAATTGAATGGGCAAATGTTGTAAAACAATCATTACCAAGGTATATTAAGTTAATATACATAAAAATCCTTTTAATTATAAGCGTTAGTTATCTAAATAAAGGTTTTTAAAGATATTAATTGTCTTTTTAAGAATAAAAGATCATGCTTCGTGGATTATGAAAGTGCTTTAACCTTAAAATTTGTTTCAAATGGAAGTGTTAGTGGTGCAGAGCATTATTATGTTGGCCTTGAATAAGGATTTATAGTTTTAAAAGCAAAATGCCCTGCCTTGATCAAATAACATCTGAATTCTACCCTCCTCCCCACCGAACTGCTGCGCTTGACAAGTCCTTCTTAACAACAGCTGTCTCACTCTGGAATTCTACGCCTCCTGCTATTCGTCATGCACCAACACCTTCCTTTTCAACCACCTTTTCCTCACCCAATAAGAATAATTCATATAGTTTACATATGCACGTAAATGTTATTTTCTACTTATTAGTAGTAGTTTTTTATTTTCTCTGTTTTTGTTTTTTATATTTTCGTGTTATTATCTGCTATATAAACATGCAAATATTTATAAAAATCATATTTAAAGATTGTAGGACCATACTGCCCATTAACACCAATGTACCTTAAGTCCCAGAATAATAAAGTAATTTTACATTTCATTTCAATAATGTGATGGCTAGGGGGCTCCCATAATTAGATGTTTAATCTTTTGGAGTGTCTGCTTAAATTGCACTTACAACACAGAAAGATCAAATTCAATAAGGCAAGGATAAAAATATGTGGAAATGAATATTAATGTCCTCAATTAAATACTTGAGAAAGGAACTGGAACCTTCAATACATTTTCTACTGCTAATTATAGATTATATTGAAAGCAAATATTTTAATTGTTAATTTAACATGCATAAATTATTAAAACTAAAGAAATATTTTTGTTATCAAGAAAAAATAAAAATAATAATTCAGCTTCGCTTGGCTTTAAACAAGAAAAATACAATTAAAAATATAACTTTACACTACGATGGTCATATTCATGGCCCATGTTTATCTTGCCTAAATTCATTCTGTGATGACTGCTTATTAGGTAATGTCCATTGTACATGTAAGAAAATATACTAGTAGTGGTTGAAGTGAACAATTCATTAATATGGCCATCCACATATTCTGAAAGACTGGAATGGATTCAGCTTATACATCAGGGGCATTCTTAAAAAATATGTACTCTCATTAGCAACTTTTTTTTAGGAATAATATTCTTCTTATATCTCTTATTGCAAAAATGGCTACCATACACCTGTGACATTGGTGCCGAATCTCAAGAAAATTGATTCAGTAGTTTCGGAGAAAAGCCGTGGACAGGCGGATTTTTTTTTTATTTGATATTTGGATTTTATGTAACTTGAAACGTAACACCACAAATTTTGAGGGGGTTACAGATTTTTTTTTCAATTACTGAAAATAATAAACCAAAATTTATATAACCATACAAACCTTTGTTCTGTTTAATTTTTTTTTTTTTTTTAGATAGTCTTAGCCAAAAAGAGCGTAAGGTGATGGCAGTTAAGGAGAAAGAATTAGGCAATGAATTCTATAAACGCAATCTTTTTAGTGATGCTATCAAACATTATACCAGATCCATCTACCTCTGTCCTACTGCAGTTAGTTACAATAACAGAGCTGCTACTTGTAAGTGTTATTTAGATTTCATTACTATATTGAAACCTTTAACTATTCTGAAATATTTGTATGTATAATTCATATTTAACCCTTGGATTCTTGATAATAAAATTATCAGGATTCTACTGTATATTATTTTAGAATCCTTGGCAAGTTATGCCTTGTTCCTGTTCATACATGAATATTTAAAAAGTAATTTTGATTACGATGAACAGTTATAACAGCTAAAGTTTCTACTTGCGTATATAGTATTTTATTTTATAAATCTGATATGTTCGTATGTTTTTCCTAGATCTGAAACAGTGTAAATTTAATAAAGCTCAAGATGATTTGGACATTGTTTTGGAAATGGAACCTGATAATGTAAAAGCTCATTTTAGAAGAGCTTTGACAAGGCAGCACAAAAATCAATTTCAAGAGGTGAGGCATTTTTTTATTAGTTAATTTATATCATTTATATTAAGGCCTTATTTCTTTATGATTTGAAATATTGTTAATTTTATAGTTTGTTGAATTTAATAACTGGAAAGGTACATACTTAAATTCAAATTCTCTATTTTAATAGAATTTTTTAATGGATCCATATTATTTATTGTTTTGTCCCCTTCAAGGTGTTCCGATGTTATTTTGAAGTAATGCAATAGTTAGAAATAAATTAAGTTTAAGTGTTTTAATATTTTAATTGTCTTATCAAGTGAGGATATTGATAAAGGTTATAATCAAAGTTTAATTAATCTGTGATAAATGGATATTCAGTGACTCAGAAATTATCTGATATAAATGTAGGAGAAGCTTGGTCGGGGGTGCGGTCGATGAATAAACACACAAATAAGAAAAAAAAACTTATTATATTGTGTGCCTACGTTTCATTTCGTTGCTTATGATAGTTACTGTTGTATAGGTGAAAGCACTCAGTGTTGAAGATGATTTAAGAATCAAGTTGAGTTCCATCAAGTCTCATATTGATGCTCTGATTGCAAATGAACAATAATATGCTTACAACTGAAAAATATTGATGTTTTTCTTTACTATGCCCCAATTTCTTATTTTTGATTGATGCACTTTTATTTGCAGAAATTTTGGTGTTATGTGAAATTGATAAACTTTTGCTTTTGGATTCTTAAAATTTATTTTCAATTTATTACTTTCTTGAGAAAATTTTCTGTTATATCGTCACCACTACATTTATGTGTCCTTTGTGAATATAGCTATTTTTCAGGAGACCAAAAAAGAGCTTCACATGTTACCTTTTACTTCTCTGAGCCCTAGATTTGTGTTTATAAGCTTGTAAATTTTTTAAATATACTCCTGTTAAATTAATAAAACTAAGGAATTTAAAAAAATGTGATTTTTCACATTCGTTGCTTAAACTAGTGGCTGCGGTATAATTGTTTTTTCTTTTAAATAAACTTTTGTAAATCAGTTTGTATTCTTTTTTGATTTTTTATGGACGAATCTATAATCGGACGTGCTCTGGAAGTGCTACGCAGTGATATACAGTCTGGGAACTCCTTAATTTGAGTAATGCAATATGAAATGAATAAAGGCCTATATTAAGTATTAGATTTTTTCCAACTAATTCAAATTTTTTTTAGATTCAATTATAATTCTACGTGTTAATGATCTTGTAAGTTCCAAGCAAAACGTTTATTTTATTTTCTCCATCTAAGTTTATTTTTATTATTTTTTTAGGCACTTGATGACATCCTCTTTGTGCTGAAACATGAACCAAATCATGTTATTGCTAAACATATTGCTAATGAACTGCGAGAGAATTGTTATAAAATTCCTAGAACTCATAAGTAAGTTTTTGTAAAATAGTTTCAGATTTCTTCTTCTTCTCATTGTTTGAACCTTGGAAGATTTTCTTTTTAAATATGAGTAAGCTTTTTATGTATGTATTATATATGGAGGCATTGATAAAATTTCAAGTAGAAGTAGTTATAATTTAGATATTTATTATTACTATATTTGATTATATTATACATTTCAGAATCAGAACATATGATGAAAATGATCCAAAGAAAATAGTGGATATTGAAGTTACTGATAAGGAATTTAATGAAAAGTATAAAGATAAAAAAGAATATTTGGCATTAAATGATTTTGGTCTTCCTAAAATTATGTGCAACTGTAATGGTAAGCATACTAATGATTCGCAACTATGCAACAATGACCCACTTCGTTACCAACACATACGGGCCCGTTATGGTGAGAGAGCAAATGATAAAATTGCAGAAATGGAAAGGGCGAGCAAAATGTTGAGGGCTGCTGGTAATAGGCTCAGTACTCCTTCGAAGAACCTTGTCAATGAATCGGTAAATAAAGCCAAACCCCTAATTCAATCGGCAGATAGTAGTGAAACCAAACCTTCAATGGCTGGAGCAAGGCGTTTAGACATTGTTGAACTTGAGAAGATTGAAGAAGAAGAAGTAACATCAAAAGTTCAGGGTACTCATCTGAACGTGTTGGGTGACAAGTTGGAGCATCCTCATAAAGTGGTTACATCTTGCCTTGTTCCTGATAAGAGAAAGACAAAGCCCCCTAAAGTGTATTTCGGTAATTATGAAGAGGGAGACAGTGAAGAAGGTAAGCAAGAAGAAGCAGCTGCTCTTGTCCAGAACTTAGAAAATGGTGATACACTGCCTAAAACAAAGGAAGAAAAAATGAATTTGAACATTAACCTTAAAGAATCACTGGATATGGGAGGTGGTGGAGATGCTGTTAGGGAGTCCACAGAAGAGCCTATGTTAGTCGATGATAGCTCTCCTTCATGCAGCATACTTTCTGCCGAGGAATCTTTACCACAGCCGACTAAAGGCACCTCTGTCGGAGATTCTTCGACCATCAAGCATAATGGCTCAGTTAGTTATGAATCCTCATCAAGTGACGCAGGGGATGAACTGCCTAATGAAATTACTGTTGATGTTCATTTAGCAGAAGTAATACCACATGTTGACTTGAACTCTATAGCAAAACAACTCTTTCCTAATGATATTCTGAAAAATTGTGAGTGTGGAGAGGGGTTTGTGTTATGGCCTTCACAATTTGAAAGTGTGTGGCTTTCATTCGAAAAAATGCCTAATGCAGTAGAAGAGCGTAGTAAACTCTTGCGTTTAATTTGTCCTCATCGATTATCATCAGGTAAATCTTATTAAATATCTTATTAGTTATTATTTTTCTTTTTAGTTTGCTTCATTATTGAAAATTTTATAATCAAAGATTTATTTAAAAAAAAAATATATTAGTCTACAAATGAAGCATGACAAGTTAGTTTGGCTTGAAGAGAAATGCTTTAGATAAATTATTCAATTATTCAACAAATATCTGTTATGTCACTGAATATAGATTTTATTTTTTTCAGTGATAAGTAGTACACTCGATGATAAACTGCTGTCAGGCCTTATTGAGTGCTTGGATCAATACTTTAATCCAGTAATGGAAGGAAATAAAGTTCGGAGTTATCTAGAATCGATTGCCAACCTCCAGCGGTTCAAGATCATTTACTTATTTTTACCTGAGAACTCAAAACACAGTATGTTGAACTTTAAGTACTAGTTCTTATAAGTCATATTTTGTCTGAAAATAATAGTTTTATACTTTGTCGAAGGAGAGTGGAGGAACATTTTATATCTGTTTTATAACCTCTAGAATACAATTATGGTGTTTTCGGCAATGTCTGAGGTCTATATATTTTTCCTCGCTACATTGCGCACTTCCAGTAGCCCCCTTTGGATTGAATGAGCTGTAATTCGGTTTGTATGGTTGTTTTGTAGACAGAACAATACCATAGAAGTGGGGGCAAATTTCATTTCATTTATATGTACCTCTTTTTTCACGGTTTTGAAGATTTTGTGCACATCTGCTCTGCAGCCTCTCCAAATTAAAAGGTTGAAAATGTGTATGTGAATTGGAGGCCTAAACTTTTTTCTCCCATCTCCTTAGTTTTTTGTGGATTTTAAGATTTTGTGCACCTCTACAGCCCCTCCAGATTGAGTTGGTGTGAGAGAAGTGCCTTTTGGGGGTCCCAAATTTTTTTATCTCACCTCCACCATTTTTATATTTTCAATTTTAGTGAAAATACGACCTTATAGAGCTCTGCTGTTCACTTTTTTTTTAATTTTTGAGATTTTAAAATTTATGATTAAATAAATCAATCACAAAAAATTTGTAATATAAAATTATAAGTCATTTGTCTTAACTTTTCAGGTGTGCGGACATTATTGAAAAAACTGAACCCAATCTCAGCAGAACTTAAGGACTTCTTGTGAAATATTATAATTGCTACGACCATTACCAAATAGCAGTATAGTAGAAGCCAAACCATTCGCATCAATGCCCACTATATTTATTTAATTATAATTTTTGGGATGGTTTAATGGTTTTTGATTGTATGTTTACGGATTTTGTTTTTTATAGGCTTACAAAATGCCAGCTGTTATGGAGAGGTTATAGCAAATTTTGCCTAGAGCAAAAGGTTATTTTAGATGTACTAAAATGTTTCTATCTGAAAATATAAATATTTTCAGTTTTTTTTTTTTATGGAATGGCATGACATTCAGTATTGAGAACAATGAAATGGAGGAAGAAAACTATTGCCAAAGACCCTATATAAATGGTAAACCATAAATATATATTTATTTTTTTTTAGGCATTAATTACACATAATTTAACAAAAGGGGGGATGATAAATAGAACTGGTGTATTTTATCCATTATTTATCATCAAAATTTGTATAGATTTCATTTTAAATCATTTTCCTTAAGAATTAAATCTTTTATTATTATAGTTTCTAAAAGTTTATGTAAAAATTAATTTTTTTGTACACACTCCTTTTTCCTAGTGTTATACTCATATTTCAATCACTATTTGAAATATGATCTTTAATAAACCTGATGAATGCAACTTGAAAAGTCAGGTGGTCTGTTATAATTTTTATTATATTTGTCTGTTCTAGAGAATCGTAGTTAAACAAATTCCTATAGTTCTAAAATTATTAAATAAGTTTTAGTTTATCGTACTGGGCTAATGACTTTTTTCTTATGATGTTTTGTATGTCCTACTCACATATCAAATTTGTACTGTCTTAAATGATATTTTTAATCTTTCATCGAACCTAGTAATGTCACAAATATAAAAATTAGGCTTTCTTTCTTGTTTTTATATTACTTAGTTTTTTAGAAAGATAAAAACATATAATAGTAATTTTTAAATAAAAAGTTCTTAATGATACTTTTATACTGGATTTCTACTGAGCTCAATGAATATTATACATGCATTTGAAAAGTGAATTGTGTTTATGTTGCCCTCTTCCTTACGACATTGTTCTGATGTAGGTTTGAATAATTTATGGTTTTTAAATTAATTTTCTAAATTATTTACTGTTTATTTAAATATGATATTTGCCTCATGAGAGACCAGGTTTTTATGCAATAAAAAAACAAAATATGTTATTACATACTTATTTCTTTATCAAGTTTCTTTATTCTTAAGTTTTTCTTTAGCCTTTTAAATATACTCCGATAAAATTAAAAGAATAATTATTAGTTTCTGTCTTGGTTCCAAATATATTTAACATATGTACTAATTGACTTTGTCTATCCTTATTTAATTAATTTTAGCATCAACTTCAGGTTTATGAGTGTACAACATAATATTATAATTTGTCTTAATTAATCATTAGCAGAGTTATAGAACATTTTTTCTTTTCTGTTACTTCAAATATTTTTAATGTATAGAATGTATGCAACTCTTGTAGTCTAGTCTACTCTTCTGTAATTCAAATTTTGAGAAAATGTTAAATCATTTTAATGAGTTATAGAGGTAATGAATATTTTTATTTTAGATACAGGATATTAAATGAAGAAATTTTATGATGGTGTGGAATATACATCTGGCACCTTTGATATAACAAAGTTTTACTTGAATATTCGATTAATAGCGCCTATGTTCTTAATAATTTTGGCTTAGACTAAATTCTTCGAGTTATAATTCGTTCCTTTGTCTTAAAGTTTACCCCAAAACTATTTTTGGCATAGCCTTATACATATTTCTTTTTTCAGCTAAAGGTTTGATCTTCTCTATCGGAAAAAAAATTGTGATCAAGGAATTTGAGTTAGCGAGAGTAGATTTTAATTTAATGAGTATATTCAAGTAGAGGAATTATATATATATATTTAGAATTTGGTAGTTAATAAATTTTTTTGTACATTATCATTATTTTAGATTAAATTGCCAAAATTAAATTGCTAATTATGCTTTATATTTTTCAGTTGAATATGTTTCTAGTTGGCTTTAGTATCCATACATGAATATTTATTATGATTTATCCATCTTTTAGTGATTTGTGTTAATATTCTTTAAGTATTGATTTATTTTAAAATCATGCATCTATATCATAAAGTTTTCTTCTCTGCATCTTTAATTGCTACTTTATGTTTATTAGATATGTATGTTTATTTTATTTTTAAATTTTGTTCCAATCCAAACTTTTTCAGCAATGATTAAATTCCTAATAGTGTAGCTTCTAGCTTCAGTGAAACTTAAGTTGCCAACACTTACCTCTTTTGTGTTTAGAGAGCACAATTTTGCACCAGTTACCAATAGATGTTTATCTTAGGCAATTTATCAATAACATTTCAGGCCGATTTAATGTTTTCATATTATTAATTATTTATATAGGAGACGATGGTTGAAGCCTGTGGTAAAAATACTGCCATTTATTTTTACTATTTAATTTTAATAATTTGTTGTTTTCCTCTCTTGTACTACAGGCAGGTGTGGCCCTTGTCCTCTCCAAAGAACCTTCGTCAGATGGCTCAGTCTTGTGCGGCTGTTTTCCAATTTTGTACATGCAGTAGGGTCAGAGCGTCCTTAACAAGAGCACCCTCCCACCTGACTGTTGGTCTGCATCTACTCCTGGAGTGGACCAGCCTCCCCTCCAATAGCTTCTTGGGAATCTGGCCATCTGTCATTTTGGTGAAATGGCCGTCCCACCTCAGTCATTCCAACTTTATGGTTCATGTTGCATCTACACTGTTTCCCTTGTTTACTGGGTCCAAAAATCCTCCATAATATTTTCCTTTTGAAAATATGAATTTCTTTTTCTTCCTTGGTTGTTAGACTCCATGCTTCCGATCCATAAGTAAGGACTCATGTAATGAGGGTTTTGCAAATTAAGCACTTAGTCCATCGAAAGATTAAAGGTTTACTGTGAGGCTTCCTTTAGCCAAAATTGCAACTGTTGGCCTTCACAATCTTATTTGTAGAGGTAACAATTGACCCTAAGTACATAAACTGGTCTATGTTCTGGAAGCTGAACCGACCTTTTACTAAGGGCTGTTTTGCCGCATTCCCATCACTCGCACCGATCCTCTTGCATTTTGTTTTGTCTTTGTTTATTGTCAGACTCATGTGTGCAGCGGCTTTTATTAGATTCTGGAATGCATCCTTAAGTGCATTGAGTGACTGTTGATATCTGCTAAGGCATGCAGTTGGACAGGTCTATCATGGTTCTTGTCATTCGGATGCCACTGCTTCTTATTAATTTTCCAAGGCCAAGTTAAATAACTGACACTCTAGGGCACCTTGTCTCAGTCCTCTTTTCGAGTCAAATTCTGGTGACTAATTTGACTGTACTTTGACCTTGCTTTCAGTATCTGCTATTGTCATTTTGATGAGGTCTATCCCTCTAGCTGGGATTCTGAGCACTCGCAATGCTTTGTAGACTTTAGGTTTCTTGATGCTATCATATGTGCTCTTAAAGTCAATGAAAAGATAATGTGTATTCATTAATTTTCAAAACTTTAATTATTTTTTTACTGCATTTCCAACTATCTTCTTCTATACTTAATCCATGTTAACTATTTCAACATAATTAATTTTATATATTCTCATCTATATGTGTACTTAAGTATTATCAATGTTCTATGCAGTGTGTTGAACCTTGATTCCGATTTTGTTCAAAAATTTTATTAATAAGTTTTATCATTTTTTATAAATGCTAAATAATGATGGAATTTTTAATATTAGTCATTAAAATTGACAAATAAAACAAAACATTTTTTATGATTCTACATTTTTCTGAGATTGATCAATTGCTAGCTTTATTATTTCATTGATTTTTTTTTTAAAGATCCCAGATCTTCTGTTTGTAATAAGATCTTCGATTCTTGTAGTTATATTTTGCATGAATTAATTGGTGAAGAAATGAATGTGGAAGGAAAATTGTTAACTACTCCTTCTCCCTAATTATGTATATTGTCTAACTCAAATATTCTGTGATTTACTTGCTATATACACTGATAAGCATAACATTAAATTATTACATTTTCAACAATCATGTTATTCAACCTCAGTTTTATTTTATGTTTGCCATTAAAAACCATCTGCATTCCAAATAATTTTCTCATTATTCTAGGACAAATTACTCTGTCTGATGCCCGGCCTTATCAGACAGCTTGTATGTCAATATTACTTAGTGGTAATTAATTGTTTGATATTTTTATTGGAAGCCTTTAGTTATCCTTAAGATTAAAAATCTATTTTAATTCTTTGCTGAATAAGTCTTTTATATTTTGGCAATAAGATATCAAACAGTAATAAGTAAACTACAGAGATTATTTATTAATTGATTTAACTTTTTTCTTAATAATTGTTATTATGATTACTTTTGTTATAGTGAATTATGTTAAGATGAACAAATGTTCATATTAAAGTTGTATAAAATTCAAATTATGATTAATATAATAGTCCCTTTTTTTTAAATTATATATATACACACACACACACACACACACATATATACATATATATATATATATATATATATATATATATATATATATATATAATCTTTATTAAAAACTGTCTGTCATGAAAAACCAATTTAGTTAAAATAATTTATTTTGCTTAGCAACTGTTCAGAATTCTGCATCATTCCCAAAATCATGTGCTATACTTTTTAAATAATTTGTACTTTATTTACAATTTCTTAATTTTAAACTATGTATTTTCACTTATTTGACTCAAATGTTGTAGTTATAATATCAACGATAAAAGACCAATGGGCATAACCCTCACAATGAAAACTTTAAAGAGACGCAAATAAAATTTTAAACTGTTTGGATCCTTGGATTTTCACGAACTGATTTTAATGTTTTAAGTAATAAAAAAATGTACGCCCATTTGGCATAGAATGGATGAAATAGAGAGAAAGTTTAATTTTTAATTTTTTAAGGGTTATACCCATTGACCTTTATACCATCGATATAATCATGTATGTCTTTTATGACACACTATTATAATTCTCAGAACATCCTAGAAAACATGTTCAAAATATAAAAAACTTTTGTACTTCTTTGAGGCTTCTATAATTTCCATTCACAAACTAGACAATTTTAAGAATTGTAAAGTTGTACTTATTTTTTTTTTTTTTTTTTAGTGAACTCTTGCTATCAGAGATGGCATTACGATTTTTATAATCATTATCATGATTATGATTATAATAAATAAAAAAAAGAGCATGATTTCTTGATAATACAATCGTAATCATATTCACAGCCATGATTTTGGTTACAATTGTATAATCAAGGTTATGATTATGCCATCTCTGTATGCCATTTGCTTATCAGCCCGTCTCATGTAATGATATGCTGTTAAAGTTTTTACATTTTGAATGAATGACAAGTTCCCTTAGTAGAAAACAAATGAAAATGCTTATTCAGTTGGTGCAATTCGTTCAGAAGATAAGTTCTTTTGTAAATGCGTTGTGTTTTATTTTTAATATTGAAATCTTTGATTTTGATGTGTTGATTTGTGAATTATAAAATTATCTTTGTTATATCCACTTATTTTTGTAACAAAGATTTTAACAATTGTGTAGAATAGAACTTAGATTTGCTTATTTGCGGGAAAACATTTATTCTCCTAAGTATGAAAGGAAATTTTTTATGAATACAAAAGAAATTTGGTTGGGCCAGGCTAAGGAATGTTTCAATTTAGACAGGTTTAACATTACTTTCTAATGGTAAATCTTTGAAAATTTTTATAATTGGACTGTTGTAACAGACATGTGATGGATAATTTTTTTCTGTTTCAAAGCATTAAATAGTGAACTATTTTGCCAGTCAGAGGTAAGCTGATTTTTTGTGAAATTGTTCGTCACATACAAATGTTTCATGTTACAATTGATTTTATGTAATATTTACATACATATTAAATGCTATTTTTACTCATTATACATCTTTTGAACAAAGGTGTGAGTTGTTAAAATATTTTTTCAATAAATAATGTTGTGAATATTGTACTATATTTTAGCATTCCCATCAGTTAATGTTTATCAGAGCATGAGTCCTATTAACAAATTTTAAATGTACTAATTATTTTACTTTTGGTGCCTACAGTATATATGTATATATATATATATATATATATATATATATATATATATATATATACACACACACAAATAAAAAAAAAAATAATTTTGTTGGTTGTAAATTGAAGAATAGAAAATACAATAGGACAAAAAGAAATTTATTAATGAAAAAAAATATACATTTAGAACTGCGAAATTTGAATAATCATAAGATTCCAGAAACTTATATATATAAAAAAAATTATTAGTTTTCATATTTTTCCAAAAAAAAGTGGATCGGTTTTATGGAATCTTTAAAGAAGTAATAAACATCATTTTGTACATAATCTATTATAAAAAAAATATCTTGACTCTAATAAAAAATTTTAATTTTAAGACTTCTTAATTTCTGCTGGACTCTACTCTCTTTTTTCCTCACGACTTCTACCATTGGTGTTTCTTAATTTCAATATCATAGACTTTACTTTCATATGTGTACTCCCTGTCGGTTCAAGATCAAAAAGAACTCTTAACCACAGTGCAGCTCACAAACACAGAATGCCTTTTACCTAGCATACATGTGCGCCTAATGGCTTCCTAATTAAGATGATGTTAAATAGTTCTTCAATATTTCTTCCTCATTCCTTTTAAATGTCCTAATGTATATTTCACCTTTTAGATTAAACAAAACATATTTCACGTTTGTAGAATAAGTTTATTTTAAATTTATTTTTTAATATATATGAAAAGTTCAAATTATTTTAGCTCTTAAACTAGCAGTTGTTCTACTGCTCATTTGATTTAACACTAATAATTTTAATGTCAACAATTTTTCTCTTTAAAATAAAATTGTTTAAAGCCCATTTCTTTTGCATAAAATAATAAATGTCTTATACATTATTTTCAAATATTTCACTTTTATAAGCAAGCATTATAAATTATACTAGAAATCATCCTTCACCTTTTCTTAAAATGAAAATTACCAAAAGTCATAGGATTGAGTTTTGGCTAACGTTTTACTTTTTTACCATAAATATTATATTGAATGATAGATCATAATAAAATTTAACTAAATTTATATATAATTAAATAAATATATATTATATATAAATTCAAATACAGTGGAGCGTCGATTATCGGAACTTTTTTTTTTATGTGTGTAATTTTAATTAAGTTGACCATGACATTTTATATGCCACAGCATTATTTTGATAAAGCTTTGATTGGATACACTTTGATGATTTTTTTGCATACACGTAAATACTTATTTTTGTTCATTTCATTATGTACATGTGACTAAGTTAAACAATTTATATGTACTTTATGACACGGTTTTTTTCACTATGCACGTACATACTATATTTATATAAATAAACAAACGTGTTTTTTTTACAAAGTTGTTGTTTTAGATCTTCCTTTTTCTTATTATATATAAAAAAATATATTAATGTATATATATATATATATATATATATATATATATATATATATATATATATATATATATATATATATATATATATATATATAGCGTGCGAGTACGTGAATTTCGATTATCCGAACCACCCCTGACAACATTAGTTCGGATAATCGACGCTCTACTGTATTTAAGTGGAGCAGAAATAAACTCAAAATTCAACTGATAGGCTTTGGACCACAATTACAGCTGAACTTAAAGAAAATCAAAGCCATCCTTGTTGGTTCCCAGCACCTTCCTATTCATTTTTCTCTTTCTTATTATTCCTTACTTTACATCAATAACATACCCATTCACTTCTATACCTCTGTTGAAAACCTGTCATTTTTTTTATTAACATCCTTAGCTTTTCTTAAACAATTTCTAAAAAAACAGTTTCTGTGATTCCATGCCTTCAAAGACCTGTCAACTCAATTTCAAGCCTCCACCAATATTTTCTACTGCTTTAACTAGGGTTGGCTGATATGCTTGAGATGAGACTGAAAATACTAATGCTGATGTTTGATTAGATTCATCTGGAGTTTCCAGGCACTCATGTCCCCAGATGCTATGTTCAATTGAGATGGCTTCACCCTGTTTTCTGACGGCAACAATTCCTAGCTGTCTTCCTTTTTTTAATTCTTTAGTACCAAAAAGCCTCATTATATTCTTAATTTGATCAATCCGAGTTTTTCTATCCACTCTTGGAATTCTCGATTCCAGCCTGCCAACTATTGCATTAAATAAATATTTATGAATACTACACAAGTGATAAAACACATTTTTAAATATAGGTTGACAAATGTACCTGTATTATAAACAATTAAATTATTCTCATGGGGTATTATGCCCTAGAAAAGTTATTTTTTCATTTAAAAAATCCTGAATTATTTGATATTTGGCATATAGCTGCATTAAACTTAATAAAAACATGAGGGTCTTTGTTATTAGTTAGTAAAATTAATTCCTTCTTTAAGCTTAAAACCTTACAGTAAACTAAGAGTAAAGTGGTGAAACATTTAAGTTAATGGTCCAGCATTGGTTGTTGTCCTATAAAGCATCTGGTAATCAACACAAAGCATAGAAAATGAATGATCTCCATTGTTATATTTTTTACTGGCAGGTCATCTAAACTCCTATTCAATCAATATAGTAAATACGAACAACAGTGTATTTACTGACAAAAAATTTTTAATATTAATATCTATAGCACAGCCTAAAAGTTGTGTGAAAAACCGCAGTTCATTGTTCTACTCCGTCTGTTTTCCATACTCACGATCGGTTGGAGTGATTGAATTTTGTTATAACATGGTGGATTTTAAGGCCGATGGAATTCCAGTTGCTCTCCTCAACTCCATCCACTCCATATAAGATTTCACACTTCTTCTTATTTAATTACTTCCTTGTACGAAGTAAAGAAAGTATTGTAATCCCGAAAATTTTCGGTTTTCAGATTTCAACGGAAATATCCATTTTGACCATCCCTGAATCCATTTTGACTAGTTTCGTCGTGGCGTCTGAACGTTCGTACGTTCATTCGTATTTCGCATCAAAAACGGTTAGCCGTAGAAAGTTGAATTTTGTATTTAGGATTGTTGTAAAATCTAGTTGTGAACCTCCCTTTTTGGCCACTGCTTAATCACCCGAATTGGTACTTTACTTGAAGATCATAATTGATTTCCATCAAAAATTATATTAAAATACTTTGCAAAACTTCTCAAATTTGGTATTAATAACTTATATATTGATTTAAATAGCATACTAAATTTTGGTCTAAATTGGAAAACCGGAAGCGGTACTTTACTTGAAGGTCATATTAGACTTTCATCAAAAATTATATTAAAATATAATGTAGAACATCTCAAATTTGGTAAATAGGACTTTTCTAATAATGTGAATGTATTTACTATATTTTGGTTAAAATTGGTGAGCCGAAAAGGGTACTTTACTTGAAGGTCATAATAAGCTTACATCAAAAATTATATTTAAATTAAATACATAAATCATATGTTTCGGTAATAAAGGTTACAAACACAATTTGGTTTCCAATCCAATTAAACATTTTTATTACTTATTTTAAGTGTTAAAATTTAGTGTAAAATACTGGTTTTCCTCCCTATTTGTGTGTGTGTGTCAATAGATGGATGTCGCGACGCCGAGTGTTGTTTTTGAGATACTGTTATCTTCGTAAACTAGTATCCAAATGCAGGATCACTTTTTGAGCCACCGATTTATAGTTTAATAGGCGTACAAGGAAATCATGTGTTGTCCACATCAGATATTTATTATTATTATTATTACCGTTCCTACCATTCACTTTAACCGTTCTTGTGGACTTATTTCTCTGCGAACGATTCATCGGTCAGGGTGTAACCTTCCTTTTAGGTTTTGTTTTCAGTTTCTACACGTGAGTTTAAGGTTTGCCTGTTCAGTATATAATTAAGTACACGCAAGTTTAAGATTTTTAAACGTCAGTATGAAGAATATAGTTTCAAAAAAGGCCTCAACGCCCAACAAAGCTGCAACTTTGGTAAAAAAATCGACTGTGCAGAAATCTATTGTTAAAAAAAAACCTGTTCAAAATAAACAAAAGGTATGAAGCAATTGATCAATTTATTTTATATAATTATTTGTTTTGTTTCAGTCAATAATGTTGATTGTTATTTCAGAAACCTAAACATGCAGAAGCTAATATAAGTATCAAGGAAAAGTTAAGTGGGAAGATCTTTTCCCCTACTGTAGAAAAATCAAAAAATGTTCAACAAAAAAAAGTTGCTAAAAACTCTTCTCCAACTGGAAAATTGAAGTCATCTCCTGATAAACAGAAAATTCTTCCAGGAGGGACTAAGAAAAAAATTAAGAAAACAAAACTTGAAGTTAAAGAAGGTGATATTTAAAGCTTGTAGTATTTTATTTAAATTAGTTTTGAAATCTGTGATTAATTGATTTTAGGTTACAATTTTACAAGAGGAGGCGCATCATCACTAGTACTCCCAATCTTACCCGAAGGTCGCTGGACTACCATACTCTAGCGCCATTTGTGCTAACTAACTGCTTTGCATTCAATTGTAACATTTGTATTCATTGTAATTATTAAAATTATTTCTGCCTTAATAACATATTATTTAAAATTGTTAGTGCTGTCGACTTCTGGTGATCTGCGGATGTTGTAGTAATAATTTAAGAGAGTGATAATTTAATTTACGGTAAGGACCTGACCTCAACTGAAAAGGAACTGTTGGGATTTGTTTATCTCTTGAGTGAGCAGCAGTAATAATTGAAATTACGATAAGACACCGACCACAACTGAGAAGGATCCGTTGCTGTTTTGTTTCTTTCTTGAGCGAACGTAATGAGCGGAAGCCAACAGCACTAATAATTTTAAATAATATGTAATTAAAGCAGTAATCATTTTAAAACTGCCAATGAACACGAATGTTACAATTGAATGCAAAGCAGTTAGTTAGCTCAATTGATGCTAGAGTATGCTAGCCCAACGACCTCCGGATAAGATCGGGAGGGACAAGTTACAACGCGTCCCTCTTGTGAAGTTGTTCTGATTTTAGTTTTCAATTTTCTAATTATGTTCAAGAAACCTTTGTCTTGATTCTGACTTCAAAGATTATTTACGCAGTAATGTCCATAAGTTTCCGGCCTGAGAAAGAAGGAAAGGTGAAAGAAAAAAACTGGTTCTATTGTTTTTCAATATATTCTTCTCTACGTTCTACACGCTGAGGCTACATTTCTATGCCATGAAATAAATAAGTTTATTCTTTGTTAGAAAAATGTTCTTCCACAGCTGCTTGGACCTCTTCATCGGTGTTAAATCTCCTTCCACAAAGGTCAGATTTTAGTTTTGAGAAAATGTAGAAGTCGCTAGGGTAGAGTGAATGGAAGGTTTCTTGGAATCCGCATTCCTTCACAGCGGCCTTGGAAATCAATGCTATGTGGACAGAGGCATTCTTTGATAGCATCTCGTAAGCGGTGAAGTAAGGCTGCATTATACTCGGCATTCATTGTGGTGTTCCTTTCCTTAAAATCAATCAGCAGTATTCCTGTACAATCCCTAAAAATGGTGACCATTATCTTTTTTGTTGACTGCGTGACTTTTGCTTTTAGCCGAGGTGCTTCTCTTGGCTTCCTCCATTTCATGGACTCCCTTTTGCTGAGTGGGTCATAAAACCATTGTCTCATCTCCAGTTACGATTGAGTCCAAGAAATTATTTGGGTTAGCATTTTACCCACATAAAAATTCATTGCAGATGCAAACTTGTTCCTCTTTTTGAGCAGCCGAAAGATTTTTTGGAACCTATCTTGCTCATATGCAAATGCTCTTTAATGATTCTTAGAACCAACTTTGCTGCTATTTCTTTGGTCTTCAGCCTCCTATCAGACAGCAATTCAGCATCCACAAGTCGGATTCCAGACTTTCTCTCCCTAACTTAAATAATTTTGTCCATTCTTTCATAGTGGAATACGAGAGGAAGGACTCCCCATACACACCATCCAAGCGTTATTTAATTTGCACAGGAGTATGGCCCTCTTTACACAAGAATTTAATAACTGCAGGGTATTCGATCTTTAACATTGTTAAAACGTATAGATTCCTTCAAGGTTAAATACGGACAGACAGGACTGAGGAAATGCAGGTGATAGGTATGGAGAGTGCAGGCATAGACATGCACGGTGGGCAACTCTCTGCCTGCTTGAAGTAGTGGAACGAGGGCAGGCCAGAAATTTATGGACCTTACTACATGGTACAATTGAAAATATTCCATTATTTTTTAAAATATTTTATAAACTTTTGTTAAAGTAATATTCCAGAATCCCGACTTCTCCACACCCACACTCGCTTAAACTTATAAATCAATAATTAATGTGAGTGTTAGTCCGTTACAGAACATATATTTGTGCTGAAATAAATCTAATTGTTTACCAGCATTCAGCTGTATTTTATTAAAACCTTTATTCCTCCATTTCATAATTTCTCTTGTATTCAGTAACCTATTTCTTTCATTTTTAAGTATTCCTTTTATTTATTACAATAGAGCATTACCAACAATATGCAATGACCATACTGTGCTATGTTTCTGCCCACTTCATAGGCCTTCTTCAGGGCACAAATTATGATTAGAGTCTGGGGAAAGGAGATTCCCATGGCGAAGATAGCCGAACCCTCCCTTCTTTTCTCTCGTTGCTTTTCTTGTATGATTTTACCGCTCTTATGGATTTTAATTTTTTTCAACTGATCTTCATAATTTAAAGTTTATGATTAACAAAAAGTTTAATAATTAATGCCGAAAACATATTTTTAACAATTTTATTTTCTATAAAAAATAAGTTAAATAAGTGCAATTATTATTATCCATCATGATTATATTCTTGATTAAAATCCATAAAATTATCCATTTACCATCGTATAAATTAGAATGAAACAAAATTAAATCACAATCAGTATCGCAACTTCGAACTGATAGAAGAGTTCAGACCAATGTGCGATGCAACAAGCAGGGTAAAATATTTTTTTAGAGAGAAACAAAGTCAATATTCGTTTTTTGCAGCCCGGAAAATTCTCAGATACAGCAATAGAAAAATAAATTTTTTTTATTCAAAATTTTCACTTTCGCGGCTTTGATTTTTGTTCGAAAATCACATAAATTGCGATAACTTCAATTCTACTCCACCGATTCACATGAAATGTGGGAGAGATTTAGGGCTTTATAAACTACACGAGACAGCACAAATCCGACCTCCGTAAACAAATTAGAACCGGAAATACAAAATAAAATGTTTGATGAGTTTTTTATTTTAATTTTAGGGAGGGTACCTTTTCTCACTTCCAAAGACATGTATTCTAAAAGTGATTGGTATGGATCAGAGATCAGAAATTCAGATTTCCAATGGCTGTATTAACGTTGAATTTGGATACCATCCTGAGGAGTTATTAATGCTTATGTGAACGCCGAGTGTCGGAAGGAATAAAAAGTCCAGAAAAACCAAGACCAAAAATTTCGATTTTTTTTATTTTTATGAAAATTCATATTTAAGGGTTTTAGAGGACGATAAAAATCAATCTGACTTGCTTTTTCCTAATATAATTTTTTTTAGCCTACTTTACTGGAAGTGTCTTTTAGTTTTTGTGATTTTTTGCACATTTAAATTCATTGAATACAATAGTCAATATTTTTTTCTTATTTTACACAAAAAAACAACAAATCGATTGGTATACAAGAACTTTGAAATCCATGCAGAGCAAAGGCTGAAAACAATAATATAAATAATTGTTTAAATTACATAAAATATTTTTTTCTTGGCTCCTTTTTTTTATTTGTTTAAAAATTGTATTCATATTATTTATATCTTGTGTAATATTTAATAGTTGTTTAATATTATTGACTCTAATGGAAGGGATATGATTATATTTTCTATTTATTTCTATAATTGTTTAAGGTAGGTTTGTTGATTCTTGGTATTTTATATTTGTTCAATTTATGCCACATGCTGGTTTTCTTTTTTGAGAAATATCTTGTATAATTGCGTTAATAATTATATTATTTATACATTCTTTATAAAATTGTTTGTTATTTATTATCTGATTAATATTTTTCTTTAAGTATATTTTATATAGCTGTTATTTTGTAATTAATATACCTAATTCATTTTTCCAAAAGTTTGTTTTCTTTCTAAATTTAAAATAGCGTTAATTATAGAAATATAATATAAAACCTTATGACAACTCTTAACGGTAAAATCATGCAAGAAAAGCAATGAGAGAAAAGAAGGGAGGATTCGGGTGGAATCGGCTATCTTCGCCTTGGGAATCTCCTTTCCCCAGACTCTAGTCAAATTAAGCTATAATGGGGAGAGAGAACTGTTCTAACCAGGGGAACTTGAAGTTGGTTGTTGATGGTTTTGACTTTCTTCCTTATTTCCCATGCCTATAGCTGCAGTTAACTATTTTTATATAATATGAAGTAATTTTACACTTGCATCTATTTAAACAAATTATTCATTGATTGTTATTTTGGCATTAAAACATGATAAAATTGAAGATAAACTCATTGATTCTAAATTGTTTTTTTAGAGAAAACAGTGCTCTCAGTACAAAAGAATAGCAAAAATGCTAAACATAGTATATCAAATGAGAATGAAGTAATTTCTGAAGTTAAAAAGAAATCAAAAATTATTGCTCCCAAAGTAGGGTAAAACTCTCGAAGTGCTGCTGGCGACCGTTAGCAGCTCTAGGTTTTAAGACCAGACTGTACTTTCAACCACTGCGCGTGCGCAATTAAATCCTCAAACCGACGGTTCCTTCACAGTTGGAACGCTGGTGTAGGGTTAGGTCAGATTTCAAAAATATTCTCAAACATTCTGTTTCACTGACTCTTCCCGGTTGTTGAACGTGAGATTGGTACCTACCAATATGGATTTATGCTAGGGAAGTCTGTGACGGATCAGCTCTTTAACCAGCGGACCATCATGGAAAGGGGAAGAGAATATAGAATCAAAACAGATCACCTATTTATAGACTTCAGATCAGCATTGATAGAGAAGAATTGTACAAAACTTTGGAAGAAATAAGTGTTCTTCACCGGAAACTTGTAAACTTAATTAGGCTGACAATGCCTGAGGTGGAGTGTGTTGTGAGGGTGAATGATGAAATATCTGAATCGTTCCCATCAAGAAATGTAAGACAAGGAGATGCTCTGTCATCCCTCTTGTTCAATCTTGCCTTTGAAAGAGCTATCCGAAATTGAGGAGTACAGACCACAGATACAATTTTCAACAGAACGGTCCTATTGCTTGCATATGCAGATAACATTGGCATTAAGGCTGCTACTTAGCACCTGGGTCTTACTATAAATGAGGATAAAACTAAATATATAGTATCTGAGAAATAACTCAGGAATTTAGAAATGAAAGTAAATTTTGCTCATTTCGAATTTGAGCAGGCTTCTGAGTTCACCTAGCTGGGGGCTCACAGATTACAAATGATAATCAGTTATCAGTAGCAACGAAAAAAGGATCATGTCTCCTAACCGATGCTGCATGCGCTGCAATGACCAACTGGCTGTTGACCTTGTAAGACGTGTTTCTATACTGTTCCATAGCAATTGAGTCCAAGTTAGATGAATTGGACTGTGACAGGAAGTAATTGACACCAACATTGTAGTATCTGACAGTGATATCAGGGTCAAATTAAGGTTCGAATCGGTCCAGAGATTACTGAGATATCGCCGGATTGATATTGACGGATCTAGGTCAAGTAGGCAAATTAACTGGCAACAGTATAATTTGCCAAAATAGTTATCCGGTTGGTGTCTGAGTGAGATTGGATTAAGCCCTAAGATCACAAAGATATTGGCGGATAAAGGAGTAGAGATGTAGCGCGTGGATACCATTATGAGTAGGTTAAGGCAACCAGGAGGTCACCACGAGGCAACACTCATATAGGTTAATCAGGTAAATAAAGTGAATGGAATTTTTCAAACAATATTAATGTAATTAGAATTAAACAATATATTATTAGTAAATGGCTTACTTTTGGCTTATCTGAAGTTCATTACATAAAATTATGTTATACAAAATAATTTTTCAGATCCTTTGAGTCTAATACTAGAAGTTTATTAATGATATCAATTTATTTATATTTTCAGGCTTAAGAAACTTCATATAAATATGTGGAGGAAGATCAGCCTACAATTCAACAAGCATTGGACTGCTTCTACCAACCGTACGATGAAACTTCTTATGCAGTGCAGTATAATGCAATGTAGGACAATTATATATATATATATATATATATATATATATATATATATATATATATATATATATATAAATGTTATATATTTGTAAATATATAATTGTGTAATGTACATAATTAATCAAAGTTTAAATAAAACGCACCTCTTTATATTGCTTAGAAAGTATAATTATGTGAACATAAGTAGGTCCATATATTTTGCGATAGCACATAATGATGAGCAAAGAATTTTTTTATTTAATTCTGCTACGGTGTGCCCTTATTAGAGAAAACTATAATACACACTTATTACACACTGGAATTTCCAAATAGACTATTAGTGAATCATATCAAATTCCTGAAAACAGTCAATGTGATCCAGAACCTAAATTATAATACTGACCATAGATTAGTAAGGGCAATAGTATTTACTAGTCAATTTAGGAAAGAAAGGTCTTTTAAAATATTAAATAGTGCATTGCATTCTAATGGTAGAAATTTAGAACCATCTTGAAAAGGAATTTTTCAGCTTATATTGAAATGGAGGGAAGGGTCCCAATATTTAAGATAGGCAGAGGAGTAAGACAGGGAGATCCGCTATCACCAACTTTGTTCATAGTGTAACTGGAGAAAGTGTTTAAAGCAATTGACTGGAGCAATACGGGCATTAGTATTGATGGAAGAAAACTAAGTAACTTAAAATTTTACATAGTTTTGATCTCTGGCAAGATTGAAGAACTTAAACAAATGCTGGAAGATCTCCTAACTCATAGAGCAGAAGTAGGACTAATCCCAAATTACTCCAAAACAATGTTAATGACGAACAGTGTGAAACAAGTAATACGATTAAGTGGAGTAACACTGCAGTATGTAGAAGAACTTGTTTATTTGGGACAGCTTGGATCTTTTACTAATCGTGCAGCAAAGGAAGATTAGCAGAAATACTGGTCCTTAAGAGAAGTAATGAAGGGTAACTTTAACTTAGAAGTTAAGAAAGTGATGTTTGAAAGCTGAGTTCTTCCCTCAGTCACTTAGGGCTGCCAAACCTGGGCACTCACCAAGCAACAAGAATCCCAGTTGAGAGTATGGCAAAATTCTGTTCTAAGAAGAAGAAAAAGGATAAAATTAACTATGCGCAAAGAATCTGGAGTTAAGGATATAAGCCTACATATAAGGAAAATTAAATGGAAATGGGCGGGGCACCTTGCCAGAATTCAGGATGACAGATGGTTTTTTAAGGTTACCGAATGGATCCCATACAATTTATATAGAAGGGGAGGAAGACAACACAGGCGCTGGAGTGATGTCCTCAAGACGTTCGCTGGTCCCCAATGAAAACTGTTCGTGAAAATGCAATGTTATTAATTATATTTAATTTTAATTACAGGAGTCGGGACAGGGACATGTAATAACATATGTTGGTTTTTCAGTATATAAATTAAGTTTGTGAAGTATAAAAAGCTAACATAAATCGTTTTTTTTAAACGATAATTCTCAAGTTTTTGGAAACACCCACATATTTTAAAAATGTAACCTGTTATACATTTTTAAAATCGCTAGAACTTGTGATAAATTTCATTTTATTCGTGACTTATGGAATAAAAATAGAAAATAAATAACTTTCATTATTCTTCGGTAAATAGAGTATTCATATTTAGATAAATAAGCGAATAGATGTATTATTTTTAGATTAATTACAAGTTGGAATGTAAAGAGATGGTTAAATGTTATTATATATTGTAATAAAATATTTTTTTTTTCCTTTTAATTGTCATCATTGCTGCCATGAAACCTCCTAGGTGACTTAAAATCAGTTAAGTGATTTTAATTTTATTATAAACAAGATTTTATTTTTTATTTACTGCTAAATATCACTCCTGTGATACTTGCAAGACAGTTTTTGCATATGTGGTTTTTCAGTTAATTACTTACCATGTTGGAATCACATGGAAGGAGTTATATTTGATATCAAATGTAATGATCATCAGTTTTTTTACTAAATGAGTTTTTTATTTCAAGGAATCAGAAAATAATTCAAGTTAATTATTGAGTTAAAGGGGGTAGAATGAATTATGTTGGCATAAAACCTACCTCAACAATAACAAAACATTTTTACTAGCAAAAGGTTGTTTATAATTGCCCCCTCCCATTTTCTTGCCTGTTCAATACCTGCTTTCTTATATTAGACTTGTGGTAAATAATATGAATACAGGCGATGGTTAAAAGTTGTAGGGATTGTTGATTTTTGATTTCAAACACCAATGGAAATCAGTTTTATCTTGAAATAACAAATATGAACATCCCTTTACCTGTGAAAATGTCTGAAGGGCAATAGAGTAAAAAACTGGCGGTTTTTTCAAAGCTGAATGGACCAACTATTTTGTAGCTGCAGCAGAGTGGGAGGAACGAAAAAGGAGAAAAAAGAAAAAGGATAAAAAAAGGTCGCAACTTTTATGGTATTACTTGGAAGGGAAACCTGGCAAGTACTGGATGGTCTACATCTTGAAGAAGACAAGAAAAAGAAAGTAAATGACATCGTTGGTGAGTTAGGCAAATACTTTATACCTATGAAAGATGTTTGTTCGTGTCAGCCACTCAAGATGAAAACAAGACAATTAATTAGTATCTCACTCATCTACTTTCACTTGCCAGAACTTGTGATTGTAAAATAATGGAGATGGAATTAATACGAGATCGACTGTGCTAGGGATTGTTGATAATGTGATTAGAAAGCAGCTACTTAAAGACTCTAACCTTACCCTTGATAAAGCTACAAGCAATTGTCGCGCCAATGAGCTGGCTGAGAAGCAAATGAAAAGAATACATATCATATAAAATTCAGTGGAGGTCATAGCCAAGCTGAAAAAGCTCCAGGATTCTGAACGCAAGACCATAAAAATGGCGAATGAGGAAGAAAATTTGGATAAAGCTTCGGACAGCCCGGAAGAAGTTTTCACCATTCAAGAAACATATCACCTTAATAGCGGTTAAAGGAAAGGCATTTAAGTAACAGTCCTTAACTTTAATATAAATGATAGAAATCTTAGGGTCAAATGCCAGTAAGATAGCAGAGCAACTGTCAACGTCATAGAAGTTAACTTTTTGAAACAAATATTTGGTGGTAAGGTAGCCAATCTCTTTGCGAGTAAATCGAGACTCCGTTGTTATGCGGCTACTGCAATAAACCCACTGTGAGATTTTTCCCCATAATAATTTGATGAGATCTAAAATTTTTAGTTGTTAACCATTCTGAGATAAGAAAGGAGTCGCCATTATCAGGGAATGCATGTCTGTAACTTGCAAAGCTAGATTGTGTCCAAGTTCGCATTGATATTGAAAGCGCCGCAATATCTTTCGCAGATCACACTCTTTGGGTATGGTATTTTATTTAACGCGCTTAATCCCTAAACATATATCAAATAATATATCTAAACAATAAAGTAATAAATTCTTCCCTCCAATAAAATCATGTAATCGATACGTCGACAGCAATCGGCGATTCATATAGATTGCTGACTAGCTGTTTGTTGCGGCTCGTGATTTAGAAGCGGCAATTCTACAGATTTGTCCCACATATAAATAAAATAAATAATTATATAAGAGATAATAGTTGTGGAGATCATGAAATGAATTGACAAGAATAAATTACAAGTAATGCTTATGATCACTTAATCACAACTAAGTATGAAATTCCCTGGAATGATGTGTCACAATAAAAATGTAGTTATACAAATTGATCATCATCATCATCATCCGATGGCGCTATGGTCCTTGGCCTCCTCAGCGATCCTCCTCCACTCAGACCTGTCCTCGGCTGCCCTTCTCCATTCCTCAGCACCCAATGACCGAAGATCTTCCTCCACATCCTCCAGCTAACGAAGCCTAGGCATACATCTCTTTCTTCTTCTACTCGGGTGTCCCTCCATCATCATTTTAGTGAGCCTTTCACAATCACTACAAATTAATATTAACCTAAAATTTATATTACTTTAGAAGAGCAAAAGCTCAAAAAAAGACATAAAATAGTTGTTGGATATAAATGGAAAGTTCCATTCCGGATTATGTTTTTGGGTGACTTGGGGTGGGCGCACTGTCTCTGGTTGGTGTCTTTTTGGACTGTGGGTGTGAGATGTGCTGCATTTTGGCCTCTCAATGGACCCTAATGATGCCTGAATTGGCGAAGTATGGAGAGCTTAGTTGTTATTGAGACTCTGGTCTTCGTTATAAACTTTGAAACTTTATATTTATATTTTCACAATTGTTTTATGTCTCATTCCGATTTTTTGCTCTTCTATATCAAGACATTTTGTGGACTGGTCGTGTATCCACTGTTTTTTTAATAGGGACCTTCCTCTCCTCCGTATTTTCCTTTATTTTTTCTTTTGTATTTGTTATAATTTTTTTTTTTTTTATTATTTGATTTATTTGTGTGATCTTTGGTACATTTTTGGTTGTTTAGACATCCTAAACAACCCAAAATGTACCTATTGTGTAAAATACACATTGTATTTTCTGTTTTTTTTATGATCACCTTTCAATTTCACCTTTCACAGCTGTTGTCTTCTAACTTCCCTTTTTCTTCAATATGTTTGTGGGTGTCTAAGGGTGGGATGCTATCTCTTGTTGTATTTTTGGACTGTGGATGTGTGATGTGCTCCATTTTGTTCTTAAAATATATATTTGTTTTTTTATCTCCTTCTGTCCTGATGATGTCTGAATTGGCGAAATATGGACAGGTTTGTTGGTTTCCGTTATTTTTGAGATTCTAGACTTTGTGTTTCGAACTTTCCATTTATATCCTAACTAAAATGTATACCATTAGTACATAAAAAGTAGAATTCATGATGTGATTAAAAAATTAATCATCTTAAAGAAAGAAAAAATATATAACAAAGAACATGGCGGATAAAGCTACTACAGTATTATTAATCAGAATACATATTATATATTTCGAAAATTGGATTTTTTTTATTGAAGGGCAAGATATAACTTCCAGTTGTAATTTACTTCTTTATTCTTTTAACGTTTCGGGGAATATTTCCTCATCATCAGAACTTTCACCACTCTACTGTTTATTCCTTTCCCATTGTCCATAATTAAAAAAATGTTTCCATATATTTTTTTAATTATGGGCAATGGGAAAGGAATAAACAGTAGAGTGGTGAAAGTTCTGATGATGAGGAAATATTCCCCGAAACGTTAAAAGAATAAAGAAGTAAATTACAACTGGAAGTTATATTTTGCTCTTTAATAAAATAAAATAATTACAGGAACTTCCTAAGAAATTATAAGAAAGAAGACAAAGAAAATTGGAAAGTGATGACAGTGAACGAGTCATGAATAACCAAATTAATATCTATATAGAATTATTTATCAGTTAACTATTTTTAGAAGATAAGTTTAACCAGAAGATTATTAATAATGTGTTATAAAATATAAATAAAATAAAAATTTTATAAAAAAAAAAACCAGCTACCTCAAGAAGAATGTTTAATATTACGTAATTTCATCAAAGTTTTATCTCTAGTCGTAAAGATAATTGATTACAATACTTGAAAAACTAGATAACAATCCACTAATGCACTTAAGTAGATATGCAAGTACATCCGTTCCTTAGGACGAATGGGATTGTAAGATATAAAATTTATTATCGTAGTCGGGGTTTTTATTTTTTATTAAATTCAATTTTAACTCTAAATTAAACTTAATTTAAACTCTATCGCCATTTGTGCTGACTAACTGCTTTGCATTCAATTGTAGCATTCGTATTCATGGCAATTATTAAAATTATTACTGTCTTAACTACATATTATTTTAAATTGCTAGTGCTGTCGAATTCCGGTGATCTGGAGAAGTTGTAGTAATAATTTAAAGGATTGTAATTTAAATTACGTTAAGGACCCGATCTCAACTAAAAAAGAACTTTTGGAGTTTGTTGATCTCTTGAGCGAGTGGAAGTCGTCAGCTGTGATCTATTTAAAGCACTAATAATTTAAATTACGATAAGACCCCGACCTAAACTGAAAAGGATCCGTTGCTGTTTTGTTTATTTGTTGGGCGAACGTAATGAGTGGAAGTCGACAACACTGATAATTTTCAAAATAATATAATTAAAGCAGTAATAATTCCAATGAACACGAATGTTACAATTGAATGCAAAGTAGTTAGTTAGCACAAATGGCGCTACAGTATGCTAGTCCGGCGACCTTCAGGTAAGATCGGGAGGAACAAGTGATAACGCGCCCCTCCCTTGTAAAGTTGTACCAAAGTTTGTTATTTTAATTGAAAATTACCTTGTTAGCTGCTATTCGACATCTAGGATCTTGTGACTTATAAATTCTTTATATATTTAAGAGAAAATATATTTGTATTAAAAGTTAATAATCTAGGTGCTGAATTTTACATGGACATTAAAATGGTCTTGGTAAGTTTAATTTTGAACCCCCAATGCCATTGACTTCATCTTCATCTTAAGAGAAAATGAGAAACGCAAAAACCTCTTTGGAGAAGACCTCCACAACTGGTTAGCATTGACAAGAGGAGTGCCTTCCTAGTTTTATCTTTCTTTTGTACCTGCGCCTCTGGGAGATCCTGCTGAAAAGTGAGCGGTTATTTTAATTTTTATATTTTCTCGTTATTTAATTTCGTTCTTTTATTTCAAATTAAACTAATTTTCTGGTTAATATCAAATATAGGTTGTTGTAGGACATGTTATGTCCTCTGAATTGAAATTGCCAGATATAATCAAATTATTGATCTTTAGTTATCAATGTAGTAATTTATGCCTGTAAGAATTAAATAGCAATTATTGTTACAATGAAATTGTTCTCAAAGTGCAGACGCTAAGCAGGGACACCATTAGCTAAGTTAATGTGAATATTTTAATGGACCTGCAATATTGTTTACTAGCTATTTTAAGACTATTCTAAATTGCTTTCAGGTGTAAAAATAGCTAAAAATTTGGAAATTGTCATATTATTTTATTTTTTACTTTTAATTATTGCATTTAATTTGTTTACCAGCTCAGCCTAATAGATTGAACCTGTCTTTGGTTAGACTTCAGTTGAATATTTTTCTTTGTATTGTAGAATAAAATACAGTTTATTTCAACAGCTCTTATTACGAATACTAGTGAAAATATTAAATAATATCTTTTCCCTATCTGGTGAAGTTAAACATCCATTATCTTCATTGTATTTGTCTTTTATCATTATTTTAATGATTCAAATAATGTTTTAAAATGATATATGATAAATAAATTGATAATTAATTTGTTCATCATCATCATTTTCTATAGGAAAATGAGTTTTATTGTACTAAGCATTTTTGCATAGTGCCTTTTATTGTAATATGTTTATTTTAGATTGGTTGCATATGGTTAAAAACCAGTTTCTTTTACATAATTTACCTTCTGATCACTAAAGCTTTAGTATGTAAGGTCATGCTTTTAAGCCTTAACAGGACCTTCAAAAGTTTCATTTCTCCAAATTGCCATGAACCCTGGAAGATGTAAACTTGAATCTTGCCTAAAAAGAAAAAGATTTTATCATTATTTTAATAGTTTAAATAATGTTTTAAAATGATATAAGATGAATAGATTGATAATTAATTTGTTCATCATCATCATCATCATTTTCTACTGGAAAATGAGTTTTATTGTACTAAGCATTTTTGCTTAATGCCTTTTATTGTAATATATTTATTTTAGATTGGTTGCATATGGTTAGAAAACCAGTTTCTTTTACATAACTTACCTTCTGATCACTAAAGCTTTAGTATGTAAGGTCATGCTTTAAAGCCTTAACAGGGCCTTCAATTAACGGGACCTTCAAAAGTTTCATTTCTCCAAATTGTCATGAACCCTGGAGGATGTAAACTTGAATCTTGCCTAAAAAGAAAAAGATGTTATATAGTTGCATTATTACATTAAATGAATTTTTTTTTTCATTTATTAAATGTCATTTCATTGATAAGGTTTTAGTGTTAAAAGTACTAAATTTTCGAGTTTTTTTAATATTTTAACGAAAATTAATATGTCTATATAAAGTATTTGTACACTGGATTAAGAACTCCTTTAAATCCTGTTTTTTTTAATTTGATGATGATCATGCAATGTTAGAACAGTGATTAATGACAAGGAAATTAAAAATATTTCTGTAAAATTAAATGTAAATCGTAATCGTAATAAATCTAATCGTAAATCTATCCATAATATTTTCATTATCCTTGTTTAAATAAAAACATCTATTTGGACTGCTGTCGACAATCTCATTTTCTGAATTTTGGAATCAAGTTTGGTGTGAAATATAAAGTGAAACAAATCAGATCTCTTGAAACATTAGGTGAAAAAATGCAACTGAGCTTAAATATACAAGTCACCGCTTCGATATACTGTGTAGGTATTGATTTCTTGTATTTTTGTCTGTGAAATTTGTTTTTGAAATTGTTTGTTATTAATACATTTAAAACACTTAAACTTTTTATTGTACACTTCTTTAATTTGTTTCCTTTTCATAATTTCCATATAAAGGATATCCTATTTTGATATCCATGCTATAAAATAATAATTTATAATATGCATTTGATTACTATAATTCTAGTTACTCTTAAATTACCCTATTCTTATTACCTTTAAAATCAATCACTTTAGAGGAATAAAGTTCATAATTAATTAAGTAGAAATAAAATGAAAAACATAAAGTATGTTACTTTTCAAATTAATAAAATAATTTTTTTAGATAAATATATATAAGTCAAAAAAATTAATAATTTAATTTATGCAATAATGAAATTTAATAATATCAATTATTAAATAATTATATCTATAAGTATATACTATGCTAAATCCCCAAGCATTATTGTTAGTTGTTTGTGTTTACAGAATAGTACACAAAGTCTTTTTTTACTCCTGATAAAAATAAAATGTCAGTCGAATTTTACATTTTGCTGTGCCAACTTTTTTTTCAATTATTTGATTTAGTTTATTCCTCAATTTCAATTAAATTTTCCTCTAAAAGAATAGTTTTGATTTGAAAAGATATTTTACATGAAGTTGCGGATGCTTTTATTAACTTTTTCATTCTATCAATTCATACATGAAACACGTGAGTTATCACGAAAGGTTTGAAATGGATTTTTAAGTATAAATTAAATCCAATTAAAATTTGTATCTGGTAATTTTATCAATCATTTTATGATGTTTATCAAGAAATATTTTTATTTTGTGATCAGCAGCTGAAAAAAATTATATTTTTATCATTATAACTGTGAAAAATTTGTTTTATCAATAATAATGAGCAATTTGTGAGCAATATTTTTATAAATTTTATCTTAATAGTATATAAATCTGAAACTATATTTGTTAAATTGTTAGTTGTATAAATGCTTTCTTTATTTATTTAAATACCAATCAACATTTATTTTTTTTTAGCTTTCCTATTTTACTCCAGAAAAATGTAGGCCCTATTAGGCAAGGCTATTTTAAAGAAAACAATTGAAAAAAAAAATTGAAGAACTTAAAAACGTTCTTTTGAAATTTTCTATTCCTCCCTCGAAATCTCATGAAGATATCAAGAACCTGTCGGTGGCGTTTCATTTTACACTCATAGACAACAATAAGAATTTATTTTTACAATTTTTCCACTAACGTTTGTTTTCTTCTGAATTCATATCGAAGATTTCATGTATGCACTAGTTTTGTTTTGTCCTATATTATTTTCAAGTTGTAGATCACAAATTATGTGAACTCTGGCAATCATGAATCACCTGTTTGCCGTATTGTTTATGTAATTGGGGATTTGTGAGTAGTCCTTAACATTCTTAGAATTAGGAAAGGGGGAAAAAAGGGAGTGATAAATAAAAAAAAAATCAGAAATAACAGTATTAGTAATGAGTGAAAGGTCGATAGCATTTTTTTATTTTTATTTAATGCTATTTGATATTCCATAATTTCCATTTATGTAAACAACAAGCAAATGGTGTGGAAAAACGAATTTTCATTCAGTCTGATATTTATTTTTTGATTAAAAATTTTTCGATCAAGAATTAATCATTATTATTATTAATTCAAAGAGTATTGCTCGGAGAGTGGTCGTTCTTTTTAATGGATTCAATAAAACTAAAAGATTGATTTTAATGATTTATTATAAAAAATAATAATAGATTTCTAATCCTGTCGATTGCCTTAACAAATTAATTCTGAGGCATATCATAGCGATTTGTTCAGATTTAAATCTCAATGTTTTAATTTGGCTAGAATAAAGAGTAAACATCTAATAATATAACATATATATTATAAAAAAATTTATATTATATTTTAAAATAATGTAATATAAAATCTTATATTATAATAGACTTGGCCACACAATTGTAGATGTGAAAAAAAGAGTTTTCACATAAAATCTTTTTGGGTTGAGATACATTTAATCATAAAGCACAGTCCACTGTATATTCGTAAGTAAATAAAAAATGACCCGGAAAGGTATTGTTTTTAAAAAGTATTTTGTAAGTTTCAGTGCTTTTTGTTGTAGGCTATTGAACGCTTACAAAATTTCAAATTTTGAGTTATTTTTGTGATAAAATGCACTTAGTTTAAACCTTTAACGACTCATTTAGACAAAAACTCTCGAACAGAGAGTGCTCTTATCAACCCAGATCAAATATTTTGAATTTATAATTACTTATATTTATAGGTCCATATGTTTGGCATTTATGACAATTCAATGCTATTTTCTTTTACTTTTGTATCTCTACTAGGTTAGAAATAGTAGTGTAATCGGGTCAAATTTTCGTTTTACATTTTTCAATAGATCTTTGCTTTCGTCCTCTGATGCCCATTTACCAAATCAGAAACCCTGTGTGCAATAGCCTAAAAACATGCTTATCTTTAGACAGTAGTGCCAAATTACTGTCTAAAGATAAAAGAAAATATCTGATATGGAAAACACATGACTTCCTTGTACGCCTATTAAACTATAAATCGGTGGCTCAAAAAGAGATCCTGAATTTGGTTACTAGTTACCGAAGATCGCAGTATCTCAAAAACAACACTCGGCGTCGCGACATCCATCTATTGACAAACACACTCAAACAGGGAGGAAAACCAGTATTTTACACTAAATTTGAACACTTAAAACAATTAAAATGTTTAATTGGATTGGAAACCAAATTGCGATTGTAACCTTTATTACCGAAACATATGATTTATGTATTTAATTTAAATATAATTTTTGATGTAAGCTTATTATGACCTTCAAGTAAAGTACCGTTTTCGGCTCACCAATTTCAACCAAAGTATAGTAAATACATTCACATCAATATAAAAGACCTATTTACCAAATTTAAGATATTTTACATTATATTTTAATATAATTTTTGATGAAAGTCTAATATGACCTTCAAGTAAAGTGCCGCTTCCGGTTTTCCAATTTAGACCAAAATCTAGTATGTTATTTAAATCAATTATAAGTTATAAATACCAAATTTGAGAAGGTTTGCTAAGTATTTTAATATAATTTTTGATGGAAATCAATTATGACCTTCAAGTAAAGTACCACTTCCGGTGATTAAGCAGTGACCAAAAAGGGAGGCTCACAACTAGATTTTACAACAATCCTAAATACAAAATTTCAAGTTTCTACGGCCAACCGTTTTTGAGTTATGCGAAATACGAACGAAGGTACGTACAGACGCCATGACGAAACTAGTCAAAATGGATATTTCCATTGAAATCTGAAAACCGAAAATTTTCGCGATTACAATACTTCCTTTGCTTCGTACAAGGAAGTAAAAACGCCATAACGCCCTTTTCATAAGTTGCACAATACTGAGAAAAAGTAATAAGGAAAAAAAAATTTATGTGTGCATAACTCAAAAAAATTCTGTATTAATTGAAAAGAAATTATATTTCCTACGAAATATCTAAATGGGACCAGTATTACCAGCAATGATGTACCCCTTTCACTTTTAAACACTTATTTTTTTAATAACCTGAAAACTATACGTCTCTAGGAACATTCCAGATGGTCGTAAGAAAGATAATTAAATTGTCTACAAAGCTAAACTTAAAATAAAATTTAATCAGACCAATATTAGCGTAGATGCAGCAAATAATTTTTGTAATAGACTTTGCAACTAAAGCCGTAAGAAAAGTTAACTTTAAATATTTGATAAAATATTTACATTTAATGTAAATAGCTAAAAACTATTTATTATATATATTATTATATATATATATATATATATATATATATATATATATGCCATTATAACTGATTAGATTAATAATTATGGTTATGTATGTGATAAATTTAATGCAGTTTATTAATTTGAGTGGAAAAACAGGGAAGTATTATTTAGCTTGAAAGAGATATTTTGATTTTTGTTATTTCTATTTCCTTTTTTCTTATCTGTCAAGTTCATGTCTAATCTCTGTTTCTACTCAGTTATTTCCTTATGTTTAATGAATTCAGGATTACAGGTGATTAAACAGTTTTTGCATTCATAATTATTTGATTGAGGTTTTTATTCTTCTTTATAGTTTTATTGTTTCTTGCCTTTTTGTTTTTATGGTTACATAAATGTATTAATTTCTTTAAAATACCAAAGTTATTAAAATTGTATAGCTTATAAATTAATTAATTATTGTTATTACTAAATTATATTGTCACCATGAAAAAAATATCTTATATGCCATCAGATATTAATTTGATTTTTATATTTTTTTAGTGTTTAAATTAATTTGAAATAAAACTCATCGAGAATGAACCAAAACATACTTATTACTCAGAAAATTAACAAAAATTACATAATTATTCAATACAACTATAATATATAAAAATATCTCCTAGGATACTTTCTCATGACGACAATATGCTTGTGTACTTGCTTCGGGATAATTGAAGGCATGAGTGAATGAAGATTTTCTTTTTTTCTAATTTAAAATTATTGATAAATTTCTTTTTATGACGTGATCTATCCAACCAACTTAGAAATCGTTCGATTAACAAAGAATTTTGGGTTGTTAATGTTACAAAGTGAAGACAAGTACATTGTACCTTCATCCTTATATCTTCAGTTTTATTAACGAAGCTTTATAACCGCAGGTCATCAGCTTGGCATGGTTAATTTGAAATATCTGACTTAATATAAATTAATATTATTTTATTTTGCTCTAATCTAAATGTAATATTCATAAATATAATTAATTTTATAAACACTAATATTAATTACAAAAATTGAAGCTAAAGAATTAACACGTTATAACAATAGAAATCAGTTGACATCCGCATGATGGTATAGAAGGATTAATCTAATTAGGAGTTGATAAATTATTTGCCACTTCTATAAACTATTTGCAACTATAAATTTGTTTTATTGATAACTAGTTTCGAATGCTATACATTCATTTTCAGATCAAAGTTTAAATGGATTATATCAAACAAAAAAGTTTGTACTGGTTTCTTGTCATATTGAACTAACAATCATTGTTAGTTCAATGCAAGCAAGAAGAAACCAGTATAAACTTTTCTGTTTGATATAATCCATTTAAACTTTGATCTATTATGATTATTTCATTTTTATCATGTGATATTTAGTTAATATTAAAGTTAATTTTATTTAAAATCAATTTGTTAACCATGTGATCTATTCAAGTTTGTTTTTTTTTTTGTTATCTTCTATCATTTCCTGCAAGACAAAATCAAGTTTAATTGCGTTTGATATTGCTCTTATTTGAATTGCGTGATTTGTTTCTTTATTTGAGTATTCACTAGGGGATAGAAGTTATTGTAAACTGTATGTTTGACTGTTAAGATAGATTTTATAACCTTACTTTGTTCTCCCTCCAATGTTTCTAAATATAGATTTTTTTTTTTCTAGATTGCTCAGATAGTCCTTAACACTGAAATGCAATTGTCAAGGGTTTCACAGTATGCTTTAAGGCTGTCTTATTCTCAGGTTTGTTTATTTGAATTTTAAATATGTTAATTTTACTTTTTTATTTATTAACTTTTTTTTAAATTAAAATTAATATTGGTTGATTGAGGTATTTTCATTTCTATCTGCAACTATTAATTAAACTTGCCATTACTGATAGATTTAAAATTGTTTATGTTAGAATTGAATTTTGAAGTGGTTTATTTTAAGTTTTTATTGAATACTTACTGATTATTAATAAGTTTATGTGGGTGTACCTTATTTATAGATCATAATAATTTTAGGTTTTTATTATCAAGAAAATTGCCCCATTATGAGACCAAACAAAGATTTGAATAAGATAAATTATTATTTTCCTTATCAGCAAAATAGTATAGAATGAACCAGTACACTTTGTAATAATAATTGTACTATTTCAGTATATTTATAAAAAAAATTATGGGTGAAGTTAAATGATTTATAGAAAGAAAAGTCACTAAATTTTAAATATCTCCAAAATCGTTAAGAATTAGATCATGTGTTTTTTAAAATTTAGAATCAATACCTGAAATATTGTTAATAACAACTTAATTTTAAATGTAACAATTCATGACATTACTATACTAAAAGCATTGATTAGTGCAGAATTGTAATCCTTATAATGAATATATTCATATTTACCAAATAACCTTTAAAATAGCTATAAACGCATGATTTTTTGTTATATGAGGCGCTTGCCTTAAAGCATGGTATCTGATATTTTTTGTGAATTGAAATTATTGGCAAAATCGGATTTCTTACAACTCATCTAATAGGTTTTTGAAAAAATCAGTTAAAATTTTTTTTTTTTTTTTTTAAGTGTATAATGTTATGGTAAGTGACTGCTGGTTGAAGGTAAAACATTATAACTGGCAAACATTTAAAAGTTTCCTAGAAGTTTCCATTTTTTCAGTTACCATGTTTTACAACCAAGTGCCTCACATATTGGAAATGAGTAAAATCCAGAGCTCGAAACAGTTATGAAACTTTTTCAAAAATTTTCAGCTTAACTGTTTTACAAAAATTTTTACAATTAAAATATTAACATAAAAGTTCTACACGAAAAAAAAAAAAATGATAAAATGTTCCTTAAGAACTTATTCATTAAAAGTTTTTGATAAAAATTCTGTTAATATAATTAACTAATAATTGCCAAAACTTTTCATATATTTTATAAAAGAAGTTCCTACTAAAACATTTTAGATATAAGTTCTCAAATATAAGATTTCATATACTTATGGGGCAAAGCTTGAGAGGGATCTTAGGGAGGTGGGGGAAAGCTCGGGAGATAGCAATATTGTTGAAATAATTAAAAACATCTTTTAACAAAAAACATAGATAATAAATAAAATTCAAAATAAAAGAGATACAAAAAAAATTACCATTTTATTAATAGTTAATTTTTAATTTCAACAGAATAATTACTTTAATTTTAATTTAATCACCTACAGAATGTGTATTTAAAGAATTAACGTTTTAAGAAAAGAAAACCTTTCAACACATAATTCATTAAGTATTTTCCACATTTAATTTGGTACTTTAATAATGAGAACTTTTATTATAATCTCACTGAAAAGTTCTAATGAGAACTTTTTTAATATAGAACTTGTATAAAAAACTTCTTATGATAAAGTGCTTAAAGAACTTTTATTATAAAAGTTCTTACGATAAAGTTCTCAAAGGAATTTTACGATATAAGTTCTTACCAAAAAGTTCTTGTAGGAACTTATAATAAAAGCTTTTGTATGAACTGTTTCAAAAAAGTTCCTAAGAAAAACTCTAATTTAAAACAAGAACTTTTTCAAAATAAAAGTGCACAGTTATTTTGGATCCCTGGTATAATCTGGATAGAAAGTTAATATTAAAACTATCTTCATTCTGCTGTCTTTATTTTCAGTTTAGCTTAGGTTTGATTTTAACATCTGACATCCTCAGAATGAAAACTGATATCTTGTGGATTGAGATTTCCCTCGTATTGATATTAAATATTAGCTCATTAGGAGTCATTCTATAAAAAGAATTTTGAATAAGTTGTGATTATTTTGAAAAAAAAAATTACGATTAATTAATATACCAGTATGAATGAGGGAAAAAGGTCTGTGAATGTGCCTAAGTGTTAAAGGAACAAAAATAGGACATCGCCAATTTGTTAATTACATTTTAATTAAAAATATGTAAATATAGTTCTTTTTCAGATTTATTTTCGGTCGGGTTAATCATAAAAGTGCAAAATACTATCACTTACAGTAATTAAAATTCTCACAAAAGATCCATATGGGCCGTGGTAAAGATGAGTTTTTATATAATAATGGAATATAATAAATAATATAGTAAAAAATATTATCAATTGAAAAGAAAGAAAAAATAACATAATTAATTGATGATTCTAATAATAAAAGTATGTTGATTGTTTTGATCTCTTTTAGTTTTCATTTTGAAGTACTAAAAAAAGAAATTTGTTGGCACCATTAGAAAAACATCCAGAGTTATTAATAATTTGCAAAATTTATAAATACTAATTGAAATTGAAAATCATCGTAATGCCCTAAACATTTATCCTTTAATTTAATTTATAATTTCTTTAAATAATGTAATTATTATTAAGTAACAGTATTCAATTTAAATTAATAAAATAAAAACAAAATGATAATTTCTGTTTTTAATTTTGAACATTTATCATTATGCGTGCACGTGCTAAAGACAGTGATTTAGACATATTTTTTATATATGATTTTTAAAAGAAATTAAAAAGATATATACAGTAAAACCATGTTTATGCGCTCTAACTGGGGCCAAAGACAATCCGAGTAATAAGCAAAATGAAATCTTAAGTAAGCTGATGCCGTTCATTATAATAAAACTATTTATATAACGTCATGTGACACTGTAGTAAACC